>SJYV01055231.1:772776-874231 GCA_006410875.1 Neotragus pygmaeus | reverse complement strand
TTCCCTTTTCTCCACACCCTCTCCAGCATTTATTACTTGTAGACTTTTGGATCTCAGCCATTCTAACTGGTGTGAAATGGTACCTCATTGTGGTCTTGATTTGCATTTCTCTGATAATGAGTGATGTTGAGCATCTTTTCATGTGTTTGTTAGCCATCTGTATGTCTTCTTTGGAGAAATGTCTATTTAGTTCTTTGGCCCATTTTTTGATTGGGTCATTTATTTTTCTGGAATTGAGCTGCATGAGTTGCTTGTATATTTTTGAGATTAAAAACTGTCTTTTTGTAGGAAAAAAATTGATAATGTAATTTCTAGGCAAGGTATGATAAATGATGATTCTTTTTGGGTCAATGTCCTGAATGCATTTCCAATTAACTGACTCTCAAAATTTTGAATAACAAAAACTTAGTGATAGTAGACAAATAGTGACCATTTTCATTATGTGCATAGTTATACAGCTAAACAACTCATTCAGATGTTCACAGTTCTCTCATATTCTTTGAATAAAAATTTACATAATTTTTCTTTTAGACTAAGCTCCTTTCTTGATACCAGTGGGCCCTTTCTCACTACCATTGAAATATCTCATGTGTGCTTTGCATCATAGTACAGGTACTAATACAGGAAGATAGTTTAGATCTTTTAAACATTGTTTAATAGAGCTTCATACTCAACATGATCAGAGACCCAAAGAAAAGTTAAGATCCACTTCTTCCCTTGTGAAAGTGATGAATCCATTTTTAGTTTTCACAGGGTCCATACTTCGATATAGATTTGTAGTATATATAATTATAATTATATAGAATTACAATTTTATAGAATGGGTTTTTGCAGAGGTTTTATTTTTTTAATGTATTTATCTTTAACTGAAGGATAATTTCTTTACAATATTGTGTTGGTTTCTGCCATGCATAATCATGAATCAGCATAGGTATACCAGGGAACATTTCATGCAAAGTAAAGGACAGAAATGGTATGGACCTAACAGAAGCATAAGATATTAAGAGGTGGCAAGAATACACAGACAAACTATACAAAAAAGATCTTCATGACCCAGATAATCATGATGGTATGATTGCTCACCTGGAGCCAGACATCCTGGAAATGTGAAGTCAAGTGGGTCTTCTGTGCATTCTCGCCACCTCTTAATATCTTCTGCTTCTGTTAGGTCCATTTAGTTTCTGTCCTTTATTGTTTCCATATTTGCATGAAATGTTCCCTTGGTATCTCTAATTTTCTTGAAGAGATCTCTAGTCTTTCTCATTCTGTTGTTTTCCTCTACTTCTTTTCATTGTTCACTTAAAGGGCTTTCTTTTCTCTCCTTGCTATTCTCTGGAACTCTGCATCCAAATGGGCATACAGTCCCTTTGCCTTTAGTTTATCTTCTTTTCTCAGCTATTTGTCAGGCCTCCTCAGACAACCATTTTGCCTTATTGCATTTCTTTTTCTTGAGGATGGTTTTGATCACGGCCTCCTGTACAGTGTTACAAACCTCTGTCCATAGTTCTTCAGGCACTCTATCAGATCTAATCCCTTGAATCTATTTGTCACTTCCACCATATAGTCATAAGGGAATTGATATACCTGAATGGCATAGTGGTTTTCCCTATGTTCTTCAATTTAAGTCTTAATTTTGCAAAAAGGAGTTCATGATCTAAGCCATAGTTAGCTCCTGGTCTTGTTTTTGCTGACTGTACAGAGCTTCNAGTCATAAGGGAATTGATATACCTGAATGGCATAGTGGTTTTCCCTATGTTCTTCAATTTAAGTCTTAATTTTGCAAAAAGGAGTTCATGATCTAAGCCATAGTTAGCTCCTGGTCTTGTTTTTGCTGACTGTACAGAGCTTCTCCATCTTTGGCTGCAAAGAATATAAACAGTCTCATTCCGGTATTGACTATCTGGTGATGTCCATGTGCAGAGACAGTTCTTATGTTGCCGGAAGAGGGTGTTTTTTTGTGACCTGCATGTTCTTTGGCAAAACTGTTAGCCTTAGCTCTTCTTCATTTTGTACTTCAAGGCCAAACAAACCTAGACAGCATATTAAAAAGCAGAGATATCACTTTGCCAACAAAGGTCTATGTAGTCAAAGCTATGGTTTTTCCAGTAGTCATATATGAATATGAGAGTTGCCAAGAAGGTTGAACACCAAAGAACTGATGCTTTCAAATTATTGTGCTGGAGAAGATTCTTGAGATTTCCTTGGACAGCAAGGAGATCAAATCAGTTGATCCTAAAGGAAATGAAACCTGAATATTCATTGTAATGATTGGTGCTGAACCTGAAGCTCCAAAATACTTTTGCTACCTACTACAATTAGACAGCTCACTGGAAAAGATTGATGCTAGGAAAGATTGAGGGCAAGAAGGGAGAAGAGGGAGACAGAATGAAATGGTTGGATGACATTACTCACTGAATGGACATGAGTTTGAACAAACCCCAGTGAAGGACAGGGAAGCCTGGCATGCTGCAGTTCATGAGGTTGCAGTCAGACATGACTTAGCTACCAAACAACAACAATTTATCAATAGTGTGTTGATTTATTAAGTGAATCAGTATACCTTTATATTTTTGTGCTGTTTTCTTTATGATAGGATAGTATCTTCTGTTAAGTTCTTAGATATTAGAACCAAGGATACAGGCTTTAAAATTTCTATTATGTTGGTCTCTCTAGTGCTCCTATTTGGGAGTGCTCCTATTGACTAGATGGCAGTGCTCCTATTGACTAGATAGAAAAGAAATGCAAATAACAAAGTAGGAGGCGGTGCCCACCTTTTCTTTTGCAACAACCAGAGGATATTATTGTTGCCTCGAATAACTAAAGATCACGTTTAGTCCTTTTATTCCTGTGTTTTAAGAAACGTGTTAGAGAACTGCTATGTACTATTCTTATATGACTTCCTCTCTGCTTTTTCAAAAGTATCTTATTTTTTACAATTTATTTATTAGTTTTCGGCTGTTCTGCATCTTCATTGTTGTGCAGGCTTTTTTGGTGTGTAGCTGTGGTGAGTGGGGACTGCTCTCTAAGTTGCAGTGTGTGGGTTTCTCATTGCAGTGGTTTTTCCTGTTGCTGATTGCAGGCTCTAGGGCACATGGAACTCGGTAGCTGTAGCTCCCGGGTTTTAAAGCACAGACTTAGTAGGGACTTCCTAGGTGGCTTGGTGGTAAAAGATTCTGCCTGGTGATGCAGGAGACAGAAGTTTAATCCCTGCTCTGGGAAGAACCTGTGTGCTGTGCAGCAGCAAAGTCTGTCCTCTTTGTTTCTTAATGAGGAATTCCCTCAATATAGAATATGCTCCCATAATACCTCAGTGATAGTTATGCCTTTATTGATAGTAATACTTTCAAGGCAGTATTGCTTAGCAAGGGTCTATGTTTTAGGGCATGAGTTAACCTGCAAAGCATTGAAATCTGTGATTAAGTCTTGACAAGGTGTCACTTAACTCTTACTGCCTCTTACTCTTTACTCATTCATTCAGCCACTTACTCATTCAACACGTATTTTTCAAGTTCTTTCAATATGCCAAGCATGATTATTAAAAAAAAATTTTTTTTTTTACTTTATTTTACTTTACAGTACTGTATTGGTTTTGGCATACATTGACATGCATCCGCCACAGGTGTACATGAGCTCCCAAACATGAACCCCCCTCCTACCTCCCACCCCATGCCAAGCATGATTCTATATGTTCTGTTTACAGTGAAGAACAAAACAGAACATACCAATAGATTAAACCAATGTACTTATGTTTACATTGTAAACAGAATTCATAATGCTGTATTCCTTTGGTGAAAGCTCAAAATGCCAATACTGTTTTAATAGATCTTCATTTATACATAGATCTTCTTGTGTGGCTTGGAAGGTAGCTCTGAATTCTATATATGTACAGAACTTATGACTTGGTACTGGTTCTTTATACTACATAAAATGTCTTCTGCATTTTAAAATGTTTTCTATGTGATTAGTGTATAATTTCTTTCTGTTTAAATAATTTTATTTGCAATTATATAATTATAAATAAAATTATATAATTTCTATTTTGTATTTAAATGTTTTAAAATAAAAAATGTTTGTGTTTTTTAAGTATCTTCTTATTCATCGCTTCCTTTGTTTATTAAGGATAGATTTAGTGAATGCCTATTGTCTCTTGGATATTGTTATAGACACTAAGCTAAGCATGCAATGGGAAAGAGGACAGATGGCTCCTCCTTGATCTTATGAAGCACTTTTCTGAGGGAGAAGACGGATGGTAAATAAATTTTGATGGAAATAATTACAGAATGTAGAGAGTTCCAGAAAGAGATAAATAGTGGGCTAAAATAAAGCTGGCCAAAAAGGACAGGAAGGTCTTCCTGAAGAAATAACATTTAGTTCACACCTGAAAGATTAAAAGTACTCAGACATGCAGAAACTGGGGCAAATGCAAATGACTTGGAAAAGTTTGGTGAATTGTGGAAACTGAGCAGAGGCCAGCACATTTGGAGGAATGGGAGAAAGTGGTGAGTGGCATATTGTGTGGTGACATTGAAAAAGTAAATCAAAGCCAGGTCTGCAGAAGCATTTGCTGAAAAACTTCAGTTTTATTTTAAGTACAATAGGAAACCTTTGAAAGCCTTCTTTCAAGGTATGATATGATTTTTTATGTTTTAAAAAAGATCACTGTGGTATATGGAAAATGGATTGGATGGGGACATGAGGGAAGGTAGGAACATCTGTTATGACAGGAAAAGATCGCTCTTCTTAACTAGGCTAAACAGCCACAGTGTTCAGACCCTTAAAGCTTATTTAAAAGTCTGCAGATATTTCAGTAAAACATTTAAGAGTATCTACTTTGAAGCTCACTGAAGTTCTTCATGATGGACCACCAGACCACCTTACCTGCCTCCTGAGAAATCTGTATGCAGGTCAAGAAGAAACAGTACTGGACATGGAACAACAGACTGGTTCCAAATTGGGAAAGAAGTACATCAAGGCTGTTTATTGTCACCCTGCTTATTTAACTTTTATGCAGAGTACATCATGAGAAATGCTGGGCTGGATGAAGCACNTGATCACTGAGGAAGGTTTTCTTATCTCTCCTTGCTGTTCTTTAGAACTCTGCATTCAAATGGGTTTATCTTTCCTTTCCCCCTTTGCCTTTAGCTTCTCTTCTTTTCTCAGCTATTTGTAAGGCCTCCTCAGACAACCATTTTGCCTTTTTGTATTTCTTTTTCTTGGAGATGGTCTTGATCACTGCCTCCTGTACAATGTCATGAACCTTCATCCATAGTTTTTCAGGCACTGTGTCTATCAGATCTAATCCCTTGAATCTGTTTGTCACTTTCACTGTATAATCGTAAGGGATTTGATTTAAGTCATACCTGAATGGTCTAGTGGTTTTTTCCTACTTTATTCAATTTAAATCTGAATTTGGCAATGAGTCCATGACCTGAGCCACAGTCTGCTCCCGATCTTGTTTTTGCTGACTATATAGAGCCTCTCCGTCACCCTCTGCGATGTCCCACACTGTCTGTGAAGTGTATTCCTCTCTAAATAAACCTACTTCTTATTTATCACTTTGTCTCTCACTGGATTCTTTCAGAGATGAAACATCAAGAACCTGAGCTTTATTAGGTCCTAAAACCAGATGTCAATGACTAAGGGCTTTGCTCAACTTTTAACCTGTAAGAAATAATTCCAAAATGTAGCTCTCTTATATCTCCCACTTCCAAGTTGTAATACGAAGCCTAACTTTAACCAGGACATGCACTGACACATAATATATTGATACACAAAGAATATATTATTCATTAATAACTAGACTGAAAATGTTAGAGTATGATCTTAATTGAATTTTTTAACAAAATTAAAAAAAGTGACTGTGTAAGCAACAAGAAAAGAGCTGCCCAACTCATATTATTTACAGTGAATTAATAAGACAGCACATACTGAGCCATACTTAGGTACATTTGCTTAATCTTCTTCAAAGTATACAGAAAAAAATGGTGGTATGAACTGATGAAATCCTTCTTCAACAGCACTTACATAGTTTTATTATTTTTGTTTACATTACACCTAGTGTTGTTTTATAATTAAGTATGAACAGGGCTCTTCCATTCTTTCGAGGCCACACCACACAGCATGCGGGATCTTAGTTCCCTGCTGGACAGCAGTTAAGAATCCACCTTGCAATGTAGAGGACGTGGGTTTGATCCCCAGTTAGGGAATTAAGATTCCACATGCCCCAGAGCAATGAAACCTGAGTGCCGCAACAACTGAGCCTGCATGAAACAATGATGATACCAAGGGCTGCAACCAAGACCCAAGGCAACCAAATAAAAAAAACAGTAATAATAAGGCCACACAATACAGCATGTGGGATTTTAGTTCTCCAACCAGGGGATGAAGCTGTGCCCTGGGAATGCAGCATCTTACCCACTATACCACAAGGGAAATCCTAGGGCTCTTCCATTCTTAACTCATTCCTGGGCCCCACCTCNTAAAAACAGTAATAATAAGGCCACACAATACAGCATGTGGGATTTTAGTTCTCCAACCAGGGGATGAAGCTGTGCCCTGGGAATGCAGCATCTTACCCACTATACCACAAGGGAAGTCCTAGGGCTCTTCCATTCTTAACTCATTCCTGGGCCCCACCTCCCTTCCCCCATTCCATGCACTCAGAAATTTTAAGCTCTTTCTTAATAAGAACTGTGCCTGGAATAGGTTATATCCTTTGGATCCGTCCACGGTGTACACCTTAGTCTTAGCAGAATGGATTATGTGAGTGAACACATCCTTACACAACCCCATAACGTTAGATAAAACCCTCTTAATAGCTTCCTAAAGCACTTAGGCCATTTTCACTTGAACACCAAAGATACAGAATTGATTCCTATCATTGATTTCTTGTTTTGTTTTGTTTTTTAAAAAGCACAATTCTAAACGTAAATAGTTTAACACGCAGAGCAGAGTTTATCTCCCTGACTTACTCTTTCAGAGATAAGTGAGAGAAAGCCTCAGTTATAAATATTTATTTGATCACTTAAGAAGGCACAATGCTAGCCACAGCAAGTGACTGCTTGAGAAGACAATTCACGTTAATAGGAACAGAGATAGAGACTAGTGTGTTAACTTTCCTACTTATCCTCAAAAGACCTTCCACCTTCGTTTTCTCTAACTACTAATTGGATAATCAGAGAGCCTGTATGGGAGGGAGAGGAGAGGTTTGCTCAACATCACAAAGATTCCTTCCAGAAGGGAAGGTCCGGGCTGACATCTTTTTAACGTGTTTTCTTTTTTGGCCTAATACATTTTATTTCTCCTTTTGCAGCTATGAAATGTCCTTGGTGCAGAGTTACAGAATACAACTCGTGTAAAGAAATAATAAAATAGTAAATACTAGAGGCTAACAAAACAAGTACTAAAACATGCTGAATCATGGTATATTATCTTAGGCATATTTTACCATAATAAAAAAAAAAATGTCACAGTAACCTGCAAAGAGAAAAGACTAACACTGTGAGACAGTACATATGCTGTCTATTACAACTGCATAATGGGAGCCAGGTGAAGGGGGATTCCAACATCCTGACATAGGCACCAAAGAAATTACAGCATCAAAAACAAACAAAAAAAGTCAGACATTAAAAGGGAGGAATTCTGCATGCCATGGTAAAGCTGATCTTTTTACCAAACACACACAAACACACAAAGAACGTAAAATGTCAGAATCATTTCCATATCCCTTGAATCATGTGTCAAATTATTCTCCTTTTAATGTATCCATTACCCATGGTAGACAAGAAACCCTCCCTTGAAAACAGGAATGCACCAGAGAAAAGATATTCCAAAATGCAAGATTATGTGGTGGACAAACACAACCATCCAATGTGGCATCATAGCCTAAGCACACTTGTCTTAGACGAGAGCTGGGCTGCAGCAATGGTTTACACTCTCCTTACCTAAAGGAATGTGAAAAGGCTTGCAATCTGCAAGAAGCCAGAGTAAGCATTAAAAAAGAAAGGAAGTTCTGGTAAATCTAAAACAATTAAATAACCTACTTTTTAAGAGCTGTGTAAAGTTTTAACTGAATTCTAAAGAGCTACACAATCAGGAGTTAGCACAGAAAGAAAAGAGCTTAAAGAGAAGTATATATAATGGTCAAAAGGGTTTCAGAGAGCTGTGTTTATTACGTTGTGTTGAAATGATAATAGTCCAAATACAATGAGAAAGTCATTGGGTATTTTTGGTACAAGTATAAGACCAATTAACCAAAATTATTCAACCAACAAAATTCTGGTTGTAAAATCTACTTTTCCCACAAAAAGAAAACACAAGGTCATGCAATCTGAAGGGTTTAAAAAAAACAAAACACATAAATCTTGCATGCCAACAGAAGCACAGCCAATTTAATCCACATTTGTCATTTTCAGCACTATTTTAATCCACATGGTGGGTGGCATGAGGTTACTGGTGGACACAAAAGCACTCTGAAGCGGTTTTATCAAAATGACCAGGAAAATTCTGCAGACACATTGAAAATAAAATGCAAAATAAATAGCTCAAAACAAGATTTTGGCCTGGGCATGAACATAGATGGTACAAAGGAGTACACAAATGAGTATGTGGCAAGCACACCATGGGCTAAAGTTGTACCACCCGGAAGTGAAGGCAGGACTCAGTGCTCCCAGACTCATCCCCGCCAGACACCAGGCTCCGCTCACAACCACAGGTCTGCAGCCACATACTTACCCCATGTGATCAAGAAGGGCTAAAAGGAGGAGAGTTCACAACCAGAATTTGTCAACAACTTTAAATGTATTCATAAGACAGTTAGTTTGAAGGCTATGCCTAGACGGATTTAGGGATGCATTTCAGGTCCTTGTTTGAAGGTGGGCTCTTCCTCACTCAAATGAAGGAGGGCTCTTCCTCACTCAAACGGAGGGGAGTCCAACATCAGCCAGTACCAGGCAGGAAAGACATGCAACCACGATAACAGATTTTAATCTGCCTTATTCTAATTAAGCAAGGAAAAATGAGGACGTACTTTACATCTTCCAGCTTTTTGGTGATGACAGAGCCAACAGAAGAAAAAGCAGCTGAAGCCTTCTGTCCGGCCTGCGATAAGGTTTCAGAGGTCTTCTTGTACCTATATTAAATTATAAAAGAACAGAGCAAAGAAAGTAAGCTAACCTTTCCAATATCCATTATTTGGTGACAGAGGATGAGATGGTTAGATGGCATCACCGACTCAGTGGACACACGTGTGTGTGCTAAGTTGCTTCAACTGTGCCCGACTCTTTGTGACCCTGCTACTGCTGCTACTGCTAAGTCACTTCAGTCGTGTCCGACTCTTAGTGACCCCATGGACTGCAGCCTACCAGGCTCCTCTGCCCATGGGATTTTCCAGGCAAGAGTACTGGAGTGGAATGCCATTGCCTTCTCTGCTTTGTGACCCTATGTAGCAGCAAACTCTGGAAGATAGTGAAGCCCAGGGAAGCCTGGCATGCTGCAGTCCATAGGGTTGCAAAGAGTCGGACGCGACTTAGTGACTAAACAACAACAATCTTTCTAATATCCATTACGCAGAGTTCAGTGATCACCNGTAGCAGCAAACTCTGGAAGATAGTGAAGCCCAGGGAAGCCTGGCATGCTGCAGTCCATAGGGTTGCAAAGAGTCGGACGCGACTTAGTGACTAAACAACAACAATCTTTCTAATATCCATTACGCAGAGTTCAGTGATCACCACCTCTTGGAGAACTCTCAAGGAAAAAAAAAAAAATAGAACATCCAAAATTCTTCATGACTGCCAAGTCAACATCATCACATCATCTTTTACTTAACCACCATTTCAAACACAACCTTTTGCAGCACCCTAGGACAGCTAGAAAGGCCTGTAAAGGCAAGGCTGAAGAAATCTGGGTAAGAGTTAAAAACAGTTATGAAGCCAAGATCAGAATGGGCCAAAGGTTAAATGAAACTATATCTCTGATTTTTTTTCCTTTTCAACTTAAGCTAACAAAACAAAAATGAAATCAAATTCCTCACATTCCTTTCACAACTTTATTTTCTAAAAAGGGACCAGAAGTAAGGTGGGATCCAGGAGTACTTTTTATCATCCAAATCAATTTGGGGCAGCATAAAGAGATTTTTCAGTTCTCCCTATATGTAGAGTTACCAAATAAGGACTGTGCATTCTCAACAGGGTACGTAAAAGGTACAACACTTCAAATGACTCAAATGGGATATTTGCTGTGGCACAAAAGCAGAAAATTTACCACCTTCCCCCTCCCATCTACACAGGAATTAGTGAAAGGAAAAACTAAAACAGACAAAAGAATATGGTTCTTACCCCAAAGAGGTTAAGACCCCCACATTGTAGAAAGGGATGTTCAGGCATTTTTACTTACCTTGTCAAGATCAAATACCAAAAAAGAGAAAAAGAGAAAATGTTTAAGATAATACAAGGAATGGCATCCTGCATGTTCTTCAGCTGCCTACTTATACAGATAGAAAGAGAACCCAAGTGGGTGGGTACCCCTGTACTGTCACGTTAGGACGCAGTCAGCCTCGCTGGTGCTGGTCACCAGCTCAGCAGACAGGACTGCATAGAGAATACCTTTTGGAGACTCAGGAAATGAAGCTGCATCTTGATAATGCTGTACCAAAACCGTGTGATCAAAAAGGGCCAGGAGATTAAGGAGTGGTCCTCTGCCATTGGCACACATCAGAGATGGTGACCTGAGAGAGTCTCATGCTGTGTATAAAGCAGGGTTAAAAAAAATGAAAAGACTGGCTCTGTACCTGGCCAGATCTTAATTCAAACAGTGCCTCCAGACTTTGAGAGATTTGTGACCTCAACACTGATCTGATCCTGTTTCCTTATCTACAGCTATCTCACTACCCACTCTACTGGGTTATTCTGAGGGCCAAGTGACTCATATATATATCTGGTAAGTGAGTATATAACATTTTAAGAGCTTAGATTTTATCTCCTCAGCTCACATAGGAGGCTGGTTTTCTCTCTTTACCCTAGAACAGTCCAAAAGAGTAGCTGGAGAAGACTCAGATACACTTGAGAACAGGCATGGTGGGGAAGGTTGCCCTGCACAGTATAGACAAAAGCTGCAGAAACCTCCTCAGTCCCTTTCTGCCCCTCCCCGCTTCCAGACAAAAAGAGCAAAATGTCCTCTACGTTCTCTAGAAAAAGGTAGGGTCAAGGGCACATACGCAGATGTAGCTGTCACATCTTGCCACCCTTTGGCAATGTTCTGTTTTAGTTCCTGTAGTGAATTGATCCCAAGTTTCCGCTTGATCTCCGCTAGGTGCTTTTCTTTTGCTGCTAACACTTGAGACAGAGTCTGGATTTCTTCTTCTACCTGCAAGGAGCGGGGTTGGGGTAGGAATAAAGTCAAAGAGTTCGATGATAAGTCCCAAATTATACTCAAAATTCCAGTTGTTTTAAAACATTTTGGATTCATTTCTCTGCCTCTTTTAAAATATGTTAAGCAAATGGATTGCTTGTTGATCTTTCCTGTAAAGCTGCTTTTCTCTCTTCCTATATTTCAGTCTTGAGTTGTTCTCAGTCTCTCCCCTCTTCCTATGCTTCCTTACTCAGTTTTGTCATAGAGGCTCAGGGTTCAAACCTTTACACAGATAATACTCAAATTATTCTAACAGCTACTCTCCTGACTGGTGGGTCTGCACTTCCAGCTGAACACTGCTGCTTGAATGCCCATAAAAATTCACTCAGTTAGTCGCTCAGTTGTGTCTAACTCTTTGCAACCCCATGGACTCTAGGCAACCAGGCTTCTCTTGTCCATGGGATTCTCCAGGGAAGAAGACTGGAGTGGGAAGTCATTAGCTTCTCCAGGGGTTCTTCCTAACCCAGGGATCAACCACCCAAACAATCTGAATTCCCACCAAAATACACACAACCATGCCAAATCAAAACACAGCCATATTGCATATTTCATATAAGATTATGCATGCATACATGCTAAGTCCCTTCAGTAGTGTCCGACTCTTTATGACCCCAGTCCATAGCCTATAACCCGCCAGACTCTTCTGTCCACAGGATTCTCTAGGCAAGAATACTGGAGTGGGTTGTTATTCCCTCCTCCAGGGGATCTTCCCAACCCAGGGGTCGAACACATGTCTCTTGCGTCTCCTTCACTAGCAGGTGGGNGCAAAGAGTCGGACGCGACTTAGTGACTAAACAACAACAATCTTTCTAATATCCATTACGCAGAGTTCAGTGATCACCACCTCTTGGAGAACTCTCAAGGAAAAAAAAAAAAATAGAACATCCAAAATTCTTCATGACTGCCAAGTCAACATCATCACATCATCTTTTACTTAACCACCATTTCAAACACAACCTTTTGCAGCACCCTAGGACAGCTAGAAAGGCCTGTAAAGGCAAGGCTGAAGAAATCTGGGTAAGAGTTAAAAACAGTTATGAAGCCAAGATCAGAATGGGCCAAAGGTTAAATGAAACTATATCTCTGATTTTTTTTCCTTTTCAACTTAAGCTAACAAAACAAAAATGAAATCAAATTCCTCACATTCCTTTCACAACTTTATTTTCTAAAAAGGGACCAGAAGTAAGGTGGGATCCAGGAGTACTTTTTATCATCCAAATCAATTTGGGGCAGCATAAAGAGATTTTTCAGTTCTCCCTATATGTAGAGTTACCAAATAAGGACTGTGCATTCTCAACAGGGTACGTAAAAGGTACAACACTTCAAATGACTCAAATGGGATATTTGCTGTGGCACAAAAGCAGAAAATTTACCACCTTCCTCCTCCCATCTACACAGGAATTAGTGAAAGGAAAAACTAAAACAGACAAAAGAATATGGTTCTTACCCCAAAGAGGTTAAGACCCCCACATTGTAGAAAGGGATGTTCAGGCATTTTTACTTACCTTGTCAAGATCAAATACCAAAAAAGAGAAAAAGAGAAAATGTTTAAGATAATACAAGGAATGGCATCCTGCATGTTCTTCAGCTGCCTACTTATACAGATAGAAAGAGAACCCAAGTGGGTGGGTACCCCTGTACTGTCACGTTAGGACGCAGTCAGCCTCGCTGGTGCTGGTCACCAGCTCAGCAGACAGGACTGCATAGAGAATACCTTTTGGAGACTCAGGAAATGAAGCTGCATCTTGATAATGCTGTACCAAAACCGTGTGATCAAAAAGGGCCAGGAGATTAAGGAGTGGTCCTCTGCCATTGGCACACATCAGAGATGGTGACCTGAGAGAGTCTCATGCTGTGTATAAAGCAGGGTTAAAAAAAATGAAAAGACTGGCTCTGTACCTGGCCAGATCTTAATTCAAACAGTGCCTCCAGACTTTGAGAGATTTGTGACCTCAACACTGATCTGATCCTGTTTCCTTATCTACAGCTATCTCACTACCCACTCTACTGGGTTATTCTGAGGACCAAGTGACTCATATATATATCTGGTAAGTGAGTATATAACATTTTAAGAGCTTAGATTTTATCTCCTCAGCTCACATAGGAGGCTGGTTTTCTCTCTATACCCTAGAACAGTCCAAAAGAGTAGCTGGAGAAGACTCAGATACACTTGAGAACAGGCATGGTGGGGAAGGTTGCCCTGCACAGTATAGACAAAAGCTGCAGAAACCTCCTCAGTCCCTTTCCGCCCCTCCCCGCTTCCAGACAAAAAGAGCAAAATGCCCTCTACGTTCTCTAGAAAAAGGTAGGGTCAAGGGCACATACGCAGATGTAGCTGTCACATCTTGCCACCCTTTGGCAATGTTCTGTTTTAGTTCCTGTAGTGAATTGATCCCAAGTTTCCGCTTGATCTCCGCTAGGTGCTTTTCTTTTGCTGCTAACACTTGAGACAGAGTCTGGATTTCTTCTTCTACCTGCAAGGAGCGGGGTTGGGGTAGGAATAAAGTCAAAGAGTTGGATGATAAGTCCCAAATTATACTCAAAATTCCAGTTGTTTTAAAACATTTTGGATTCATTTCTCTGCCTCTTTTAAAATATGTTAAGCAAATGGATTGCTTGTTGATCTTTCCTGTAAAGCTGCTTTTCTCTCTTCCTATATTTCAGTCTTGAGTTGTTCTCAGTCTCTCCCCTCTTCCTATGCTTCCTTACTCAGTTTTGTCATAGAGGCTCAGGGTTCAAACCTTTACACAGATAATACTCAAATTATTCTAACAGCTACTCTCCTGACTGGTGGGTCTGCACTTCCAGCTGAACACTGCTGCTTGAATGCCCATAAAAATTCACTCAGTTAGTCGCTCAGTTGTGTCTAACTCTTT
The DNA here is from genome assembly GCA_006410875.1 of Neotragus pygmaeus. NCBI lineage: Eukaryota > Metazoa > Chordata > Mammalia > Artiodactyla > Bovidae > Neotragus > Neotragus pygmaeus. Next base: position 859,949 of record SJYV01055231.1, on the reverse strand, counting down.
GCAACCCCATGGACTCTAGGCAACCAGGCTTCTCTTGTCCATGGGATTCTCCAGGGAAGAAGACTGGAGTGGGAAGTCATTAGCTTCTCCAGGGGTTCTTCCTAACCCAGGGATCAACCACCCAAACAATCTGAATTCCCACCAAAATACACACAACCATGCCAAATCAAAACACAGCCATATTGCATATTTCATATAAGATTATGCATGCATACATGCTAAGTCCCTTCAGTAGTGTCCGACTCTTTATGACCCCAGTCCATAGCCTATAACCCGCCAGACTCTTCTGTCCACAGGATTCTCTAGGCAAGAATACTGGAGTGGGTTGTTATTCCCTCCTCCAGGGGATCTTCCCAACCCAGGGGTCGAACACATGTCTCTTGCGTCTCCTTCACTAGCAGGTGGGTTTTTTTTTGTTGTTAAACCACTAGCACTACCGGGAAAGCCCCATATGAGTTAATACTTCAAATATATATCACAGTTCATACTGTCAATCTTTGTACCTGTCAAAGTCACAGGCATAATTAAAACATACTCTCTTCCAGAGTCCTGCAGAAGTGTGGGCCCCTCTGATGCTGACTGACCAGCCTCAGCTTGGTGGTTAGAAATAGGCTCCTGACCCATCAAGTGGCTACTAGCCAGTGAATTGCCTGACGTGCCAAGGGATGCTCAAATAATCAAGAGTCTCATTCAGGTATGTAGTTTGAGAAACTAAGATCACATTGGGAGGAGAAACTGAAAAGACCTGGATAAAGAAGCCCTGAAGGACAGGTGGGGCACAGCGGGATTATGTGCTGTTACAGAAGCTTAAATATACTCCAGGAGGCCAAACCTATAAACAGAAGCTATGAAGCTAAAAAAAAAAAAAAAAAAAAGAGTAGAGGAAAAGGCACAGCTAGGAAAACAGAGGGAAAGGGGAGACCCACAGAGAGAAACAGAAACCCAAGACTTCTTTTGTCCTAGAAGTCGAAAAACTTGGGCCCCTCCGTATCCACGGGTTCCACATCCACAGACGCGGCCAACTGCAGACTGAAAATATTCAGGGGAAAAAAGCTCCAGAAAGTTTCACAAAGCAATAACTTGAAACTGCCATGTACTAGCAATTATTTGCATAGCATTTACATTGCACTAGGTATTATAAGTAATCTAGAGGTCATTTAAAACATATGGAAGGATGTGCATAGGTTGTATGCAAATACTATACCATTTTATATAAGGGACTTGAGCATCTGTAGATTTTGACATTCACAGGGGTCCTGGAACTCACCCCCTGAAGACACTGAGGGATGACTGTATGTTCATTAATATTCAAGACCCTCAGAAGGTAGCTTCTCTAGGCTTGTTGCAAAGCCATATCTCAGTCTTGACCTACACAACACTTCCATAAGTTCAAAGACAGCACGGCCTTTAAAAACAATATAGAGTATTGTTAAGCGAACTGAGAGGACTCAACAAAAGGAAAGAAGAATAAATCAAAAGTGATGTGGCTGCCAAAAAAACCCCAAATAACATACTCTTAGATAGCATTAATTAGAATACAGGTCCAGAACAAAGATGATCATCCATGCTTGGATGAGTCGTATACGACTCCAAGCTTCTCTGGTGGCTCAGATGGTAAAGAAGATGCTTGTGATACAGGAGACCTGGGTTCAATCCTTGGGTCAGGAAGATACCCTGGAGAAGGCAATGGCAACCCACTAGAATGGAACCCATTCTAGTACTCCTGGCTAGAAAATTCCATGGACACAGGAGCCTGGTGGGCTACATGGGTTCCATGGGGGTGAGCTACATGGGGTTCATGGGGTTGCAGAGTCAGACATAACTGAGCAACTAACACAGTCTATAAGATAGGACTCCACAAATTATACCTGTTTTTGGAAGTCACATTTTGAGAAATATTAACAAAGTGAAGTACAAGAGAAAAATGCAACAATAAATGTATGAATGAATCAGGTTCAAAATCAAGTAAATTAAATGATTTGCTACAAGTCACTAAGCTAATAACGCAGGAATCAGAATTTTAACTCAGGTTTTCTGACTCCACTTCTCAGTTTACTGGCTAATTCTCATTGCACATTGTTAGCTTTCTAATACTTTTCTTTACCTAAACTACAAATGCTCACATACTTCAAAGAATAGACTTAAATGTTTAAGTTTTGTACCCTTGACACATCTCTGAAGTATTCACTTGCCCTAATGAAACTTAGACCTCTGTAAATCTTTCTGAACAATACATGACCCAATATGTTTCCTGCTTTTGTTGGGTAATTGTGTGCTAACATACCTAGCTCAATCTCAGCACACTAGAGTGACAATTTCTTAATTCAACATTTACATACATTTATATATATTTATATATATATATTCATGTCATGTCTCTGACATTAATCAAGAAAAATGGAATGAGTAGAAAAGTTACTACAAAGCTATGGTAATCAAGATTGTATGGTAGACTTGAGAGTCCATAAATAAACCCATACATTTATGGTCAACTGATTTTCAACAAAGACACCAAGCAATTCAGTGGAAAAGAATAATTTTATTCTACAAGTGGTGCTAGGACAACTTAACTTCCATATGCAAAAGAATGAAGTGGGATCCCTAAGTCAGACCATATGTATTAAGATGGATCAGAGAAATCTAAGTGAAAGAGTTAAACTACAAAACTTTAAGAAGAAAATAGAGAGGTAAATCTAAATAACCTCAGATTAGGCAACATCTCTTAGATATGATACCTCACGCACGAAAACCAAAAAATAAACCAATAGCATCAAATTTTAAAACCGATGTGCTTCAAAGGATACCATCATAAAAGTAAAAAGACAGCTAACAGAACTGGGAAAATGTTTTCAAATGACAAATCTGATAAGGACCCAGTATGCAAAATATATTAAAAAAAAACACAGCTCAATAATAGAAAAGCAAATATCCAATTAAAACGGATAATGGATTTAAATAGACATTTCACCAAAGAAATATATAAATGACCAATAATCATATGAGAAGATCACCAATACCATTCATTCGTAATTACAGAAATTCAAATAAGATACCACTTCATCCCTACTAGTATAGTGTTCAGTAATCAGTAAGACAAACAATACCAATAAGACAAATAATGTCAAGCACTGACAAGGGTGTAGAGACATTGGAACCCTCATACACTGCTGATTGGAATGTACACCTGTACTGTTTGGCAGCCAAACAGCATGACAGTTCCTCAAAAAGCTAAACATGAAGTTGCCATACGACCCACCAATTTCATTCCTAGGTACAAAACGGGAGCACTGAAGGCACAAGTTCACCCAAAAACCTGTATGCGAATGTTCAGAGCAATATTATTCATGACAGCCAAAAAGTAGAAACAATCTAAGTGTCCAACAGCTGATGAATGGATAAACAAAATGTGGTGTATACCAACACAATAGAATATTATTCAGCCATAAAAAGGAAGGAAGTACTGATAGGTACTACGACATTGATGAACCTTAGAAACATTATATTAAATGAAAGAAGTCTGTCACAAAAGACCATGTGTTGTTTGATTCCAATTGTAAGGAATGCCCTGAACAGGCAAAGCTATGGAAACAGAAAGTGGATTAGTGGTTGCCAGGGACTGGGGGAGGGAGGATTAGGGTGAACACTGGTGGGAACAGGATTTCTTTGGGGGATGAGGAAATGTTTTAGAATTAGATAGTACTGATGCTTGTATAAACTTGTGAATATACAATGAACTATACACATTAAAAGAATGAAATTTGATGTAAATTACATCTAAAAAAGAAGTTAAATAAAAATGGATGGAGGAGATTTTTATCTCTTAATTCCTACAACTATTTCAAGCAGTAACTCTAACACAAAAGACAGAAAATTCTGTTATAAATGTAAATGATTTTATTACATTTAATTATTAGGATCATTATTACCATATTTTATTATGATAGCATAATCTATGTATGATGGAAGGTAAAGTAAGAGTATGGGCTTCCATGGTGACTCAGTGGTAAAGAATCTGCCTGTGATAGAGGAGCCACAGGAGATTCAGGTTCTATCCCTGAGTCAGGAAGATCCCCTGAAGAAGGGAATGGCAACCCTCTCCAACATTCTTGCCTAGAGAATCACATGGACAGAGGAGCCTGGCAGGCTAAAGTTCACAGGGCTGCAAAGAGTTGGATATGACTGAAGAGACAGAGCACACAAGCATGTAAAGTAATATACCTGCCATATCTCATGGAGTTTTTGTAAAAATTGTATAAATTTCTGATCGAGTGTAAATACTATACAAATAAAAAAGTAAGCATATGCATCAGAGTTCATGAGGACCTGGACACAAGACCCAATGCTGTAATGTAAGACCTTTGACCTTAATCTTCATAATTTTGAATTAGGCAATGCTTTCTGACAAGTAACAACTAAAGCACAAGTCATTAAGGAAAAACAAATTCAACTTCCTCAAAATTAAAAACTTGTGTGCTTCAAAGAGTGAAAAGGAAAACTGACAGAATGGGAGAAAGTGTTCACATAGCATATGCCTGATAACTTGTTAAATAACATTACATACTCCATTGGGAGATTTAGGTCTCTGTTTCCTCCTCCGTCAAACCATAAAAACAGTAATATCTGCCTCATAACACTGTTATGAGGATTAATGAGAAAATGACTGTGAAGAGTTCAGCCACCCAGCAAGTAGTGTGTGCCTGCCATGAATAGTCTGTGAATATTGGTTGCTATTACCATTAAGTTAATATCATTGATAATGAAATAATTATACTGAGGGGTGCAAGGATTTGGAAAAACCTTTTCTCTCACATACTATGAGAAATCTGCTTTGTTGGTGTACGTGGTAATGACTGTGTGCTTACACCCAGTAGGCCCAGGGATTCTATTAATATGTCTAGGAATTTATTCTAAAGAACTAAAGGAGTTCCCTGGTGGCAGAGCGGATAGGAATCTGCCTGCCAATGCAGCGGACAGAGGTTCAATTCCTTGTATGGGAAGATTCCACGTGCTACAGAGTAACTAAACTCGTGCACTGCAACCACTGAAGCTGGTGTGCCTAGAACCTGTGCTCTGCAGCAACAGAAGCCCCCGAAGTCGACAGCCCAAGCACCGCAACAAAGAGGAGCCCCTACTCACTGCAGCTAGAGAAAGCCCAAGCAAAGCAACAAAGACCCAGCACAACCAAAAGTAACAGAATTTTCAAAAAGATCTAATTAAAGAGGTGCCTAAAGGATTATATGTATCTCCATCAAAACAGTGTTTATAATAGCAAAAAAAGGAAGTAACTGAAATGTTATGCACATTAATTAAATGATATGCCTATTAATTAAAAATGGGCTTGCAGCAATTAAAAAAAAACAGGCTATTATGCACCAATTTAAAATGAAATTGTAGAAGATTATTTACTGCCACAAATTTTTTTTTGATATTCAATTAAGTGAAGAAAAGTTATAAATGTGTATTCTGATGTCTTCTTAAAATACTGAAATGTTATAGCAATACATACATAGAAAAAAGCCTGGAAACAGATAATCTAAAACTTCTATGCTGTAAAGGTAATTTTGCTTTTCTTCAGTGTTTTTTGTTTTTATGATCAACATGTGCAAAAGTACTTTTGTTTTCTCTTTTCAAAATAACAGTATTAGGCATATACTAATACCAAATACTCTGTATTTTTCATTCTTACTCTTCCTGATAGGGCTTATCACCAATCTGCCTTACCCATCCTATCCCCACCTCGTTTATAAAATCTGATATAAAGAGGTAGATAGAACAAATAAGGAAACAGGAGATCTGAACACTATAAACCAATTATAAACAGAACACTTCACCCCAAACAACAGAATACACCTTCTTTTCAAACATTCTCCAGGGCCAAGCATAGCATTAGGCAGCAAGGCAAATCCCAATAAATTTAGAATCATACAAAATATCTCGACCAACCATAATGGAATAAATCTAGAAACCAGAAACAAAACGAAACTAGAAAATTTATAAATTTATCCAGTTAAACAACATGCTCTTAAGCCACCAATGGGTCAAAAAGAAATTAGAAAATACTTTGAGACAAATGAAAACAAACACGCAACATATTAAATCTTATGAGATGTAGTAAGAATAGTGCTCAGAGGGAAATTTACAGCTGTAAATGCCTACATTAAAAAAGAATATTTCAAATCAATAACCTAACTATACACTCTTACGGAACTAGGAAAAGAAGAGCAAACTAAAGCCAAAGCTAACAAAAAGAAAGGAATTAAAGATTAAATTAAAAATTAAGGATAAACAGAAGAAAGAACAGAAAACCAATAGTGAAAAATCAATGAAATCAAAAGCTGTTCTTTAGAAAGATCAGTGCAGTTGGCAAACCTCTAGTCAGACTGACAGAAAGTAAAAAAAAAGGAAGATGCAAATAACTCAGAAATGAAAGTGGTGACACTACCAACTTGACAGAAATAAAAAGACTGTAAGAGAATATGAACAATTATATGCCAATAAACCAGATAACCTAAATGAATGAATGCCTAGAAATTCACAAATGACTGAAACTGACCAAGAAAAACAGTCTGAACAGACTTCTAACACATAAAAGACTGAATGAATAATTAAAAATTTCCCAACAAATGAAAGTCCAAAACAAGAAGGCTTCATTGGTGAATTCTACTAAACACTTAAAGAAGAATTTAAGCCAATCCTTCTCAAATTCTTCTACAAAAGAGAATGGAAAACTTCCTTACTCATTCCAAGAGGCCAGCCATTACCATGATATAAACAGCAGACAAAGATATAAGAAAAGAAAACTGCAAGTGGATCTCTCATGAATACAGGTGCAAAAATACTTAGTAAAATACCAGCAAACCAAATCCAAAACCATATTAAAAGGATTATACACCAAGGCCTAGAATACATACGCCTAGGATAAAGTGGAATGTATTCTAGGAATGTAAGGATGATGCAAAATGTGAAAATCAATTAATGTAATATGCCATATTAATAGAATGAAGGGAAAAATACACGATCATCTTAACAGGCGAAGAAAAGCATTTGACAAAAGCCAGGACCCTTTCATGATAAAAATACTGAACAAACAATGAATAGAAGGGAACTTCCTTAATATGAATAAGTGTATTTATAAAAACCAAGAGTTATCATCACACTGAATGATGAAAGACAGAAAGTATATTCCCTAAGATTAGAAACAAGACAAGGATGCCCACTTTCACCACTGTCATTCAACATAGTACTGGAGGTTTCAGCCAGAGCAATAGAGAAGAAAAATAAATAAAAGCCAACTAAAATGGAAAGGAAGAGTAAAACTACTTTTGACTGCAGATAACATTATGCTATACAGAGAAAATTCTTAAATAATTCACAAAAAATTTAATAGAGCTAATAAGCAAGTTCAGCAATGCTGCAGGATATAAGATTAATATGCAAACTTCAGTTGTATTAATATTTCTACACAGTAGCAATGAAAAATCTAAAAGTAAATTAAGAAAATTCTGTTTATAATCACATCAAAAGAATAAAAACAACTTCAAAATAAAGGTAACTAAGGAAGTATAAGACTTATGCCCTGAAAACTACAAAACATTGCTAAGCTAGAGAAGACCTAAATAAGTGGAAAGACACGCCATGTTCATGGATTGTGAGATTTAATATTGTTAAGATGATTACAATCTTAATTGTATTGTAATAATATAATACTCCCCTAAATCAATCCTCAGATTTAGTAATAACCCTATCTAAATCCCAATGGCATTTTTTTGTGTGTGGGTGGAAGTGTAGATTCTAAAAATTAACATAGAATTGCATGAGACTTCAACAATTTTGACAAAGGAGAAAAAGGTGAAAGGGTCATACTTCTCGATTTTAAAACTTACTACAAAGCTATAGTAGTCAAGAGTGTGGTACTCTAAGGAGGACAGACATATACATGAATGTATCAGAACTGAGAATCCAGAAATAAACCTTTACATATACATGAACTGATTTTTGACAAGGATGCCAAGAGCATTGACTGAATGTCTCTTCAATGAATGGTACTAAAAATGGTACTAAAAAACCTTCACATGTGAAAGAATGAAACTGAACCCTACCACAAACGATACATAAAAATTAACTCATTGGACCACAACCTTAAATATAAGCTTTAGAAGAAAATAGTGTAAATCTTTATGATCTAGTTTTGGAAATGGACCCTTAGATATAATGCTAAAAGGGCAAGCAACTAAAGAAAAACAAAATTGGACTTCATCACAGAATTTAAAACATTTATGCATTAAGACAGTATGAAGAAAGTGAAAAGACAATGTATAGAATGGGAGAAAATATTTGCAATTACTATATCTGATAAAGGACCTAGTATCCAAATATATAAAAAGCTCTTATACCTCAACAACAAAAAGACAAATAATGTTTTTAAAATGTGGGAAAGGATTTGAATAGACTTTCTCCAAAAAAAGGTATGTAAATGACTAATATGCCCATGAAAAGGTGCTCAATATCTTATTCATTAGTGAAATACAAACCAAAAGCACAACAAAATACCATTTTACAGTCACTAAGGTAGCTATAATCAAAAAGACAGATAATAAAAAATGTGGCAAGGATGTAGAGAAGCTGGTGATGGAATGTAAAATGCCAACCCTGCTGTGAAAACAGCTTGGCAATTCTGGAAAATAAAAGTTAAACATGGGATTACCAAGTGATGAGCAATTCTACTTCTGGGTATATCCCAAAGGAATTGGAAATGGGTATTCAAACGAGTACTTTTATACAAATATTCCTTAGCTCAGTATCTACAATAGTTAAAAGGTGGAAATCACCCAAATATCCACTTAACAGATGGACAGATAAACAAAATATAATGGATACATACAAGAGAATATTATTCAGCCATTAAAAAGCAGTGAAGTACCAATACAAGCTCAACAAGGATGAACCTCGAAAATATTATGCTAAATGAAACAAGTCAGATACCAGAAATCACATGCTATGTGACTGCATTGAAATGAAATATCCAGAATAGGTAAATCCATAGAGACAGAAAGCAATTAGTTGTTGCCAGGGAATGAGGGAGGAAGAGTGGGCATGCCAGCTTAGTGAGTATGGGGTAAAATGTCTGGATAGAAATGACAGTTGCACAACATTGTGAGTTTGTTAAATGCTACTCAGTTGTACACTTTGAAATGGTTGATTTTAAAAAAACTTTTTTTAAAGAGGAAGGGAGAGAGAGGAATGGGAAGAAAATTCAAAGGGCTATCCACAACATTGCCAAAGGTAGAAAGAAGTCACCAAAGCAATTGAAAGCCAAGTGTATCAGGGCTAGTGAGGTCACTCAGAAGACATTCACTAGTAACCCTCATCCATTTCCTACTTCACACTCTACTTCTCAGACCCACTTTATCCATAAATACCCTTCCTCATATTAAAAACCAACTGGTCTCATATGTTCCCATTTCCTCCTCCTCATTCAAGCTCTCTAGGGTGAGTAAACACACACTGCTTTCTCTCCCCTGAAAATGACTATACAATATCACCAGGTACTTTAGAAAAACAAACGATGACATATTTCAAGTGCAAAACGAAGCTCCAGAAGGATGGCTCCTTCACCTTTGCAAGCTCTCTTCTCAGCTCCTCTCGCTCCTCCTCTGACAGAGTCTCGGTGGCACCAATTGTGGCAGCAACATCTTCTCCTTCCTCAGGTACTGGGTCTGTTCTCAGCAGACCTTGTTGAAGACAAAAAAAAAAAAAAGTTTGTAAGTATGAAAGCTAAGTAACAGCCCCAGCCAGAAGAAAGCCAGTGAGGTGGGAGCCATATCTCAACTCTGCCTTCAAAAGGCCTGGCTCTCCTAGGAAAGGACAAAAAAAAAAAAACAACAACAACTTATGAGCTAACTACTAAACCCACCAAATTACACTCTTTCAAAATAGGAATTTAGAAAATACCACATTCTCTCAGCTTCCATTCATTCTCCAGTCACGATATACTTATTGCAAAGCAGAAGAGTTAAGAGGCCAAGAATGAGATCTTGCCAAGACTTTAAATGCTTAACTAGTAAATCAGCATGACTAATATTCACAGGAGATTGTAAATGTCTCTAGCTTCCTCTACTAATCAGATTCAACTCTTGTAGCCTCAGTGAAGAACCGCCTAAAGAAAGCGTATTCCATTTCTTTCCCTAGTGGAAGTAGGAGACACTTTCTTGTAACTTTTTAAAAATATGTCTCATCCACTCCAGGCAAGAGAATTCCATGGACAGAAGAGTCTGGCTGGCTACAGTCCACAGGGTCACAAAGAGTCAGACATGACTGAAATGACTTAGCATGCATGCACTCATCCACTCAAATTTCATGAACAAGCTTATGGTTGCCAGAGGGAAGGAAAAGGGAAAAGGATAATTAGGGAGTTTGGGATGTACATGTACACACTGCTTTATTTAAAATGGATAAACAACAAGGGCGTACTGTATAGCACATGGAATTCTACTCAATGTTATGTGGCAGCCTGGATGAGAAGGGAGTTTGGGGGAGAATGGATATATGTATGTATGACTGAGTCCCTTCCCTGTTCACCTGAAACTATCACAACACTGTTAATCAGTTGCACCCCAACACAAAATAAAAAGTTTAAAATATAAAATTTAAAAATATATGCCTCATCCAGATAACCCTTTAGAATAAAATCCTAATTTATATGCACGCGTGCTAAGTCACCAAATCATATCCTACTATTTGCAATCCCAGGGACTGCAGCCTGCCAGACTCCTCTGTCCAGAGCATTTTCCAGGCAAGAATACTGGAATGGGCTGCCATTTCCTACTCCAGGAGATCATCCCAATCCAAGGCTTGAACCCAAGTCTCTTGCACTGGCAGGCAGATTCTATACCACTGAGCCACCAGGGAAGCTCCTAATTCATCTAGCATTGGCCAAAAAGTTCATCCGAGTTTTTCTGTAACATCTTATAGAACAATCCAAATGAACTTTTTGGTAAACAATATATTCAGAGAAATGACCAACACCCATATAAAAGCTTTCTACATTATTTAGGACCAATCCTGCCACACCCACTGCCCTGAAATAACAGCCAGTATCTACCCACCCACCAGGAAGAATTCTGTATTTCCAGAGGGCAGCCAGGGAGGCACCTGACTCTCAGCAACTCCCCCTTCTTCTGCCCAACCAACCAAGTACAAGGCTAAGGGCAAGTTCAGTGAGGCCCCTGAACCTTAGGTGCAGAATTTATGAGGGCAGTAATTCAATATAAATAATTCTAATATTTTAATGCAACATTATTTTAAAAATCAAAGTTAATTCAAAGAATCCACGATGAACAAAATATCAAATTCTTAAACAGATAGGCTCAGTATGGCTGATTTTTCCTTTTTCCTCAGGTTCCAAGAGTGGCTATCATAGCACTGTTTCAGATCTTGTTTTTATTTAAAATGTTAGTATTTTGTTCATCATGCATGGATGCTTAGTCACATCTGACTCTTTGTGACCCCAGGGACTGTGGCCCGCCAGGCTCCTCTGTCCATGGGGTTCTCCAGGCAAGAATTCTGTAGTGGGCTGCTGTGCCCTCCTCCAGATCTTTTGGACCCAGGGATCAAACCCTCATCTCCTGCACTGCAGGCAGATTCTTTCTCGCTGAGCCACAGAGGAAGCCCTTGTTCATCATGAATTTCTTCCGTTTAAAATTTCTTAATATAATACATTAACATAATACTTATCTGGACTGCAGAGCTTTTTGATGCCCCCTTAAATTTTACACCTGAAACAAGGCCTTGAGCACCTTTCCATAGACACTGTTTTGCCACCCATTTCCATGGTTTGGGATTTTCAGTCTCCTCTGACAACAGCTTTTTTTTTTTTTTTTTTTAAGTCTTTATTGATTTTGTTACAATTCTGCTTCTGTTTTATGTTTTGGTCCTCTAGCCATGAGACATGTGGTATCCCAGCTCCCCGACCAGGGATTGAACCTGTACCTCTTGATGGGAAGGCAAAGTCTTAGCCACTGGACCAGGAGGGAAGTCCCATGGCAAAGGCTTTTTCGCAGAGGGAACCAGGGAAAGGTCTCCTCCTCTTCCTGCTCTTCGCCTCTTTCCGCCAGTGAGCGTTACAGTAATCACACCAGCCCCCACGTCCCCTTCTGGGAAGGGCTAGCTCAACCATAGTGGCAATGTGGCATCTGCCCAAAGCAAGATGCCAGGCAGCAGATGACAGACTTAGCAGGTGGGCAGAGATGAAGGAGAGAGAACAAGCCTGCTGTTCAACAAGCAGCAAGCACCATGGCAAGCCCAGAAGTATTCGTATGTCCGTACGTACACTGAGTAAAAGGTATAAAGACACTTGCCCCTGGTCTATTGCATATTCACTGCACAGTAGCAATTGGTAATTAAAATGACAACAATCAATAGCATAACAGTGCCTACCTGAAAGATGTTTACAGAATTGTTAAAGGCATAAAAGTAATACGAATAAAACAATTCAAAAACAGTTCAAAAACTGGAGTGGTGAATAGGATATGATTAAGTCCTCTCATGCAGAAACGATATGTGACAGGTACAATCAGTGGGTGGAAAGGCTCAATGAATAGTTGCTTCTGCAGGTCCCTCCAACATATCTGCAAATGGATTGCCCAAGTCATGATCAAAATCTTATCACGTCACTCTCCAGCTTAAAGTGGTTCCTTTAGTGGTTCCGTTATTTTCAAGGCAAAATTCAACCCCGTAGTTAGCACGTAAACCTTACTGGACCCATCCCCTGCTGTCACTGGAAGCTTGAGCCAAATCAGACTGTGCTAGGATGCTGAACTGTGTACAGTCAGAAACCACAGGGGAGGGAACTCCCTGGTGGTCCAGAGGTTAGGACTCTGTGCTGTCACTACTGAGGGCCTGGTTTCAACCTCTGATCAGGGAACTAAGAGCTCACAAGACCCACGGTGCAGTCAAAAAAAGAAAAAGAAACCACCGAGGACGGACCATGTATGCTTGCAAATGGATCCCATGTAGCAGGTTATTAGAAAAAGAAGCTTAAGCTTCTTGGAAGAGAAGCACACAGGCAGCAATCGTACAAGGCAAGGGAGTAAGCACCACGACAGAGTTCAGTATAAACATTCTTAATTTGATTTTTAATGTTTTGCTCAGATGTCTCAAGTTCACTAGGATGCAACAAAGCCCAACTAAACTCAGGCGCTAAATTTACCTTAAATAACAAAGACTCTTTTGTGCTTTTTAATAAAGACTATTTTGCAAATCTGCTTATGGGGGGAAGATGCAATATCTGATGATGATGATGATAATAATATCTAATAATGCTTTATGAGTAACTGTCCAATTCCAAAAATAATCTAAGATGATTCTATTAATACTAATCAAGAATTTAGTTGAGCTACCAGGGAAAATAAGTGTCTCAGGAAACAGAGTTCTGAGATTGTCCACAGTTAGCTTTGGGACTACCAAGATGACCTTGAGATTTTATGTTCACAGTCTAAGAAAGCTAGTAATTACAAATCTGTTTTTTTCACATTAGCCTGTAGGTGGCAGCAAATTATCAATATTACAATTTAAAGATGAGGTTTGTTTTATGATCATCAACTAGAGAAAAAACTGGAAATTAAGGACATGAAGGAAGAACAGAAAGACAGATACTGAAATCATCTGAAAAAACCTAACAATCATGATTTAGGAAAATTATTAATAACCACAGCCACTGCCACATTTCAATACACAATAAAAGTGCATTTTATTTACATCCACATTTGAGCTGCTGCTGCGGCTAAGTTGATTCAGTCATGTCCGACTCTGTGCGACCCCATGGACGGAAGCCCACCAGGCTCCCCTATCCCTGGGATTCTCCAGGCAAGAANAACAGATAGGCTCAGTATGGCTGATTTTTCCTTTTTCCTCAGGTTCCAAGAGTGGCTATCATAGCACTGTTTCAGATCTTGTTTTTATTTAAAATGTTAGTATTTTGTTCATCATGCATGGATGCTTAGTCACATCTGACTCTTTGTGACCCCAGGGACTGTGGCCCGCCAGGCTCCTCTGTCCATGGGGTTCTCCAGGCAAGAATTCTGTAGTGGGCTGCTGTGCCCTCCTCCAGATCTTTTGGACCCAGGGATCAAACCCTCATCTCCTGCACTGCAGGCAGATTCTTTCTCGCTGAGCCACAGAGGAAGCCCTTGTTCATCATGAATTTCTTCCGTTTAAAATTTCTTAATATAATACATTAACATAATACTTATCTGGACTGCAGAGCTTTTTGATGCCCCCTTAAATTTTACACCTGAAACAAGGCCTTGAGCACCTTTCCATAGACACTGTTTTGCCACCCATTTCCATGGTTTGGGATTTTCAGTCTCCTCTGACAACAGCTTTTTTTTTTTTTTTTTTTAAGTCTTTATTGATTTTGTTACAATTCTGCTTCTGTTTTATGTTTTGGTCCTCTAGCCATGAGACATGTGGTATCCCAGCTCCCCGACCAGGGATTGAACCTGTACCTCTTGATGGGAAGGCAAAGTCTTAGCCACTGGACCAGGAGGGAAGTCCCATGGCAAAGGCTTTTTCGCAGAGGGAACCAGGGAAAGGTCTCCTCCTCTTCCTGCTCTTCGCCTCTTTCCGCCAGTGAGCGTTACAGTAATCACACCAGCCCCCACGTCCCCTTCTGGGAAGGGCTAGCTCAACCATAGTGGCAATGTGGCATCTGCCCAAAGCAAGATGCCAGGCAGCAGATGACAGACTTAGCAGGTGGGCAGAGATGAAGGAGAGAGAACAAGCCTGCTGTTCAACAAGCAGCAAGCACCATGGCAAGCCCAGAAGTATTCGTATGTCCGTACGTACACTGAGTAAAAGGTATAAAGACACTTGCCCCTGGTCTATTGCATATTCACTGCACAGTAGCAATTGGTAATTAAAATGACAACAATCAATAGCATAACAGTGCCTACCTGAAAGATGTTTACAGAATTGTTAAAGGCATAAAAGTAATACGAATAAAACAATTCAAAAACAGTTCAAAAACTGGAGTGGTGAATAGGATATGATTAAGTCCTCTCATGCAGAAACGATATGTGACAGGTACAATCAGTGGGTGGAAAGGCTCAATGAATAGTTGCTTCTGCAGGTCCCTCCAACATATCTGCAAACGGATTGCCCAAGTCATGATCAAAATCTTATCACGTCACTCTCCAGCTTAAAGTGGTTCCTTTAGTGGTTCCGTTATTTTCAAGGCAAAATTCAACCCCGTAGTTAGCACGTAAACCTTACTGGACCCATCCCCTGCTGTCACTGGAAGCTTGAGCCAAATCAGACTGTGCTAGGATGCTGAACTGTGTACAGTCAGAAACCACAGGGGAGGGAACTCCCTGGTGGTCCAGAGGTTAGGACTCTGTGCTGTCACTACTGAGGGCCTGGTTTCAACCTCTGATCAGGGAACTAAGAGCTCACAAGACCCACGGTGCAGTCAAAAAAAGAAAAAGAAACCACCGAGGACGGACCATGTATGCTTGCAAATGGATCCCATGTAGCAGGTTATTAGAAAAAGAAGCTTAAGCTTCTTGGAAGAGAAGCACACAGGCAGCAATCGTACAAGGCAAGGGAGTAAGCACCACGACAGAGTTCAGTATAAACATTCTTAATTTGATTTTTAATGTTTTGCTCAGATGTCTCAAGTTCACTAGGATGCAACAAAGCCCAACTAAACTCAGGCGCTAAATTTACCTTAAATAACAAAGACTCTTTTGTGCTTTTTAATAAAGACTATTTTGCAAATCTGCTTATGGGGGGAAGATGCAATATCTGATGATGATGATGATAATAATATCTAATAATGCTTTATGAGTAACTGTCCAATTCCAAAAATAATCTAAGATGATTCTATTAATACTAATCAAGAATTTAGTTGAGCTACCAGGGAAAATAAGTGTCTCAGGAAACAGAGTTCTGAGATTGTCCACAGTTAGCTTTGGGACTACCAAGATGACCTTGAGATTTTATGTTCACAGTCTAAGAAAGCTAGTAATTACAAATCTGTTTTTTTCACATTAGCCTGTAGGTGGCAGCAAATTATCAATATTACAATTTAAAGATGAGGTTTGTTTTATGATCATCAACTAGAGAAAAAACTGGAAATTAAGGACATGAAGGAAGAACAGAAAGACAGATACTGAAATCATCTGAAAAAACCTAACAATCATGATTTAGGAAAATTATTAATAACCACAGCCACTGCCACATTTCAATACACAATAAAAGTGCATTTTATTTACATCCACATTTGAGCTGCTGCTGCGGCTAAGTTGATTCAGTCATGTCCGACTCTGTGCGACCCCATGGACGGAAGCCCACCAGGCTCCCCTATCCCTGGGATTCTCCAGGCAAGAACACTGGAGTGCGTTGCCATTTCCTTCTCCAATGCATTAAAGTGAAAAGTGAAAGTGAAGTCGCTCAGTCGTGTCCAACTCTTAGTGACCCCATGGACTGCAGCCTACCAGGCTCCTCCGTCCATGGGATTTTCCAGGCAAGAGCACTGGAGTGGGTTGCCATTGCCTTCTCTGAAATTTGAGCTAAGTGGTCTTAATACATTACATCATTTACATGTAACAGTTGTGAGACAAGGATCGCCATCACCATTTACAGATGAGGAAACTGAAGCTTACCGAAGTTAAATAACTTTCCCATGGTAACATACCTGAATACATGGTGGACAGGATTGTGAACCTGAACATTTTAATTGAAAGCGTATGCCTTAAATCACTGACTGTACAAAACACAAATAAAGACAAAAGTACGGGGGCTGAAGGTCAGACTTGGAAGATACCTAGAACCAGTAATAAATAAAAATGAAGAATAGATCAAAAGCCATCTTTTCATCATTTCTGACCATATTTTCCCCAAGCCTGGGAATCCAACTTTGCCTTAAATGAGTTTCTAGGTTTTATCTATCCTATTTTGTACATGTTCAGTAAGAGTAGATAACTGGATAACCAATCAGGACATACTATATAGACCAGGGAACTCTGCTCGGTATTATGTAACAATGTAAATGGGAAAAAAAATTTATAAAAGAATATATGTAACTAAATCAGTTTGCTGTACATCTGAAACTAACACAACATTGTTAACTGTACTCCAGCATAAAATAAAAAGTTTTAAAAAGGGGGGTGAGAGTATATATTGCAGAGGTACAATCTGGCATTTGGGAAATTCTCATTCATAACATAGAAGTTGGGAAATGGAAACTCTCTAAAGATTACTGAAAATTGAATAATGCAAAAACTTCGTATTTGACCATTAATTTTAATGCTTCTCCTCAGAGTCTGACAGAGATCTATTTTTAAAAGATGGAATAAGCAGGAGAAAATATGACATATTTATTGATGTCTAATACACTAGCCACTGTGACCAGATTTAAACATTTACATGTTATCTAACACACACACACTCTTACAACCATCACCCAATAAGACAAGTAGTATTTGTAGTATTTATTCCCATTAGGAAACTGAGCCCCTCTGAGGTTCAGTAATGTACCCAGAGTTGCAGAAATTCAAACACAGGTCTTTCTGACTCTAAATTCTTGCTCCTTCGTGTATATTTTTCTAAGAGAAATTCCAAAGAGCTGGAAAGACAAAGAGCAGGTCAGAGGAAAGCTGGAAGCAGAGGGCTTTTCACTTCATTGAGGCTGTGAGAACACAAGGGGATGCCTGGCTTGAAAGTTACAGACGCCAACATTGAGCCCAGTGACTGCAAACTGGTGATAATTTGTTCTGCCAGGTTATTACCATTTCAGCCACCTGCTTAATAATTCTTCTAGTTGTGCAAACAGATTGACAACCTGTCTTCAACTGCACACATGGGATCACCCTAAAGAATTTCATCTGGGGAGAAGAGCCTGGACTCTACGCACAGGCGAACTGTTGGGAGATCCACGCCCAAGAGAGCAATGGAGGCGAACCAGGAGGAGCGCTCCCTTAAGTCCCAAGACACAATGTTTTCTTCTACATTTTACGTCTTCTTACAGGAGATCATTGTACAACCAACTGGCTAAGTGGTCCTTGTGGTATCATTGTTTATCACCTGCCTCTAAATGTGCAAACCTAGAAAACAAGATCCTAATGTCACACCCTTATCTTTACACCTCAGGACTCACAGCACCCAGAACAAAGCAAATGTTTGTAAATACTTCATTTGAACTGATTTATTCATTAAAGATTTGTTCAAAGTTTTAAGTTTCTCTTTTCTCTCCTACCCTCCCTATGCCCCATGCATAGCCATCCATTTGCCACTTATTTCCCAAAATTTCAACCAGGGAATAAACTAGTTTTTTAAATAGAAATTTAGAACCTACCATTAAAGCTAAGCCAGGACCGAGAGCATGGTGGGTACCTCTCTGCTCAGTGTGGTGGGTGCACCCCAGGTCACCCCAGAGTGGAACCCCTCACCTAAGCAGTTCTCTCTTCCCTCCAGTTCTTCATCTTTGACTATTTTTTTTCCAGTTAAAGACAACTGTTCCCCTTCAAGCCTATGATTGTTACTTAAAACTTTTACAATCGTCTTCACACAATTTTAAATCTGAAAATAATTTTGGTTCATTTAAATTCAAACACTTCACTGTGTAAACATAAGAAACACAGAGCAGAGATTTTTAAAATCAGATGACGTTGTGGGTTGACTTGTATCTGCCCCCAAAAAAGATATATTCTACTTCCAACTTCCAGGACCCATAAACAATGTGTTTTTATTTGGCAACAGGGTCTTTGCAGATGTAATCAAGATGACATCATACTGGACTGGAGGGTGGAGTGGGCTCTAACCCAATGACTGGTGTCCCGACAAGTAAAAGGACATTTGGATCAGTGACCCGGAGAGAAGACTGTGTAAAGATCCAGAGCACACAAAGACAGAGGGAGCACCGGTGTGATGCGGCAGGGCAGAGACTGGAGGGATGTAGCGCCAGCCAAAGCAAGCCAGGGGGCTTCCCAGGTGGCTCAGTGATAAAGAATCTACCTGCCAATGCAGGAGGCAGAGGTCCAGGATCTACATAGATCTCTGGTCCAGGAAGATCCCACATGCCGCCCAGCAACTAAGCCCATGCACCACAGCTATGGAGCCTGTGCTCTAGAGCCTGGGAGTCCCAGCTACGGAGCCCACCCGCCACAACTGCTGAAGCCCGCATGCCCCAGAGCCCGTGCTCCACAGGCAGAGAAGCCACCGCAACGAGCAGCTGGCGCACCGCCGCGAGAGAGGAGCCACCCACTCCCTGCTTCTAAGGAAAAGCCCGAGCAACGGCGAGACGCAGCACAGCCAAAATAAATAAATTGTGAAAAAGAAAAACAAGACAGGGGTTACCAGCAGGAAGCTAGGAAAAGGCAAGCAAAGGTTTCCCTGCAGGTGTCAGAGGGAGGGTGGCCCTGGCGACACCTTGATTTTGGACTTCCAGCCTCCAAAACCATAGAGGTAATACATTTCTGTCATTTTAAGCCACTCAGTCTGGAGCACTTTGTTATGGTAGCCCCAAAGAACTGAGCCCCGGGAAACTGAACCCCAAACCCATTACTTGTTTAAAAAATAAAAAGGCAATAATACCGTCTAGCTCTCTGGGTTTTTATAGGAATGTTTCAAAGGGTCATGAAATAAAAGGTGGGCACATACTCAGTGTTCGATCAGTACCTGCTGTGACACTTTCCTGGTCCTACCAGTCATCCTGGCTACTTCCTCTCCTCTTCCCTGCCACGAAGCTTGACCCACGGGGCTCGCTTCCTCACCTCCCATCACTCCCCACGCCCCTCCTCCCGTTTCAGCTAAGCGCAGTTCTCCACCGGGATCGGGATCTCATTCGACAGCTCCAAGCTGCGCAGACTGAGCCTCTCTGAAGTCTCCGGTCCCTGTCTCTTATACACATCTTCCNTAGCATTGAAACATGTATATCATATATGAAGCGAATCGCCAGTCCAGGCTTGATGCATGATACAAGATGATTGGGGCAGTGCACTGGGATGACCCAGAGGGATGGTACGGGGAGGGAGAGGGAGGGGGGTTCAGGATGGGGAACGTGTGTATGCCTGTGGTGGATTCATGTTGATGTATGGCAAATCCAATACAATATTATAAAGTAATTAGCTTCCAATTAAAATAAATAAATTTATATATTAAAGAAAAGCACCTTCCTGGATTCAGCTACTATGTTTAATGATATATTGCAAAACAGAATGAGACGCCACCTTTTTTTAAGAAGCTTAGGTTTTTATCTGTTTGGTGGGGTGAAGTAGGAGAAAATAATATACAGACCTTTCCTGTGAAGCAGATTGTAAGTGCTGTGGTGTTTCGAAAAAGACAAACTTTGAAATTACTCAGGAAGACTTTATAGACAATGGAGTAATTGGGATGGTCCTTGAAGGAGTGGTAGAACTTCAGTGATNTGGGGTGAAGTAGGAGAAAATAATATACAGACCTTTCCTGTGAAGCAGATTGTAAGTGCTGTGGTGTTTCGAAAAAGACAAACTTTGAAATTACTCAGGAAGACTTTATAGACAATGGAGTAATTGGGATGGTCCTTGAAGGAGTGGTAGAACTTCAGTGATTGGGCAAAACATTCCTGATTGAGAGACCAGCATGAACAAAGGCACAAATAAGGAAAAGAACAAGACAGAGCTATGTAGATTTTGGAGGGCTGGAAGAAGATAAGGGTGGAGAGGTACACTGGGGATATAGTGAAGACTCTTAAAAATGCTGGGATGAAAACTCTGAACTTAACTTCTTAGTTAATTTTGGCTTCCCTTGTAGCTCAGTCAGTAAAAAATCTGCCTGCAGTGCAGGAGACCCAAGTTCAAGCCCTGGGTTGGGAATATCCCCTGCAGAAGGAAATGGCAACCA
Organism: Neotragus pygmaeus; assembly: GCA_006410875.1. Lineage (NCBI taxonomy): Eukaryota > Metazoa > Chordata > Mammalia > Artiodactyla > Bovidae > Neotragus > Neotragus pygmaeus. The sequence continues at coordinate 839,072 of SJYV01055231.1, read as the reverse complement.
ACTCCAGGATCCTTGCCTGGAAAATCTCATGGACAGAGGAGCCTGATGGGCTGCAGTCTATGGGGTCACAAAGAGTCAGGCACGACTGAGCGACTAACACTTACTACAGAGTCATATAATCAGTGCTGTTATCTATGAGTAAAAATTTAGTTTGATGGGTTGTTTGTATCTAGGTAAATATATGAGTTGTATACATTTTTAAAAAGAATGATTGTCAAATACCTAGCACATTTCTCAGCATCCAGTATGTCTCTATTACTTGTGACCATTATGTTTGTTTGAAGGGCTGTCTTACATATATAGGAGTTTAGACTGATCCTGTGAGCTATCCCACAGGTAGATTTAGGGCTATTGGAAAGAGAAATATTTTTGCTTCAAAATTAAAAAAAAAAAGATGTTATAAAGGTTAAGTTGCTATAAAAAAGATAGGGGAGATAGAGAAGAAATGGTTAATAGAAGAATCTGTTAAAACAATATGAAAGAATTTTGGTTTATGGCCAGTTTGATATAATGTCAAGTGATTGTCCAACAAAGGTAGCATGTTTTTAAGTTGTATTAATAGCAGCATTAAGAGCGAGGGAGTGATGATGTAACTCTATTCTACTGTGGTCAAATTTTTCTGGGGCGATTACTCTTACAAATAAATACTCATGTACACACATTGATCAGGATGGTCTGTTATTGCAGAAGTGATAGAAGGAATAGTCATAAAATGGAGATATTTCTTTAGGAGAAGTGAATGCCTAGGAAGGTGGGCGTGAACATATAGTATAACATGATGTGTCAAGAAAGAAAAACAAGCACAAGCTTTGGCATTAGATCTCAGCTCAGCTCCCAACTAGCCATTTTATTCCGGGAAAGTCACTAGCCTCTTTGTAGCCTGTTTCCTTTCCCACCCTCCTCCCTTCCCCCTCCACACNTGTCAAGAAAGAAAAACAAGCACAAGCTTTGGCATTAGATCTCAGCTCAGCTCCCAACTAGCCATTTTATTCCGGGAAAGTCACTAGCCTCTTTGTAGCCTGTTTCCTTTCCCACCCTCCTCCCTTCCCCCTCCACACCTCTCCTCCTTTTCTTCTGCTTCATTTTCGTAACATAGAAATGGTATTATTTGCCTGTAGTTTTATTTGTTGATTAATGATTGTCACATATCCAGCACATTTCCTGGCATCCCGTACATCTCCATTTCTTGTGACCATTATGTTTGTTGAAGGACTGTCTTACATATATAGGAGTTTAGATTGGTTCTGTGAGCTATCCCACAGGTAGATTCAGGACTATTGGAGAGAGAAATAGTTTTTCTTAAAAAAAATGTTATAAAGGTTAAGTTGCAATAAACAAAGTAATGGTATGTCTAAGTAGGGCAGCACTTTTTGAGTTTAGTGGTAGGGGTAGGCTAGAGCCAAGGTGATAATATATATTTTTACATGAAAGTAATCTTTTCCTCAGCATCTAGGAGGGAATCCCCAAGAGTAAGGCTTCCCACTCTTTTCCACCGAAGAATTCCCAAAAATCTATAGGCATAACTCACAGTGCTCTGTAGAAAAGTACAGGGTTTGGCATTTCATATTCATCTTAAATATACATCATGCACTCTACTTTATGATGTACTTATTTTGTTGTAGTATCTGAATGTGCTTTAAATATATACTGTCAAGTAATACTTAGATAAATAATTTATCATATGGTTATGAGTACATTCTGGCATTTCCAAGGGTGCAATTTCTGTAGTTTCGAGGATACACAGACTTCGAGGTCTTTAGAACCCAGACTAAGCTGGGATAGTTAAGCTTGTAACTGTTACAAGCTTAGTCTGCTAAGCTTGTAACAGACTAAGCATTCCCCCTCAGCTTAACACAGATAAGCTAAAAATTCAGATTTCCATTAATTAGAATTTGTGTTGCATGAGTTCATTTAGGCAGTCACATTACTGCTAATATCCAAAATTTAGTAGTATCTTGTGTAAACATATGTGTGAACTTTAAAACGTAGGAAAAGCATTGTTATATTAGAAAATGGAGAATTATATCTTTAGCTTCTGGAATGGTGAGGTAGGAGGCTGAGTGGCTTCATAATATTGCATTTGGCTGCTGCATTTGTGGGATCGTTTTTGTTGTTTGCTCATATTCCTTTTTTTTTTTTTTTAATTAGTGCTTTTCAGGAGACAGATGTTGACTAAATGCTGTTTTGTGAAGTATTATATAGGGGGTTTTAAAATTAGGATAGCTTTTTCTTGCCTTTTTACTTAGCACTAATTTTGTTTCTTTTCTACTCTCTTTTGGAGAAGGAAGTGGCAACCCACTCCTGTATTTTTGCCTGGAGAATCCCCATGGACAGAGGAGCCTGGTGGTCTACAGTCCATGGGGTTGCAAAGAGTCAGATATGACTGAGTGACTGGTACTTCTCTACTCTCTTTCCTACTTTATTTGCACCGAGATTTCTGCAGAAACTGCTTTAAGAGTTGCTGATCTAAGTAGGAGATTATCTCCCTGAGACCAGCTCTAGACCACCTTTTGGTGATTTTGGTTACCTGACCACATATCTCTCTTAAATTTCATGTTACTATGATTTTAATAAAAGGGGCACAGGAAATCTGATTATTTTAACTATGTTACTGGATGAATTGGATCATTTCAGAAGTATCTGCTTATTTGCCCTTAATGACTCATCATAATTTAGAGGACCAACTCAGAAGTCAGGAGACTAAGTTTTTGTTTTGTGGCAAATCTTTTTATTACTCATACCTAGTTAAGAGGTTAAAAATCTCTTGTATTTTTACCAATCTGCATGTATTTTACAATTTTACCTAGGAGTTTTATCCTCTAATTATTAATACAGCTATAGCATAAACAGCTCCTTAATGCTAAAGAATATCCCAGGCACCAAGGAGACCAAGTTGAGCAGAACAAGGTCCTTGCTATTGAAGAACATGGGATTGATATTAAGTGAGTAAAATTATTGTGAAACAGTGTGCCTAATGCCATTGCAGCAGTGTGAATCAAGGAGAAGATGCTCAGAGACAACTGTAAGAAGTTCTAAAGGCAGGGACAGTTCCTCAGAGGAGGTGATGGTATTTCAAGATATTGGAAGATAAACACTAGTTTGCCAGGCAAAGAGGAATGTGTCCTAGGAAGAAGGCTTAAAATGTGTGATGTATTTAGGGAACTATAATTAAATCAATATACTGGACAGTTGCAGATATGGCTGGAAGTTCAAAAGGAAGTATATTCACAAGTGCACTGCATTTCATGATAAATTGCCTGGACTTGACTGAAGGTTTTGAATAAGTGGAGCAGTATAATTGTATTTTCCCAAAGAAAAAGAAATGCAGCAAGACAAAGTGAGGAGGCTTGACAAATAGCTGAGAAAAGAAGAGAAGTAAAAGGCAAGGAAGAAAGGGAAAGACATACCCAACTGAATGCAGAGTTCCAGAGAATAGCAAGGAGATATAGAAAGCCTTCTCAAGTGAACAATGCAAAGAAGTAGAGGAAAACAAGAGAATGGGAAAGACTAGAGATCTCTTCAAGAAAATTGGAGCTATCAAGGGAACATTTCATGCAAGGCTGCACGTGATAAAGGACAGAAATGGTAATCACTTAATAGAAACAGAAGAGATTAAGAAGAGGTGCCAAGAATACATAGAAGAACTATATAAAAATGGTCTTAATGACCCAGATAACCACAATAGAGTAGTCTTTCACCTAAAACCAGACATCCTGGAGTGTGAGGTCAAGTGGGCCTTAGAAAGCATCACTACGAACAAAGCTAGTGGAGGTGATAGAGTTCCAGCTGAGCTATATAAAATCCTAAAAGATGATGCTGTTACANAGATGAAGGAGACATGGGTTTGATCCCTGGGTTGGGAAAATCACCTAAAGAAGGAAATGGCAACCTGCTCCAGTATCTTGCCTGGAGAATCCCACGGACAAAGAAGCCTGGAGAGCTACCGTCCATGGGATCACAAAGAGATGGAAGGCTCTTACCAACTGAACACACAACCTGCAGAGAACAGGCTGCAGACTAACTTCAGGACCACTGCTGTATCCCAGTGACACAACTTGATTACATGGCGGATTCTATTCTTCCTGTTCTCTATGAACGTTTACAATAACACACACCAACAGAGGTAAACCAAGTATATTTGTTTCTCCAAGTCTAAAAGAGCTTAGTTACATGGGAGGCAGCAATAAACAGTGGTTAAGAAAATGAACTTGATATCAAGCCAATATCAGAAAGGAAAGGGTAAATAAATTTGACCACACAAAAATGTAAAACTTCAATAAGGCAAAAATGTCCAAAAAAGGTAAAAGAAATGACAAGTGGGGAAAAATATTTAAAAGACATATGTCAAAGTCTAATTTCCAAAATGTAACAAAAAACTCACTAAAATCAAAAACCCAACAAAAAAAGAGTAAAAGATAAAAGTTTGTTACAGAGAAATAAATGTAAATAGTCAATATATTTTTTAAAATTAGCTTCATTAATTAAGTATAAATCAAAATAAGATTTAAATGTTCATACATCATAGGGGCAAACAAGAAAAAGTAACATTATTTTCAGTGCTGGAAAGACTGAAAAGAAACTTTCATACATACTGGTAAAAACTCTTTTGAATTTGCTAATATCTACTAAAACTGAATATGACATTCCATAGTATAGGAATTGAATTAGTAATTAAAATACTACCCACAAGNAACATTATTTTCAGTGCTGGAAAGACTGAAAAGAAACTTTCATACATACTGGTAAAAACTCTTTTGAATTTGCTAATATCTACTAAAACTGAATATGACATTCCATAGTATAGGAATTGAATTAGTAATTAAAATACTACCCACAAGGAAAAACCTGGGCCCAAATGGTAAATTCTGTCAAATTTACCTAGTAAATTCTACCAAATATCACAAAGTTGGTAATAGCAAGTATTGGTGAAGACAGAGCCTATTCATACACTGCTAGTATGAATGTAAGTTCGTACAGTCACTGTAGACCAGTCTGTGTGTGTGTGTGTTAGTCGCTAAGTCATGTCCAACTCTTTTATGACCCCATGAACTACAGCCCACCAGGCTCCTCTGTCCATGGGATTCTCCAGGCAAGACTACTGGAATGGGTAGCCATTCCCTTCTCTAGGGGATCTTCCCAACCCAAGGATCGAACCCGGCTCTCTTGCATTGCAGACAGATTCTTTACCATCTGAGCCACCAGGGAAGCCCAGACAACAGTCAACAGTTCCTTAGGAGGTTAAACACAGAGACCAGATGAGTCAGCAATTATATTCCTATATATATATACAAAAGAAATGAAAAAATACATGAACACAAGTGTACATGAATACTCAAAACTGTCAAAGAGTGGAAACAGCCCAAATGCTATTAAGTGATGAATGGATTAAGTAAAATGTGGTGTAACCACAAAATGAAATGTTTTTTGACAATGTAAGTATGAATACATACTATACCATGGATAAACTTGAAAGTATCAGGCTAAGTGAAAGAAGCCAGCCACAGAAGACCGTATAGGTATGAATCCATTTACGTGAAACGTCCAGAATAGGTAAATACAGGGAAAGCAGACTAGTGTCTGCCTAGGGCTGAAGGCAGGGGGCTGGGCCGGGGGGAGATGATTGATAACTTTTAATGGTGGTGGGTATCTTTTGTGTTGATGTTCTAAAACTGATTGGGGTAGGGAATTTCCTGGCAGTCCAGTAGTTAGGGTTCTGGGCTTCCACTGCAGGAGGCACGGGTTTGACTCCTGCTTGGGGAACTAAGAATCTGCATGTTTCAAGTTGGGGCCAAAAAATATGTCTACATAAAAAGTAAAATAAATAAAACTGTGGTAGAGACTGTACAAGTATATGAATATAATAAAAAAAATTATATACTCAATAAGTAAGCTATATGAACTCCCCAGGTCATTAGGCGCCCAATATGCTACTGGAGGTCAGTGGAGAAATAACTCCAGAAAGAATGAAGGAATGGAGCCAAAGCAAANTGGAACCATCACTTCATGGCAAATAGGAAACAAAGTGGAAGCAGTGACAGAATTTCTTTTCTTGGGATCAGAATCACTGAGGATGGTAACTGTAACCATGAAATTAAAAGACACTTGCTCCTTGAAAGGAAAGCTGTGACAAAATTGCATGCATGCTAAGTCACTTCAGTAGTGTCTGACTCTTTGGGATGTTATGGACTCGTAGCCTCCCAGGCTCCTCTGTCCACGGGATTCTCCATGCAAGGATACTGGAGTGGTTTGCCATGCCTTTCTCCAGGGGATCTTCCCGACCCAGGGGTTGAACCTGTGTCTCTTCTATCTCCTGCACTGGCAGGTGAGTTCTTTACTACTGGCACGCTAGACAGGGTATAAAAAGCAGAGACACCACTTTGCCAGCAAAGGTCTGCTAGTGGAGCTATGGTTTTTCCAGCAGTCATTTACAGATGTCAGAGCTGGATCATAAAGAAGGCTGAACACCAAAGAATTGATGCTTTCAAATTGTGGTGCTGGAGAAGACTCTTAAGAGTCCCTTGGACTGCAAGAAGATCAAACTAATCAGTCTTAAAGGAAATCAACCTTGAATATTTATTGGAAAGACTTATGTTGAAGCTGAAGCTCCAATACTTTGGCCACTTGATGTAAAGAGCAAACTCATTGGAAAAGACCCTGATGCTGGGAAAGATTGAAGGCAAAAGGAGAAGGGGATGACAGAGGATGANTCAACCTTGAATATTTATTGGAAAGACTTATGTTGAAGCTGAAGCTCCAATACTTTGGCCACTTGATGTAAAGAGCAAACTCATTGGAAAAGACCCTGATGCTGGGAAAGATTGAAGGCAAAAGGAGAAGGGGATGACAGAGGATGAGATGGTTAGATGGCATCACGGACTTAATGGACATGAATTTGATCAAACTCCGGGAGATAGTGAAGGACAGGGAAGCCAAACGTGCTGCAGTTCATGGGAACATAAAGAGTCAGTCTCACAGGACTTATCGACTGAGCAATAACAAACACTGACTGTGAGTCCATGTCTCTTGGAGCGGCTGCTGCTGCTGCTAAGTTGCTTCAGTCGTGTCCGACTCTGTGTGACCCCATAGACGGCAGCCCACCAGGCTCCCCTGTCCCTGGGATTCTCCAGGCAGGAACACTGGAGTGGGTTGCCATTTCCTTCTCCAATGCATGAAAGTGAAAAGTGAAAGGGAAGTCGCTCAGTCGTGTCTGACCCTCAGTGACCCCATGGACTGCAGTCTTCCAGGCTCATCCGTCCTTGGGATTTTCCAGGCAAGAGTACTGGAGTGGGTCTCTTGGAGCACACACCTGTTTTTCCACAATAGAGTGCTAAATGACAGTAGAGGAGATAGGAGTGAGACTAGACGCATGTTTCCATGTGTTGGCAGGATTTTCAGTTGACTGAGTCATTGTCTTTGTCCTAAGAGGTAGGTCAGATACAGATGGAAAAATGTCTAGTTTAGATTCGTTAAAAGCTTAGAACTAAGAAGATATAAATGTGGGTTAAACTCTAGATACGAATTAAGATCTTTCCTAGAAATTGCTATCCTTGGAGCTATGTGTTAAGCTATTTTAGGAATAAACTTACTGTAAAAGTATATGTTTTCTCCATTTTGGGGGGTCTGTTAACAGAAAACATGCAAATAGTAAAATCTTTTGAAATTCGTAAAAGGTTTGAAAGTCATATTTTTGAATATGATNATTGCTATCCTTGGAGCTATGTGTTAAGCTATTTTAGGAATAAACTTACTGTAAAAGTATATGTTTTCTCCATTTTGGGGGGTCTGTTAACAGAAAACATGCAAATAGTAAAATCTTTTGAAATTCGTAAAAGGTTTGAAAGTCATATTTTTGAACATGATTTTAAGAGGAATGGCCTCCTTTATGTGTGTGTTTTTTCTTTTTTTCCACAGGCTTTTTTTGCCCACAGATTTGGGCTCTAATGCGTTAGTTTTCTGTCAGCTTCTCTAAAGATTCAAGGATAGAGTTTAAATTAAGGATACGTTCAAGGGTACCCTTCAGGGTAGGAGCTAACTCTGCTCTGATTTTTATTTAGTTAGGGAGCATCCAGACAAATGCGTTTAGATTATGTAACTAGTCACTTAGGACCTCTAGCCTGCTGCTAACCCAACCCTCTGGAGAGGCAGCGTGCTGCTGGGAGTAGCTGGGTCAGACTCAGCCCTGTTGCCTAGCAGTCCAAGAGGAGCAGTCATAAGGGGTTGTTGCTGAGCAACCAGGGGGCTGCTGCTGTTGTCTCATCCCCCACGGAGTAGTACAGTAGTGGCGGGCCGTCCCCATGGGAAAAGCAGTACATTCCGGCAGGGGGCCAAGCCTCCCTCAGAGGCACAAAGGTTGTTAGCAGTAAGTATTTGACCTTAGAATCAAAGATGATAACTCGTGTTGTATGAACATGCAAACAGTTTATGGAATTATTGATGTAAGTTTAATTAAACATGAACTTGGAGCAAGACAGGTAGCTGTGACCGCCAGAGTTCTCTTTTCAGATACATTCATTCCAGTTTCTTTCTCCTTCAGACTTCATTGCAATGTCCGTTTTCTGGGTCAATGGCAAGTAATTTTTTTTTTTTTAATGCCTCGTGGAGTATGTAACTTGCCGTATTAACATTATTTAGCCAAAGCAAATATTTACATTTGAGAAAAACCGGCAAGCTAACTCCTGTGTGGTCAAGTGGGCCTGTGTGGCGAAGCATTTGATTCAGTATCAATGCAAGGACTTGCTACTGTTATTTGGGATACTGCTTTGAATTTTCTCTTTGTATGGAAAAGTCAGAAGATACTTCACCAGGACCACATATGACTTTATTTTTTAGTATTTAACACTGTCCGTAAATGACCCTTCAGGAGAGTTGATAGCTGAAACTAATTCTTGTAAGAAGGGTAAGTTCTGATTTTAGGACTTAAAATTGCCTGTATTGAGTAAACCTTTTCCTGAGGGTCCAGAAACCTATATTAAAGGCCAAAAATTGAGCTCTTTAAGTGTTTTGGAATAACACACAGTTACATAGAAGGCTAAAGTGTGAAGTAGAGGAATGAACATCCATCACTGAGAAATAAGTAACACTGACCAGCTAGAACGAAGCGATGTAAACCTTTCTTATCTCCCTCTCTCTCCCTGTTTTTTCATTCAGTATTTCTGGCCTTGTGCTATAACTGTTTGCCTGCAAAGGTTTTAGGAAGCAGGCCTTTGGGTACAGAGGAAGAGATTTGTTTGCTGGCATTGGTGTCTGCACTCTAAGGGACCTATATTCTTTTTGGAAAAAGGACTTAAAAATTCCTCTCAAGAAGTGCATGCAGATTTTTGTTTCGTACACATGTCCACACGCTAATGTGTCTAAGCCATTCAATTAGAGTACAACTGAGATAGTACATAAATAGTGATGGAAAGTTTAAAATGTTTTCTAAGATGCCTTCTTTTTAAAGCTACTTAACATGTAAAAGGAGAAGGCAGTGGCAACCCACTCCAGTACTCTTGCCTGGAAAATCCCATGGATGGAGGAGCCTGGTAGGCTGCAGTCCATGGGGTCGCACAGAGTCAGACACAACTGAAGCAACTTAGCAGCAGCAGCAGCAGCAACATGTAAAAGTGAACTTTTAACTTTTTATCATGTGTATCATTCACAGAATCATTCTATTTATCTTTGTTATATAAGAGTATTAATGAGTCTAAAGCATATTAAGCCCAGTATATTCCAGGTACTGTTCCATATAGATCGTGTACTATGAATGCTAAGTCACTTCAGTCATGTCCGACTCTTTGCGACCCCATCGACTGTAGCCTGCCAGGCTCCTCTGTCCGTGGGATTCTCCAGGCAAGAATACTGGAGTGGGTAGTCTTGGTAATCTCCTCCAGGGGATCTTCCTGACCCAGGGATTGAACCTGTGTCCCTTACAGTTCCTGCATTGTCAGGCGAATTCTTTGCCACTAGCGCCACCTGGAAACCCCCTATATATAAATTAAGCATGTCATTTAACTTTCCCAGCAACTGTATGGGAGAGGTAGTATTATTATGAATGTTTTACACGCCGAGAAGTTTAGGCCTGCCCAGAAAGGACAAATATGCACACAAAGACTTATAATCAGAAAGTCTGTCTTCAGAATCATAACGCTTCTCAATCATAATGCTATATTTTGAGCTCTGTATTATTTCACGAGGGCAGCATGAAGCAATATTCAAAACAAACTGTTTTCAGGTTATAATGATATAATGAGAGAATGTAAAATAGTGAAAACTATGGAATCTTTTACATAATTAAATTTGTTTAATTTATTGTTTGGGCCTATATAGTTCATAGTCAGAAGCCTTTTAAATCAAACTTTTTTATATCCATTCAGTGGATATACAAAATAAATTCAGTAGGCATTTTGCACTGAGGTTGTTTCTCTTCAGGATGAAATGTAAGATATATTTTAGTATGGTATGTGAGATATGAAAGAAGAGGAAATGGTTAAAAAATAGAGGAAGTGAATAAGTGACTGTTACTCCAAAAAAGTCATATTTCTTAGAGGCTTGCGATAAGAAGCATCAAGGTACTGCCTTTTAGTCATGAGAAGAATAATACAGGGGGAAAGTTGTGTATGTAAAAGNCGCTCCGCCCCGCCCCGGGCCTTTTACCTTGGGGGCGGAGGGGAAGGGAAGTGGGGCATCTGCAAGAGGGTGAAAGGATTGGAATCTGCATTTGTAACAAGCTCCCAGGTGAGGGAACCCTCTTCAAGTCAGCCCCTGAGATGCAGGTAGGACCTCCCTGTCTTCCTGCCCTTGGTGGTCTCAGCCAGCAAGGATGCTCAGGGCTGACTGGCTGCACGGAGAGGGTGTTGTCAAGTTTGTGTTTGAAATCTCTCCCTACAACAGTCCATCTATTTCATATAAAAACTGGGATTTCTGGCTTTACTTGGAGTGAGTGGGTGGGGTTCTGTGTTCCCAGGGTCACCCCTGTTGGAGCTGCCTGTACAGGCCTGGGGATTCTGAATCCAGGTGTTATCCTCAGAGAGTAAAATGCCAGGAGACTCAGGCCAGCAAGGTGGCTGCCAGTTCTCTGTGAACCTGAGGTCCTCGCCTGCAGCAGGTGTGAGTGAGATGGGGAGCGGTGTTGAAGTGGATGCTGCTGGAAGAAAGGCCAGATGTTGACGTGGGGCTTCTGGTCTTGATTGAAAGTATCAGGGCGGTCTTTTTTTTAAACGTTTCTTTTTTTGGCTGGGCTGGGTCTCAGTTGCAGCTCGTGGATCTTCCATCTTCCTTGTGACATGTGCAATCTTTTGTTGCGCCACATGGGATCTAGTTCCCTGATCAGGGTTAAACCGGCGTCCCCTGCATTGGTTACTACAGGACTTCCAGGGAAGTACCCCAGGGCCATCTTCTGTAAGGGAAAGGTAGTGATAATGAACTTCTAGAACTGTGGCTGGCCCGCAGGAGGTGGCCAATGTTGCATGAATGTGAGTGTAATCTGATGTAGAGCATTTCTGTGAACTTGGGCCGCCACACTTTTCCCCAGCCCACTCCTACCTCTTCCTCCTCTTGCTGTACCTGAAGCCTCGTTTTTAATGACACTTTTAAATGAAAGGAAAGCCGAGTGTTTCTTTCCCCCCAGTGTTGTCATGCCTGTTGGCAGGTGACTGTCTTATTTTGGACGGTTTCAGGTGACGGCTTGGCTGTCCAACTACTTACCTGTATTCTTGCCTTCTTAGCAAATATACAACAGCTAAGTGTGGGCTCTTACCTTATTAGGAAGTGGAAGGAGAAATAAGAACCAACCTTTCCTGGATGGCCAACCTGTGCGCGCATGGTGCGGCAGGTTATTTCCCCAGGTGGCTTGTAGGTTGAACAGCGTGGTCACAGTCAGGCAGAGTCAATCAAAATCGGAGCATCTCTGTCTCTTGAGCTTGCTTTCTTCCCACTACCCCGGACTAGTTCTTCTCCTAAGTAACTAAGTGGGCAATCCAGCACAGGCCGTGGTGCATAAGAAGCCCCGAGGCTGGGACAGTAATGTCCATAGCTCACCTGTGGACAGTTCTGATTCCTCACTGGGTCTTGTTCAGTATCTTTGTATTTCTCTCCGGATGGAGTTAGACATGTGATGCTGAACTTGGAGGCACTGGTGCAAAGTCAGATCCAGGCCAGAGTGTCATCTAAGGTTGATCTTGGGCCTAAAAAAAAAAAAAAAAAAAAAAAATTTATTCACTTGGCTGTGCGAGGTCTTAGTTGCAGATCTTTAGTTCCCTGTGGGATGACCGTGTTCCCTGACCAAAGGTAGAACCTTGATTGCCCCTTGTATTGGGAGCTTAGAGTCTTAGCCACTGGACCACCAGGGAAGTCCTTTTGGGTTTGGTATTTATTGAACCTGCCTTAGCCTCAGTTTCCTTANCCTGTGGGATGACCGTGTTCCCTGACCAAAGGTAGAACCTTGATTGCCCCTTGTATTGGGAGCTTAGAGTCTTAGCCACTGGACCACCAGGGAAGTCCTTTTGGGTTTGGTATTTATTGAACCTGCCTTAGCCTCAGTTTCCTTATCTGCACAATGGATGTGATAGCACCTAGATCAAGGTGGTTAGGATGAGCCTCTCCAGGATGAAGTATCTGGTACATGGGAGGCCCTCAGCCATCATTTCTTCGTCCCTGCAAGTAATGCATCTGAGTCACAGGTCCCTGAGGGGAGATGGCTTTTTCTCCCGTCCTTCAATGTGTTACCTCCCTCTCCTTAAGCTTGTATTATCTGGGTGTGGTGAGTCCTGGGACTGAAGCCACCCTGCCAGCCGATCAGTGACATAAAACCCGTGAGCACCTCCTTTCACATGGGGTCCTGTGACTGGCTGGCAGCTGCCAGCGGTGACGGGAGCTAGTGGGTCCCAGGGGCTGTGGGGATCGGTGTGTGGGAATCTGGGCAGGGCTGCTGGATGGAGAGAGGAGGCTCAGGGTTTGGCAGTGGAGGTTGTGCTACAGGACGCAGGCTCTTTCTGGCACAACGGGTTCCCAGCTGTAGGCGCTGGGGTGCGGTATCAGACCGGGAACCGGCTGCTCTCCAAAGGCACCTTTTGAAGGCACAGGGAGGGCTGGGCATCCCTGCTGGGGGTGTTTAGGGAACAGATTTCTGAGGGCTTAGGAGTGGGAAAGGGTGTACCCAGGAAGGCTCACTGGGTTGGTCGCCTGCTGTGTGGTCTTAGAAAGAAGAGGAGTTGAGAACCTCCCTGTATTAGCGTGTGAGTTCTTACTCTCCTGCCGAGTTCATCACTTGGCTATATGATGGTGTCTCTCTCTCCTGCTATGTGACCTTCCCAAGAGCAGGCAGAGCATCCTTCCCATTGAAACGTGTCGATGGCTGGTAACGATCACAGACAGGACATGAACTCTGGGATGCTCCTGGAGATCTGTGTCCTCACTGCCTCTGTCTGCTGGTGTCTTGGCAAAGTCTTCATCTCTTTCTGATGGTTTCACTTCCCTCTCTCTTTTCTTCTATGCTTCCTTCTGACCTTCCATCCCTTTTTTCTTTCCAACCCTCCTTGGTGGCTCAGATGGTAAAGAATCTGCTGGCAATGCAGGAGACCCAGGTTTGATCCCTGGGTTGGGAAGTTTCCCTGGAGAAGGAAATAGCAACCCACTCCAGTATTCTTGCCTGGGAAATCCCACGGATAAAGGAACCTGACGGGCTATAGTCCATGAAGTCGCAAGAGTCAGACGTGACCTTGCTTAAACACATGGATGGACTCGGTCCAGAGGCCCACCTGTAAATGCTGGTTTGATCTTTGTTGCCTTGGTAGCCATTAGTCACTTCCTTTGCTAAGAACCTCCTTGTGGTCCTTTCCAGAAGTGAGCTCCTTTCACATACATGCCCTTGTCCAGTTGCTGTGAGAAAATACATGCCCTAGTGGGCTGAGGTGGGCCATGTCCTGGCGGAATAGCCCCGAGTCTCCCTCTTCAAGCCCACCCTCACTCAAGCCCCACTCGCAGAATCAGGGATGGGGTGGGGGGATGCGCTGGCAAGCAAATCTTCTTTCTTTTTTTTTGCCCCCACCAAACTTGCTTAGTGGCAAACAGTTTGGCCACCTGATGCTATGAACTGACTCATTGGAAAAGACACTGATGCTGGGAAAGATTGAGGGCAGGAGGAGAAGGGGCCGACAGAGGATGAGATGGTTGGATGGCATCNGGTGTATACAGATATCAAATGATGCAGTACACCTGAAACTTACATAATAATAATAAAAAAGCAATACTTTCAACATAGCAAAATTAAAAAAAAAAAACCTGATTATAATAATTTCGGCTAAAAAAATCTGAGATGAATATTTCTCAGTGAGCATGTTTTCTTCAATGACCACATCCTACAATACAAATATGTGTGTGTGTGTGTGTGTGTGTGTGTGTTATTTAAAGCAAAAACTTCATACTAAAGTAAACACTCAAATTGATTTATGTTGTTTTTCTCTTCCTTTACCTACGCAAATTTGTGCATATACCCAGTCAGGGACAAGATCATTATCAAGAAGATCAAAATCAACACTCTACCATTTTCCACTAAGAATGGATAATCAATTTAAAACTAAGGATTGTTTAAGGTGAACAAGGCAAAACTGCCACCCTTTCACGGCCCCAGAAAAGCAAGGTATGACAGGAGTGCTGAATGCCCATGAAGTGACAGAATCCTTCTTTGTGCAGCATAAGAGGTCACATTATTGAATTCAGGTCAAAGATGATGGTTACAAAGACTGGAGGTTTGTNGCAAAAACTTCATACTAAAGTAAACACTCAAATTGATTTATGTTGTTTTTCTCTTCCTTTACCTACGCAAGTTTGTGCATATACCCAGTCAGGGACAAGATCATTATCAAGAAGATCAAAATCAATACTCTACCATTTTCCACTAAGAATGGATAATCAATTTAAAACTAAGGATTATTTAAGGTGAACAAGGCAAAACTGCCACCCTTTCATGGCCCCAGAAAAGCAAGGTATGACAGGAGTGCTGAATGCCCATGAAGTGACCGAATCCTTCTTTGTGCAGCATAAGAGGTCACATTATTGAATTCAGGTCAAAGATGACGGTCACAAAGACTGGAGGTTTGTGTAAGGAGCTCTCAGAAAGTCTTAGGGTTACTCTTACTTAATGCAGTCATTAATCTTCATGAACACCATGATGCAAAACTAACAAATACACTGTATAAAAATAGCCAACCCCCAACAGATCAGCTAACCACAACTATCTCCCCTTGAACTCTGTATGTTTGTTACAAGGAGCTCCTACTGGGATTGCATTCTCAGTACAAATGCCTGAAATTAATTCCAAAACAAATCAAGATGCAAAATTTGTGTTGGTTGATCATTTTTTCTTTCCTCGAGTTCACACAGATAGCCAGTTTTACAGATAGGGCTCCAGTCTGACTTTTCCCCTTTTCTTTATTCATTTGGAAGAGCTTTACTGATCTTCACCTGACTTCCAAGAGCTACAGCTAATAAGTCTTTTTCAGTTATTATTAATTCTATAATTAATAATAAAGGAATTATGTTCATCATGGGCTTCCCTCATAGCTCAGTTGGTAAAGAATCCACCTGCAATGCAGGAGACCCCGGTTCAATTCCTGGGTCAGGAAGATCCGGTGGAGAAGGGATAGGCTACCCACTCCAGTATACTTGGTCTTCCCTTGTGGCTCAGCTGGTAAGGAATCCGCCTGCAATGCGGGAGACAAAGCTTTGATCCCTGGGTTGAGAAAATCCCTTGGAGAAGGGAAAGGTTACCCACTCCAGTATTCTGGCCTGGAGAATTCCATGGACTGTATAGTTCATGGAGTCCCAAAGAGTTGGACACAACTGAGTGACTTTCACTTTCACTATGTTCATCATTATTATTTCTATTTTAAAGATTCACCTTGTGCTTTCAGCATATACTATCTCACTTAAGCCTTCCCTCTAACCAGAAAAAAAAAAAAAAAAACTGGACAACTATGTTTCATCATGAATACCATTTTAGGGAAGAGAAAAGCGAAAAGAAGTGAAAGTGTGAAAGTGTTAGTCATTCAGTCTTATCCAACTCTTTGAGGTCCATGGACTGGGGTTGTCCAGGCTACTCTGTCCATGGGATTCTCCAGGCAAGAATACTGGAGTGGGTTGCCACTTCCTTCTCCAGGGGAATCTTCCTGACCCAGGGAATGAACCTGGGTCTCTTGCATTGAAGGCAGACTCTTTACCATCTGAGCCACCAGAGAAGCCCATAGATGAGAAAACGGAAAATCAAATCAATTATTTCATTTGGCTAAAATGTCCTGAGAACTAGAAATCAGATCTTACATTATAACAATGTCTTTCTCTGTTACAGCCCANAATGAACCTGGGTCTCTTGCATTGAAGGCAGACTCTTTACCATCTGAGCCACCAGAGAAGCCCATAGATGAGAAAACGGAAAATCAAATCAATTATTTCATTTGGCTAAAATGTCCTGAGAACTAGAAATCAGATCTTACATTATAACAATGTCTTTCTCTGTTACAGCCCACTGCATCTCAAAACAACACAGAAAACAAGATTAAACCAAGAATGCACAGAGGGAAAAAGGCATTGAACAGGAAGCAGCATTCGGGCTTAACGAATGGCAATAAACAAGGACATGACAGTTCTAGGACAATAAGCAAATTGGTTTACTAGGAAGCAAGGTCTGGAGAACCTTCGCTGACAAGCTGAGAATCCTGACTTCTGCCTCCAAAGAAGAGCAGACCAGGAGCAAGCACGGCACACACAGTGGTCACGGGCACCATGCAGGTCCTCAGGGCAGGAGAGCCCAGCCGAGACTCAAGAAAGACAATGGGAGTGGGAAAGGGGGAGAAGGAGATAAATGTTGGTGATGGAACGTAGAGGGGTGACAATTTAGAGGTCCATCTTAGATGAGTCCCTCTGATTACAATGGACTTCCCTGGTGGCTCAGAGGGTAAAGCGTCTGCCTACAGTGCGGGAGACCTGGGTTCGATCCCTGGCTCAGGAAGATCCTCTGGAGAAGGAAATGGCAACCCACTCCAGTACTCTTGCCTGGAAAATCCCATGGACCGAGGAGCATAGTAGGCTACAGTCCATGGGGTCACAAAGAGTCAGACACGACTGAGCAACTTCACTTCACTTCTTCTGATTACAATGGAGAAGCAATGTGAAAAGGCGTAAGTTGGAAATAAGATTATGATACTGATAGAATAACCAAGGAAATAGGTTTATGTTAGCATACACTGGTAGCTGAAAATGTGGGGACATATAAGCTTTCTAAAGGAGCATAAGCAAGGGGGCAAGGAAAGGAATCTTTAAGTGATGGGCAGAGAATCTAGAATCTTTAAGTCCTGGTCAAGGAGGTATGAGGAGCTCTGGGAAAGTTCAACACCTAGAAAGATTAGGAAATAAGAGTTTCGAGAAAAGGAACGGGCAATGGTGTTCAACGCAACAGAAATGCCCAGTAAAATAAGGAAGGAAAAATCAGTGTCAAGCAGGTGGTGACTGACGATTTTGGCACTTCAGAAAAGTGGTGAAGTTCCTAGAACCAAGAAGTCCCAACCAAGACCAAAAGGTGAGGAAGTGAAGACTCTGAGAGCTACCCTCTTTTTGGAGAACTTTGTAGATATAGAGGTAAAATAATAGACAGTACTGGAGAGGGACCAATGGGGAAAGAAGGGGGGTGCGGGCATGTTCCACAGATGAAACAATGGTTCTCCACCTGAGACAGACATCAGTCATCGTTAAAAGTTCCCTTGATGGTGCTAATGTGCAGCTGATTCAAGAACCACTGGAGTCAGAGGTATTAGTTTATCAGAAATGGAAGAGTGAAGGGTCAAAACAGGGAAAGGCTGACTGAAGAGCAACGGAATCTCAGGTAGAGATGAAGATGCAACCCTAGAGCAGTAGTAAGGGAGAGATGATGTGGGTCTTTCTTTTTCCAAGCAGTGATGAATAAGCAGGTCAAAAATTTTGAGAGAGCTGAAGTTAACATTTTTCAAAATTAATCTGTCCTTTTCATTAAAAAAAAAATATTTCTGCATCTCATCAAATCTCAGATGCCACTGACTGTGGTATGTACCCCAATTTTAGAATCAATAAAATACAGCATTTTAATCATTGTTCATGTCTATGATGTCAACCCAATTTTAGTTTAAGGTCCTAAAGATTGCTGGAATGGTTACAAGTTTAAATATGAAATATGACAACACAGCAAGTTTTAAAGATAAACTGTTAATCATCGTCCATCCTGTAATAGGGAATAACAAATCTGACTCCATACTGGATCCATTTCTTATACTTCAACCTTTATGCCCTATTACTCTTGCTATGGGGCTTCCCTGGTGGGTAAGATGGTAAAGAATCTTCCTGCAAGGCAAGAGAGCCAGGTTCGATTCCTAGTTGGGAAAATCCCCTGGAGAAGGGAATGGCAACCCACTCCAGTATCCTTGCTTGCAGAATTCCATGGACAGAGGAGCCCGGCAGGCTATAGTCCATGGGGTCGCGAAGAGTCAGACACGTTTAAGTTAACCACTAACGGGATGTTGCCTATAAAGTATATATGACGGCCTTTCTCCAGGAACAATGCCTCTCATGCCTGAGTGTAAAGCTAAAATACCTTTGTTCAGCTGACAGGAAACATCCTGACCAGCACACCTGCCTTAAGAAAAAAGAAATTTACATATCCCCTTCAGAGTCTGACTAGAACCATGAAATGTTTGCAACAATTTATTACCTTTCTACTTTATCTCCTTACCTATCCTNTCTGGTCCTTTAGAATTTAAATATTTCTAAGTAGAAGATTATGTTAACCAGGAGACTGACAATAAGAGATAAAAAGTGACACAATCTTTCCTCAATCCTCACAGCATAAAACCCATCAGGAAGAGAATGCAAATTGCCTTTGAAGAGGAAAACATGGTTTCCTAAGACTGATCAGTCAGCGTTCAGTCCTGCTGGAGGAGAACACAGAGTGGTTTCTGCTTTGCAACTGTCCATCTGAAAAGGCATTCAATACCTTCTCATCTGTACAGGAGTACTGCAACTAGAGAATGGAAAATATACTCCTCATCAAGACTGACCAAAAAGAATAGGGACTTCCCTGGTGGTCCAGAGGTTAGGAATCCACCTTGCAATGCAGGCGATGCGAGTCTGACCCCTCGTCTGGGAGCTAAGATCCCACACATCTCAGAGCAACTAAGCCCCTGAGCCATAACTAGAGCATCCATGATCAAGAATGAAAGACCCCATAATGAAGACCCTGTGTGCCACAAGGAAGACCAAACAGCTAACCGTAACACAGCCAAATGAATAAAGAACCTAAAAAGATACACAAATGAAAGAGCTGAAGATGAACCCCAAAAGGCCACTGAACACACAGTCTCGAAGCTCATAATCAGATCTTGGATCCTGCCCCGGATGGAGGCCTGGCTTCTGCCTTCTGGCCTCACCCCATTTCTTGGCTTTTGTTCATCAGAGGACCTGAAAAGGTTCTTCACCTGGCTGCTCAGGGACGCTGCGAAGATTAGGAACTTGTGACTCAGCACATCTCCCTTCCCCCAACTTCCCAAGATGTGAGGTCAGTCCTCTACTGCCTTCAGCCTGCTCTGACACCACTTGGCTTCCAGATTTAGAAGGCAAAGGTACCCAGAATCTGAACCGTGAAATACTAGCATTCCCAAGGGTGAAACAGGAGACTCACGGGTGATCCTCACCCAAGGCCATCCGCGGCCCCTCCCACCCGGCTCCTCACCCGGACTTGACGCATCTTCTTCCTCCCGCACCACCTTGACAAATATCCACCATCAAAATGTCAACTAGAAAACGCTCCTGTCAGGAGCATTTGCCAGAGCCTGAACATCATCAAGCGTATTTGCCATGCGCCTGTGCTGCTGCAGCTGCAGACCTCCAACACGTCCCGAAGGGAGTTCAGGCTGGAGAGTGCAGCACTCTGTGCTCCAAGGAAACTGATGGAACAGGTCTTTAGACAGATATTTTCAGGAACTGATTTCACGATCCCAATTCTTGCACCTCCTCATATCTATAATATAAGTAGTGGAAACAGTGAAATCACTCAGTCATGTCTGACTCTTTGCACCCCCGTGGACTGCAGCCCGCCAGGCTCCTCCATCCATGGGATTTTTTAGGTAAGAATACTGGAGTGGGTTGCCATTTCCTTCTCCAGGGGATCTTCCCAACATATCTAGAAAAGCACCAAATCCCTTCTTGATGACAGTAGCTCCTCGTGACTAGCAGAAAAACCTTCTGTAAAATGGGGGCTTGATTGCACTGAACTCCTCCTTCATCAAAATCACATACTGGCCTTCCCCCACTGCCTCTTTGGAACAGTCTCTCAGAATTCTCTGAGGTACTGACTCCCGGGCTGCAGTCCTCATATCGCCCCAAACGAAACTTGACTCACAGCTCTGACACTGTGCATCTTTTTAGTCTACAAAAGCCTGCCTCAACTCCATACCAGCCCCGCCCCGAGGAGTCCCTGCCCATCGCTGCAAAGCCCCCCTGGTTGTTTTACCCCCACCACTGCAGCCCCTGCTTCCACATTCATTTATCTGTGTTTATTCAGATTATTTCACTTACAGTATTCAACCCCGAGTCACCTATATGCACCGAACAGCCTCTACATCCAAGACACTAGTGGGGAGGCAGCAGTGATGGGATTTTTGTAGGTAACATTTAGGACAGTGTTTTGCTTTATTTTTTAATGGCAGCTTTACTTAGACAAAATTCACATACCAAATAATCCACCTTGTAAAACGGTAAAATTCAGTAGTTTTTAATCTACACAGAGCTATGAAACTCTCACCACGATCTACTGTTAGAACATGTCATCAGCCCTAAAAGAAACCCTGTACCCAAATGCACTTACACATTTGCATTTTTTTTGCAGTTTCAAACATGCAAACTTTAGAACATGTAAAATTATAAAACATTCATGCTATCAAAAAAACTGTTATAGTATGTGATCTAGATTAAAATGGTTAATAATTACACACTGTTGGACATAATGTAACTTAAAGGGCAGAGGTAAGGGTTTCCATTGGAGGGAAAGTTCAGTACAACTATTAACAAGCAACAGTAAAGAGCAGTTTACACTTGGATAGTGCTTCATGGCTTACAAAACACACTTAATACATGGCTTTTTTTCCTATCCTCTTGTAAGAAATAAAAATTTAAAGTGGTTCATTTTCAAGGTTAGCTAGCTTTGAGTGACAGCTCGCTGATGTAGCAGCCGTAAGAGTTACAAAACTGGAAAGTCTGGGCAAACAGATGGAGGATGGGATGCCTAGGATTTTCACGCAGGCTGATTTTATTGGTGAATTCAAAACATAGGAACAGGAATAGGTCTGCAGGAAAAGAGGAAACAAGATGTCAGGGAGGGGCCTGCCCATAAGGAGGGAGGAAACAAACACTCAACCATGAGCCACCTGGGAAGATAGTTCACCCCACAGTACTCAGCCAATGAGGAACTGGGGGAGGGACTTGAGTGTTAGGGGATAAACTGCTTGCTATAACCACTCTGGGTGCGCCTGTCCACCAGACACCCGATCTTGCAAGACCATCATTAGAGCCTGACTTCTGACTGCACCCGGTGTCTCCAAGTCCATTCTTTAGGTTTTGGTTGGTGGGCTTTTACTTCCCACACTCTTAAGCTTCCAGGTAGGTTAAATATAGAGCTTTTACAATGACCCAGGAGCCTTAAGTGTAAGAGTACATGCTTGACCTACAAATTCACCCCAGCGGGTCCCCCAGGCCAGCTCTTCTGACTCCCAGTCTTCTCACTGGACCCACACTTTCTCCACTGTTCCACCCCAGGGAAGAAGCACACAGCCAGCGCAGTGAGTCGACTGTGTGTGACCATTAAGCAATTCCAATTTTATATCTGCCTAGAGACAGGAAAAGAAAGGAAGCCTATTTATACCCTCAATGCAACAAAACATGCCTTTGTTTTATGAGAAGGCCCTGGAGATTTGGTCAGCACTAGCCCAGCTGCGGCACACACACACTGGTTGGATGGCCCCTGCAAATGTTTTTTCTTTGTTTAGTGTTGAAAACGTGAGCCCTCATCCGGGCCATCCTGAGGTCAAGCCAAAGTAGGAATGGAGCCAGGCTCAAGAGGAGAAGTACCAGTACTTCACCTGGATGCTTGGCCAGAAGGGTTAGACACTTTTAATTAAAGTGAGGTAAAATTCTAAATACTTAACATTCTAATTGTCTCCAGAATCACATCATCTGCTACTCACCAAGTGCTTAATATAACCTGAACCACTGGGAACACCCTACTCTACCTGGTTAACAAGAGAAAACAGCTTTTCACTTTTTCCAAGAACATGAACTCCTTTTTCAGACGGAGGGTAGTATTTAGTGGGTTTACTCATTAGTCACTAAGCTTTTAATGGCCTGAAAGAGATTAAGGAAGCTCTGGAAAGTAATCCATTGTAAGTAACAAGGACTATGGTTTCCCCAGTGCCTACAGAAAATACCCACCGTGCAGGACATCTAAACACTGCCACTCACTTAGATATACACCACACACACTGACACACACACCTCCTGCACTTACTCTATCTTTATCTGAATTGGTTACATATGGTAACAAACTCTACACAATCCCACATTAATTAATGGTTAGCTGCACTGCCCTCAAGGAAACTAACACTTCCACACCTTCTATTTCCCGAAGATACAAAAACAGAAAAAAAGTGGAGGGCTCAACACCATCACACTAACTAGTGAGGACACTTCAAACTGAACCTCAAAATCCAGTATTTGTTCCAAATTCTTTCATCCTGGCAGGAGGAATAAGCCAAGAGAAGCATTAACAGGGAAGACACACAGTGTGCTATGCATGCATGCACAAATCTGACTCAGCTCCCCAACTGGCATGTTTGATGAACTCTCACATGTGTGATCCACAGCTCTGTATGTACACTGCTTTCCACCTGGGAGCACAGTTATGTATAAAATGTAACTTCCCACAAGACTAAGCTGTCTGAAAGTTAATTTCACATTCCATTCATACACCTCTGAGCTCACACAGCACTGATGTCAATTTCACCTCCTAGACATCAACTTCTGCCCCCATAGGTTCCAATGGCAGATACTCAGCACCTTTTCCACACCTGTTACTCCCCAGGCCATCTCTTCCAAAAGCCACAAGATGGTTTTCAAGATGGTGGCCAAGGATGGCTGGATGGTACCCACATGGTACCAGGGATGGTCTGCATGAACTACAGAACACTGCTCCTGTGTTCTCTCTAGTATTCTTCACTCTCAGGGAACAATGTCACAGGTAGTCTTACAGGGATGCCCATGCAGTAAGGAACTGACACCTCCTGTCAAACACTTGTATATGTTTTGGCTTTTTCTTTTTTAACTGTTAAATTTTGGAACTCTTGAGAGTCCCTTGGATAGCATGGAGATCAAACCAGCCAATACTAAAGGAAACCAACCTGAATATTCACTGGGAGGACTGATGCTAAAGCTCCAATCCTTTGGCCACCTGATGCGACGAGCCAACTCATTGGAAAAGGCCTTGATGCTGAGAAAGACTGAGGGCAGGAGGAGAAGGGGATGACAGAGGATGAGATGGTTGGAAAGCATCCCCTACTCAACAGACCTGAATTTGAGCAAGCTCCAGGTAACAATGAAGGACAGGGAAGCCTGGCATGCTGCAGTGCAGGGGGTCATAAAGAGTCAGACACAATTTAGCAGCTGAACAAGTTTGGAATACTATGTTATGCAGCAATAAATCCTAAAGCAATCTCCATACCACTTTTATCTGAAATTTTCTTTCCTAGCTCTAACTATTAAAATTCTCAAATTTAAGATCCAGTGAAGGTGGCTTATCTTTTATGAAAGTGCACTGGACGGTCCCCTCACCAGACTTACTTACTTTTCCCCTCAGTTCAAATTACAAAGGTCACTGTTTAACACAGAGCTTCCTTTGTCTTATATCGCAGTTAAGGCTCACAGGCCTGCACCCCATAAGCTCTCCAAGGCACAGATCGGGTCAGTGATTCTCACCCATCCAACAATGGTGTACAGAACAAGCTACAGGTAATTCTACTGGACTTTAGTTAGGGTTTGGCTGGTCCTCAGTAATAAAGACTTGATTATCCATGGAGAAACCAGTTCTAGCTGAGACCACGATTTGAAAAATGGAGTGAGTCAGAGAAAGTGGGGGAGAGCACAATCAGATTGGACCTGGGCAGAATCCAACCCTTCCTTTCCTTCCCTACCCTGTGTTGTTGCTGTTTAGTCACTAAGTCATGTCTGACTCTTTGGGACACCGTGGACTACAGCTCATCAGGTTCCTCTATCCATGGGATTCTCCAGGCAAGAATACTACAATGGTTTGCTATTTCCTTTCCAGGGGATCTTCCTGACTCAGAAATCAAACCCACAGCTCCTGCATTACAGGCACAGTCTACCACTGAGCCACCTGGGAAGCCCAAGGAAGGCTGCACCCCTATACCTTCCCCAATAACCCCATCAGAAAAGAGTGAGGAAGGATGAATAATTGACGGAAACATCGTGTCTGCATCTTCACTGGGGGAGTCAGTAGAGCAGGTGGTCTCGGAACCAACAGAACACCCCCCTCCCTGAGTCAGCTGCACTGGATTCCACCAGCTGATGGGGGCGGTCACACAGCGTGAACTCGGGAATCAGAGCCATCTGGGTTTGCATCTAGATCCCACAATCAGAAACCATCAGACCTAGGAAGAAAGCATCCAGTTTTTGAACATTCAGATCTTCCCCTTGAAAATTACTACAAATGACTAAGACAGCTGTTGAAAGACTAAATGAGATCAACCTACCAGTTTATGTGAAACATCCAAAAGAGGAGGAATCATCTCAGCCACTTCCCTTCCCCTCAGTGAAGCCAAACTTCAGGAGAAGATATGCCCCAAATGGGAGCTTAAGCCATAATGTGAGGACACCAAATCAAGCCATCTCTATTGCCCCTGTCACTACAAATCCCAAAAGAGGTTCTGGGACTGGGGAGACAACCCCCATATTCACTTATATACTTACATACAGCCCCAATTTAAAAATCTGACTCCTTCCAAACAAGTATTTTCTCTTTGATCAGAACTCATGAAAACTTAGCAAAAGGCCACCCATAAACATGTTCTAGGCCAATTGCAAGTAGTCTCACTCCAGAGAACTTACTGTAGCTAATGCTGGCCTCCCCCACCTGACGTGTGTGTGTGTATGTGTGCTGGCCTCCCCCACCTGACATGTGTGTGTGTGCGTGTCTGTGTGCTGGCCTCCCCCACCTGACGTGTGTGTGTGTGTGTGTGTGTGTGCTGGCCTCCCCCACCTGACGTGTGTGTGTGTGTGTGTGCTGGCCTCCCCCACCTGACATGTGTGTGTGTGTGTGTGCTAGCTCCCCCACCTGACGTGTGTGTGTGTGTGTGTGCACGCGCGCATGTGCTAGCCTCCCCCACCTGACATGGGTGTGTGTGTGTGTGTGTGTGTGTGTGTGCTGGCCTCCCCCACCTGCCTGTGTGTGTGTGTGTGCGTGTGTGTGTGTGTGTGTGCTGGCCTCCCCCACCTGACATGTGTGTGTGTGTGTGTGCTAGCTCCCCCACCTGACGTGTGTGTGTGTGTGTGTGCACGCGCGCATGTGCTAGCCTCCCCCACCTGACATGGGTGTGTGTGTGTGTGTGTGTGTGTGTGTGCTGGCCTCCCCCACCTGTGTGTGTGTGTGTGTGTGTGTGTGTGTGTGCTGGCCTCCCCCACCTGATGTGTGCACGTGTGTATGTGTGTGTGCGTGTGTGTGCTGGCCTCCCCCACCTGACGTGTGTGTGTGTGTATAATTCTAGAACATTTAAGTATCACATAAGCCTACTCTGGGAACCAAGAAAGTAGAAACATTTAAAAACTTGGGTAGTTCAATTTTCAACATAAAGCACGTCTATTAAGATTCTAGGGACGTCCCCGGTGGTCCAGGTGTTAAGAATCTGCCTGCCAATGCAGAGGACATGGGTTCTATCCCTGGTCCAGGGGCTAAGATCCCATATGCTTCAGTGCAACTAAGCCTGAGCACCACAACTGAAACCCGTGGGCCTAGCACCTGTGCTCCATGACAAGCGATGACAGCGCAATGAGAAGCTTGTGTGCCGCAATGAGAGAGCAGCCCCTGCCCGCTGCAACTAGAGAAAACCTGCACAGCAACTGAGACCCAGCACAGATCCCCAGAAAAGATTCCAGTACATTCCACTGTATTAAACACTAAAGCAGACAAAAAGAAGCAAGACACTTTTCAAAAAATGTTATTTATGCTCTCATAACATTCATGAAATGTAAAGATTACATTTTTAAACAATCTCAAAAGCCACAATTAGTTCACATGTTGGTCAATCTGTAAGGTGAAATCCATGTAAAAGATTCCAAAATTTAAATTATATATGACAAATTTTGTAATCCACTTAAAAAAATAAAAAGCAGTCAAAGTAAAGTCAGAACCAAACCAGGGTAATCATGCTTCTTCCAATGAAAGTAATCCTTGTCAGGCAAACGTATATCATAATGTTTTGCTTTTTTATCTACTAGGAAGACTATTTCAAACAATTAGCAATTTACATCTTAGTTTTACCAATACACAAAACTAGGATTTTGCAACAGAAAACCAATTCTGACTAAAGTATTACAGTACTTAAAAAAAAATACTTAATAGTTAAAAATGACATTTTACATCGACATTTACAATTCAGGAAACTGCAGAGAAATTGATCAATACTCTCAGAACCAACAGGGCTCTTCAAGCTGACGGAGGATAAATGACCTTTGGCTCCTGCTCCCCTTCCTGAAGCGCCTGAGTGTCTTGTCACACAGCTGAGACCAGCACCTGTCAGTCTCCATGGCAACTGCGGCAAGCCCTCCAGTGCCTGAAAGGGCACTAGATGCCTCTCCTCAAATACTTACTAGGTTTCAGAATAGCGGGCTTCTTGGGGAAGTTCATGGGAACCACACACCACTCAGAGCCCACCTTTCTTCCTTCAAAAACACTCTTTTTTTTTTTTTTTTTTTTGCCACACCACTTGGCTTACTGGATCTTAGTTCCCTGACCAAGGATTGAACCTTAGCCCTCAGCAGTGAATGCATGGTGTCTTAACCTCTGGACTACCAGTGAATTACCCCAAAATGCTCTTTAAAAATATATACATATTTATTCATGTATTTATGTGGCTGCACTGGGTCTCAGTTGCAGCATGCAGCATCTTCATTGTGGCACGCAGATTCTTATGGCATGTGATAACCAGTTCCCCAACCAGGAATCAAACCCAGGCCCCCTGCATTCGGACGTGGCGTCTTAGCCATTGGATCACCAGCGAAGTCCCCAAACATTCTATCAGATTCACTGGAATAAATCCAAAAAGGGAGTGTCCACAACTGGTTCCTTAGGTCAGGCAGGCACTGGTCTGTCCCTTTTTACATGGTATATTCAGAATCTATTTCGGGTGTTTAGTGCCCATTTTAATCAAATCTAAGTGTTTTCCATTTTTTTAATGTCATCACAATCCCCTCAAGTACCTCATCCAATAAGCTGTAACAGAAAACAAAATTTTAATAAAGCACTGTATCTAAAATCTAATAAGCCTCTTAGATCTTGGCTATTTGGAAAGAATTAACATTGTAATAAGTTACTCTGTGGGTTATTTTTTAATTTGTTTCCACACACAAAGTAAGATTCTGAAAGATGCACAGCTGTCTCAAGCTCAGCTTGAGTATCCCTGGAGAAGGCTGCCCTGTACCTGGGACACTCTCAGGGTAAAATCAGCACAAATTTTGTTGTCACTCATTAGAATGTCTTCACATCCCAAAGGGGCAGAAGCATTATAGCGGGTAACAGACACCCAGGTTTTCTTAATGACAGAAAGGATTTTCTTTCCATGAAAAGCTGATTCTCCCAAGAAGCTCAAAGATACAATAGTGACCTTGTTTAAATCCGGCCTGGGGCCAGAAGTGAAAGATTTTGATGGCCGGTGATCCTAGGCATACGTGGCAGCTGTTGCCATGAAAGTTTGAACACATCTTCCTGGGAAAGCCATCTGTGTGCTCCAGAAGCCAGGCTGTAAGGGAGCTGCTGAAACGGAAGAAGTCCTTCCTCTGCTTCTTTTTCTCCAGGACTCGCTCAGTGCCTGGCATGACAGGACCACCCCACCCGCAGAAGTCCACGCCAGCAATGTGGACTGCCAGTCTGACAAACCAGTAAAGCCTGGCATGCACACATACTAAATTGCTTCAGGTGGATCTGACTCTGTGACCCTATGGACTGTGGCCCATCAGACTCCTCTGTCCATGGGGATTCTCCATGCAAGAATACTGGAGTGGGTGGCCATGCCCTCCTCCAGGGGATCTTCCTGATGCAGGGACCAAACCTGAGGTTCTTACATCTACCTGCACTGGCAGGTGGGTTCTTTACCACTAGTGTCACCTGGGAAACCCAAAAACACCTAGTGCAGACATCAAGTCTTCATTCAAGAAATGACCGGTTTCCTTTACACACTATGACTCCAGACTAAATCATCAATTTTCACTTGTCTGAGGCAAAAGAGAAAAGAAATTTTCTTGAAATTGAACTTAAAAGTAATAACCCTTATTTTTGAGGTATCCTTTCTGATTCTCGAGAAGGAAGAGCAATGTTTAAAAAAAATCTCACATTTTAATTTTAGAAATGGTGGCTTTGTGTTTGTTGGTTTTAATGACTTGGCAAAACAAGGACATGAGGCCCCAGTGTGAGCTCCCCAACCCCAATTTTAATTTTATTGTTGTTGTTTAGTGGCTAAGTCATGTCTGACTCTCTTGCAACCCCATGGGCTATAGCCCACCAGGCTCCTCTGTCTATGGGATTTCCCAGGGAAGAATACTAGAGTGGGTTGCCATTTCCTTCTCCAGGGGATCTTCCCGACCCAGGGATCGAACCCGCATATCCAGGGCTTCCCTAGTGGCTCAGCTGGTAAAGAATCTGCCTGCAATGCAGACCTTGGTTCGATCCTAGGTTCAGAAGATTCCCTGGAGAAGGGAACAGCTACCCACTCTATTATTCTGGCTAGAAGAATTCCATGGACTGTATAGCCCATGGGGGTCACAAAGAGTTGGACACAACTGATCAACTTTCACTGCCACGAAATCCCAAGTATTAGGAATGTTAGTTCTAGGATGGAACACCCACTTAGCCTGCACTTACTTATGACCACAGCCCGCTAATACTTCCCAACTAATTTAGCACATATCACTGCCCGGGAGAGAACAGAAAAGAGGAATAACTGGTGTACAAGATGGAGGGCACAAGGAATGTTGCATCTGGTTATAAAAAGAGAGTCTGAAGGGGCACAGGGTAGAATATTCAAGATGAGTCTAACAATGACTTTACCTAAAAGACACATTTGGACCTAAACTCTCTAGAAACTACATAAGCCACTGTTACTGAGGACAATGCTGATCGGTCAAGGGTGTTGAGGGGTGGCGGGGGGGAAGTTGAATAGCACTGTTTTAGGAAGTCCACAAAAACTGAAAAAAAGACCGCCCAGCAGCCTGAAGCTCATTTCAGGTTGTATTTGTGAAGAGCCCAGTCAGCACTCTTTTACAGTTTTCCTAGCAACTTGGCTTAGCCCTAGATTGGAAGAATTAAAACAAATTACCGAATGCTGGACATTAATGTGGTAAATATGGCTGAGAGTCAGGGAGACATCATCTCTTAGAACAAAAATAAAATTAAAAAGATACGTGCTCAGCAATTTCACTTCTTCATGTTACCCTAGACAAATCAGCTTACATGAAACAGGAATTAAAAAGATGCTCAGTGCAGCATTTATTATAGCTTTAAAAAAAAATACTATTAATATGTGTGCCTAGTCTCTCAGCTGTGTCCGACTCTTTGTGACCCCATGGACTGTACCCCGCCAGGCTCCTCTATCCATGGGGATTCTGCAGACAACAATATTAGAGTGGGTTGCCATACCCTCCTCCAGGGGATCTTCCCAACCCAGGAATCAAACTGGGGTCTCCTGCATTGCAGGTAGATTCTGTACCAGCTGCAGTCTATTAATATAATGAATCAAAGTGCCCATTAACAGAAGTCAAACTGAGGCATATTTATATTCTGGAATATTATGCAGCAGTTAAGAATGAAATGGTCAATATGCACCAATTTAGAAAGCTCCCTACAATCCAGAGCTGATAAAAAATACAGAACCACATATGGTATTGATTAACGTTCGCTTTTTTATTTAATTTTTAAATTAAATTAAAATTTTAAATGCATTATGGTTGTATTTATATGTTTACATTTTATCTTTTGACTGTGCCCCATGGCATATGGAGCATGTGGAATCTTAGTCCCCTGACCTGGGATCGAACCCATGCTCCCTGCATTGGCAGAGTGGAGTCTTCTACCCAATGGACCACCAGGGAAGTCCTATAGCATTTGCTTTTTTAATTGGTGAGCACAAACACGCACCAATCAATTCTTCAAGTTTCCCAAACTGTGGTACCTGAACCTGGGAACTGGTTCAAAATGCAAGTTCTCAGACCTTCCCCCAAAAGGCCTGAATCAGCCATCTGGATTCAGCAACACATATCTGTACAAGCTCTGTGATGCATGCAAAAGCCAGAAGACTGTCAGTCTACACAACTCTATCTACATGTCCCCAAGGAAGGGACTGACAGGACTCATACCAACTGAGGTCTCTGAGCAACTGTCTTTACCTATACACCTAATCCCCTTTTTAAACAAGGAGATTATATTCATGCATTGCTCCATAAGATAGAAATAAATTTTTTCAGATACTACATGTAGAGATTAGGGGATGATTAACTACACGATTGTATTAACAGTGGAGGAAACATTGATGGAAAGAGAGAACAGGAGTTCCCTAAGGTCTGCTGAAGTGTTTGAGGTCACAAACAGGAAAAACATGCCCTGTAGAAATTTTACTCCAGAGCAACAGACTTTAGTTGGTCTTACTGGTGTCTCCTGTGGGGAAAATGCAGGACAGTCAACTCTAGGGAAGGACAGCTAGCTATCGGAGGAGAAAGAACAATGCAGACATTGTTTCGGAAAAGCTAAACTTTCTATAAAGTCTTTCATTGTACTGTTCTGTTGATTCTTCAGCATCACTCTGCAGTTGTCAAGGCCACGCACTACGCCGCTGTCATCCTTGCATCTACTGGGACTGTTCTGCAGGTGACAAAAAATGGAGCTTTGAAACCGAAGTAATGAATCTTAGTGCTCACCTCTAGCCACTATGCTTCTAAGTGTTGATTATCCCCCTTCAAGGGAGTGGGACCTGGAAACACACACGTACACAAAGACCTACACACACATTGTATTTTATTTCTTAACTTGAACATCAGAAGTAAAATCAACCGTTACTGTCAATATTTTAAAAAAATAAACACAAAAATGCAGTCAGGAATCCTCTTTAAAATAAGGTTTATAGGAACATGTATTTAAACCCTAAATATTTAAACATATAGAGGAATCTGTATATTTAAAACATAAACCTATATATTTAATCTTCAGTTGAGAGATGGAAATAAGAGGTAACCTATCAACCTCCATACTATTGCTAAAAGTCATGCTCTAAGCCAGAGATACAAATAAATAGTATTTTATAAAGACTTATTAATTTTCCAGTTCTAAATATTTTTAAAAAGTGAGAGCTTAGCTGACTTTGTATCAAAAGTGCATGGTGTTACCCTTGACACATACAACAATTTTAACAGCCAACATCTAAAACAGCCTAGATACTCTTCCTTAACTTTGCCACAAAAGATCAAGTAAAAGTTCTGCTTTCTATAACAAGTGCTTTTCAAATTTCACTGAAGAGAAAAAGCTGAATAAAAGTACACTCTCACTCCGGGGTTTTAGGAACATCAGCTCCTACAGTTTCAAGCTTTATCCTCTTGGATATATCGAGGTCATCACAACCCACTTGTTCTTTGATACAAGCAAAACCCCATGCTGGAAGCAACTGCAAAACTACAAAAAAAAAAAAAAAAAAAACCAGCTGTATGCCATTCAATTTTATGGGCCATGTTTCTCCGTGGTACAGAGAAAAATAATTTCTTTTTTTAGCCTAAAAGCAAGCACAGTTCTCCTCATCTTCCATCATTCAACCAATTATCTTTCTCCCTTTAACAAGGCCAAATTTTTACTTGTATCCATGTACGAAGCTTGGGTTCTTTACACAGAGAAGACGAAGCAAAAAATGTTGTGACACTCTCATATAATGGAAATGTCCAATTAAAAAAAATTACCACTATGTCAAGAGTATTAAAGTCACAGACACAGATAACAGGCTGGTGGTTGCCAAGGGGCAGGAGAGGTGGAAGAGAAGATTGGGAGTTTGGGAATGATTAGCAGATGCAAACTATTCTATATAGAATGGAGACGACAAGATCCAAGTGTACAGTACAGGGACTGTATTCAATATCCTGTAATAAACCATAATGGAAAAGAATATGAAAAAGAATGTATGTGCGTGTATATACATATATAATGTATAACTGCATCACTTTGCTATACAGTAGAAACTAACCCAACACTGTAAATCAACTATACTTCAACCGAAGAAAAAAGCATTAATGAAAAACATACTTTACCTCTAAAGAGAACAGACTTAAAACTTAAGAAACAGAATAACTGTAAGGTGTAAACCATATTATGAGATCATTTTGCAATCTATTGCAATATATCTATGTCTAAATGCATTAGGAAGCAAGTTCATGTAAAAGCAAGACATGGAATACAATTGCCTTTAGGTCAGTATTTGTCAGAGAAGGCCTAAGCATTTACTGATATGCAGCTCTCAGTATAAACAAGAGCCTGGCATCTGTTAGTTCAACAGAGGAGCACTTCAACTCTGGGAAGCTGTGCCTTCTGGGGCCGTGTGGGCTTGAAAGGCACCTTCTAGAGCAGACATTTCTGAATGTCCAGTAACAGCTGAAGAAAGGAAAAAGGTTAGCCTCAACCTCCCCACCAGGGCCCCCTGACCTTGGCAGCAGGTCAGTCTTGAACATCTTTTTTTCTCCCCTGCCTCAACTCCTTCCTCATCACCTCCAACCTGAGGTATAGAGCTGATGCTGAGATGAGGGGCTGGCCACATTCTCAGGGTAGTCTGGAGGAGCCAAGCCAGCCCACCGCCATAACTGACAGGACCACGTGGGCAGAAATGAACCACCTGGGCTGTGATGGGACTCAAGACAGCTGCAGCTTCCAGAGGAGGTACCCAGAGCAGCTGTGAAAACATCTGTCCTCCTTGACACCCACCCCCACCAAAATGTCCCTTGCACTGAATACTGGAAACTGTGCCTGGCAATCCCAGCTTTAAAGTCGATCTCTTGGGTGAAAGAAGTCAGGCACAAGCAGTTCTTAGGTTCCCTCTGAACCGAGGAAACCTGACCTCCTGAAGGCCTGCCAAAGAAAGCAGCCTGAGTTTCAAGTTAAGGCTTGTGATTAAGAGCCTGATCCTAACTCGACAGCGTGTGTGCAGGGCATGGGGAGGAGGGCGGGCAGACAAGTATTACTGAATAAAGAAAATGAGGCCTGCACCTTGGTTTTCACTTTCATTAGAATGCTTTTTATTTCCCTGAGTACATCTGTCCCTTTATTAACATGTATATTCAAAGGCAGAATGATGCTTACAAACCAACAAATAAATGTGGGAGAGTACTTAAGATTACAGAGGTCATTCAGTTCTTTATAAAAGGAATGCTTCCTTACAGTCTATAATTATGTAATATCTTCAAAAATAGAAATGTTTTATTGCTTTGCATTTCTACATGCTCTCTAATAAGATTATGTTTAACTTATGCCCCCCAGAATGATAAAGAATTACTGCAAAGCATATAAAAATGCTAAACATGTTAAGTACAGCTGCTTTAATGACACAATGCCCACGAACTGAAGGAAATTAACAATGACCACAAAAGTGAAAGTTAAAAGTGTTAGTTGCTCAGCTGTGTCCAACTCTTTGCAACCCTATGAACTGGATGTCAGGCTCCTCTGTCCATGAAGTTCTCCAGGCAAGAGTACTGGAATGGGTTGCCATCCCCCTCTCCAGGGGATTTCCCCAATCCAGGGCTTGAACCCAGGTCTTCTGCATTGCAGGCAGATTCTTTACAATCTGAGCCACCAAGGAAGCCCTAACAATGGCCGTGTGCCATGTGCTAAGTCATTTCTGTTGTGTCTGACTTTTTGTGACCTTATGAACCATAGCCAGGTTGGCCATAGTTGCTTCCAAAAAGAAAAGAAAAGAAAAAAAAAAAAAGGGAGGCTATGGGACTGCCTGAGAGCTGCTCACTGTTCCCACTGTTCCCACCGCTCACTATTCCCATTCCCACTGGAATGATCCTCAGTAGAAACAACAGTTCCTCCAAGGGAGTCCATGTTTCCACGGGCAGCAGCAGGAGGTGAGGACACACCTCCCTCCCAGCTCTCTCTTGCCTCCATCTCTGCCTCTTCCCTACAATAGCCATCTCAAGACTGTATTTACAGATCCAAAATTTCTTTTTTTTTCCTGTCCTGGGTCTTCATTGCTGCTCTTAGGCTTTCTCTAGTTGCAAAGAATGAGGCCTTTTGCAGTACACGGGCTTCTCATTGTGGTGGCTTCTCTTGTTGTGGAGCATGGGATCTAGAGCGTGGGCTCAGCAGTTGTGGCCCAGGGGCTTAGTTGCTCCTTGGCATGTGGGATCTTCCCGGACCATGGATTGAACCATGTCTCCTTCATTGACAGGCAGATTCTTATCCACTGAGCCACCAGGGAAGTCCCAGACCCAGGGATTTTTGCCATTTGGGTATCAAAATAGTTCACGCATCCACGGTTCCCACAGTGTTTCACAGGCAAGATTCCTTACACTGGAGACTTGATATTATTAAATAAATCAGCTCCACTGAGGCAAATCTATGTCTGCAACAAATTAATTTAAAATGAGATCTCTCTACCTGATTCCCAAGTGCCTCAGTGGTAGAGAATCCACCTGCCAATGCAGGAGAATCCGAGATGCGGGTTCGATCCCTGGTTCGGGAAGATGCCTTGAAGGAGGGCACAGCAATCCACTTCAGTGTTCTTGCCTGGAGAATCCCATGGACAGAGGAGCCTGGCAGGCTGCAGTCCATAGGGTCATAAAGAGTCANGATGCGGGTTCGATCCCTGGTTCGGGAAGATGCCTTGAAGGAGGGCACAGCAATCCACTTCAGTGTTCTTGCCTGGAGAATCCCATGGACAGAGGAGCCTGGCAGGCTGCAGTCCATAGGGTCATAAAGAGTCAGACAAGACTGAAGCAACTGAGAACGCACCTATTGAGAGGTGGTAAATACAAACTACATGATCCTGGTGGGCACTCTCTAAGCCCCCTACATATCAAACCCTCTCACTAGGAAAGCAGAAGAGGAAGAGAACATCTACAGAGAGCTGAGGTGAGGGTAGGAAGAGGCATTCGCCACCCACCACTGCTTGGCTGGACCACATCGAATTAATGTTTTAGCATCATTGCCACATAAACGTTCCTTTCTATGCACATGGTACTAGTGGAAAAGAATGAAGAATTTCAAATTCTTCCAAAACTGAAAGACCAAAACCACCCCCACCTTGTCCTCTGTACCCTTTCATTCACCTCTTGCAAACTCGAAAGAAAGGACTGCAGAAATGCCACTCTTGTGCAGGATGCACCTGCAAAGGACACAACAACATTTGAAACAAATGTTCAGTGTGGAAACTATGGGTGCAACCTCCTGCTATTAACAGCAACATAAACACACAGAAAAAATTCCCCCAAATGGCATTTCACTTTCAAAAGCAAGAGGGTGGCTGGGCAGACAGGCAAGTTGGTCAGGAGAAGCAGGAGAGTCAGAGAGCACAGGGGTTCCTGAAGCTCTCCCCCAGTAACAGCACCCAGAACCCAGGTGGAAGGGGCCACCCACCCAGAGGCCCCTCCCCAGCTAAGGGAGCTGGAGCACCTGCTGGTGGCCAACGTGTCATATCTAGAGTCCAAGGTGGAAG
Source organism: Neotragus pygmaeus (assembly GCA_006410875.1). Taxonomy (NCBI): domain Eukaryota; kingdom Metazoa; phylum Chordata; class Mammalia; order Artiodactyla; family Bovidae; genus Neotragus; species Neotragus pygmaeus. The sequence continues at coordinate 803,064 of SJYV01055231.1, read as the reverse complement.
TGACAATATGACAAAGGTCCATATCCTGGCATGGCAACAGACTACAACTGCAACTAACTAACCACTTCCTTTACTTCTTTTTTTTAATTCATTGAAGTATATTTGATTTACAATGTGTTAATTTCTGCTGCATAACAAAGCGACTCAGTTATACATATACATATATACATTCTTTTTCATATTCTTTGCCATTATGGTTTATCACAGGATAATGAATATAATTACCTGCTATACAGTAGGACCCTCAGTCCAGTTCAGTTCAGTCGCTTAGTCATGTCTGACTCTTTGTGACACCATGGACTATAGCACGTCAGGCTTCCCTGTCCATCACCAACTCCTAAGCTTGTTCAAACTCAAGTCCATCGAGTCAGTGATGCCATCCAACCATCTCATCCTCTGTTCTCCCTTTCTCCTCCTGCCTTCAATCTTTCCTGCCATCAGAGGTTTTTACAATGAGTCAGTTCTTAGCATCAGGTGGCCAAAGTATTGGAGCTTTAGCTTCAGCATCAGTCTTTCCAATGAATATTTAGGACTGATCCNACATAAACCTATATATTTAATCTTCAGTTGAGAGATGGAAATAAGAGGTAACCTATCAACCTCCATACTATTGCTAAAAGTCATGCTCTAAGCCAGAGATACAAATAAATAGTATTTTATAAAGACTTATTAATTTTCCAGTTCTAAATATTTTTAAAAAGTGAGAGCTTAGCTGACTTTGTATCAAAAGTGCATGGTGTTACCCTTGACACATACAACAATTTTAACAGCCAACATCTAAAACAGCCTAGATACTCTTCCTTAACTTTGCCACAAAAGATCAAGTAAAAGTTCTGCTTTCTATAACAAGTGCTTTTCAAATTTCACTGAAGAGAAAAAGCTGAATAAAAGTACACTCTCACTCCGGGGTTTTAGGAACATCAGCTCCTACAGTTTCAAGCTTTATCCTCTTGGATATATCGAGGTCATCACAACCCACTTGTTCTTTGATACAAGCAAAACCCCATGCTGGAAGCAACTGCAAAACTACAAAAAAAAAAAAAAAAAAACCAGCTGTATGCCATTCAATTTTATGGGCCATGTTTCTCCGTGGTACAGAGAAAAATAATTTCTTTTTTTAGCCTAAAAGCAAGCACAGTTCTCCTCATCTTCCATCATTCAACCAATTATCTTTCTCCCTTTAACAAGGCCAAATTTTTACTTGTATCCATGTACGAAGCTTGGGTTCTTTACACAGAGAAGACGAAGCAAAAAATGTTGTGACACTCTCATATAATGGAAATGTCCAATTAAAAAAAATTACCACTATGTCAAGAGTATTAAAGTCACAGACACAGATAACAGGCTGGTGGTTGCCAAGGGGCAGGAGAGGTGGAAGAGAAGATTGGGAGTTTGGGAATGATTAGCAGATGCAAACTATTCTATATAGAATGGAGACGACAAGATCCAAGTGTACAGTACAGGGACTGTATTCAATATCCTGTAATAAACCATAATGGAAAAGAATATGAAAAAGAATGTATGTGCGTGTATATACATATATAATGTATAACTGCATCACTTTGCTATACAGTAGAAACTAACCCAACACTGTAAATCAACTATACTTCAACCGAAGAAAAAAGCATTAATGAAAAACATACTTTACCTCTAAAGAGAACAGACTTAAAACTTAAGAAACAGAATAACTGTAAGGTGTAAACCATATTATGAGATCATTTTGCAATCTATTGCAATATATCTATGTCTAAATGCATTAGGAAGCAAGTTCATGTAAAAGCAAGACATGGAATACAATTGCCTTTAGGTCAGTATTTGTCAGAGAAGGCCTAAGCATTTACTGATATGCAGCTCTCAGTATAAACAAGAGCCTGGCATCTGTTAGTTCAACAGAGGAGCACTTCAACTCTGGGAAGCTGTGCCTTCTGGGGCCGTGTGGGCTTGAAAGGCACCTTCTAGAGCAGACATTTCTGAATGTCCAGTAACAGCTGAAGAAAGGAAAAAGGTTAGCCTCAACCTCCCCACCAGGGCCCCCTGACCTTGGCAGCAGGTCAGTCTTGAACATCTTTTTTTCTCCCCTGCCTCAACTCCTTCCTCATCACCTCCAACCTGAGGTATAGAGCTGATGCTGAGATGAGGGGCTGGCCACATTCTCAGGGTAGTCTGGAGGAGCCAAGCCAGCCCACCGCCATAACTGACAGGACCACGTGGGCAGAAATGAACCACCTGGGCTGTGATGGGACTCAAGACAGCTGCAGCTTCCAGAGGAGGTACCCAGAGCAGCTGTGAAAACATCTGTCCTCCTTGACACCCACCCCCACCAAAATGTCCCTTGCACTGAATACTGGAAACTGTGCCTGGCAATCCCAGCTTTAAAGTCGATCTCTTGGGTGAAAGAAGTCAGGCACAAGCAGTTCTTAGGTTCCCTCTGAACCGAGGAAACCTGACCTCCTGAAGGCCTGCCAAAGAAAGCAGCCTGAGTTTCAAGTTAAGGCTTGTGATTAAGAGCCTGATCCTAACTCGACAGCGTGTGTGCAGGGCATGGGGAGGAGGGCGGGCAGACAAGTATTACTGAATAAAGAAAATGAGGCCTGCACCTTGGTTTTCACTTTCATTAGAATGCTTTTTATTTCCCTGAGTACATCTGTCCCTTTATTAACATGTATATTCAAAGGCAGAATGATGCTTACAAACCAACAAATAAATGTGGGAGAGTACTTAAGATTACAGAGGTCATTCAGTTCTTTATAAAAGGAATGCTTCCTTACAGTCTATAATTATGTAATATCTTCAAAAATAGAAATGTTTTATTGCTTTGCATTTCTACATGCTCTCTAATAAGATTATGTTTAACTTATGCCCCCCAGAATGATAAAGAATTACTGCAAAGCATATAAAAATGCTAAACATGTTAAGTACAGCTGCTTTAATGACACAATGCCCACGAACTGAAGGAAATTAACAATGACCACAAAAGTGAAAGTTAAAAGTGTTAGTTGCTCAGCTGTGTCCAACTCTTTGCAACCCTATGAACTGGATGTCAGGCTCCTCTGTCCATGAAGTTCTCCAGGCAAGAGTACTGGAATGGGTTGCCATCCCCCTCTCCAGGGGATTTCCCCAATCCAGGGCTTGAACCCAGGTCTTCTGCATTGCAGGCAGATTCTTTACAATCTGAGCCACCAAGGAAGCCCTAACAATGGCCGTGTGCCATGTGCTAAGTCATTTCTGTTGTGTCTGACTTTTTGTGACCTTATGAACCATAGCCAGGTTGGCCATAGTTGCTTCCAAAAAGAAAAGAAAAGAAAAAAAAAAAAAGGGAGGCTATGGGACTGCCTGAGAGCTGCTCACTGTTCCCACTGTTCCCACTGCTCACTATTCCCATTCCCACTGGAATGATCCTCAGTAGAAACAACAGTTCCTCCAAGGGAGTCCATGTTTCCACGGGCAGCAGCAGGAGGTGAGGACACACCTCCCTCCCAGCTCTCTCTTGCCTCCATCTCTGCCTCTTCCCTACAATAGCCATCTCAAGACTGTATTTACAGATCCAAAATTTCTTTTTTTTTCCTGTCCTGGGTCTTCATTGCTGCTCTTAGGCTTTCTCTAGTTGCAAAGAATGAGGCCTTTTGCAGTACACGGGCTTCTCATTGTGGTGGCTTCTCTTGTTGTGGAGCATGGGATCTAGAGCGTGGGCTCAGCAGTTGTGGCCCAGGGGCTTAGTTGCTCCTTGGCATGTGGGATCTTCCCGGACCATGGATTGAACCATGTCTCCTTCATTGACAGGCAGATTCTTATCCACTGAGCCACCAGGGAAGTCCCAGACCCAGGGATTTTTGCCATTTGGGTATCAAAATAGTTCACGCATCCACGGTTCCCACAGTGTTTCACAGGCAAGATTCCTTACACTGGAGACTTGATATTATTAAATAAATCAGCTCCACTGAGGCAAATCTATGTCTGCAACAAATTAATTTAAAATGAGATCTCTCTACCTGATTCCCAAGTGCCTCAGTGGTAGAGAATCCACCTGCCAATGCAGGAGAATCCGAGATGCGGGTTCGATCCCTGGTTCGGGAAGATGCCTTGAAGGAGGGCACAGCAATCCACTTCAGTGTTCTTGCCTGGAGAATCCCATGGACAGAGGAGCCTGGCAGGCTGCAGTCCATAGGGTCATAAAGAGTCAGACAAGACTGAAGCAACTGAGAACGCACCTATTGAGAGGTGGTAAATACAAACTACATGATCCTGGTGGGCACTCTCTAAGCCCCCTACATATCAAACCCTCTCACTAGGAAAGCAGAAGAGGAAGAGAACATCTACAGAGAGCTGAGGTGAGGGTAGGAAGAGGCATTCGCCACCCACCACTGCTTGGCTGGACCACATCGAATTAATGTTTTAGCATCATTGCCACATAAACGTTCCTTTCTATGCACATGGTACTAGTGGAAAAGAATGAAGAATTTCAAATTCTTCCAAAACTGAAAGACCAAAACCACCCCCACCTTGTCCTCTGTACCCTTTCATTCACCTCTTGCAAACTCGAAAGAAAGGACTGCAGAAATGCCACTCTTGTGCAGGATGCACCTGCAAAGGACACAACAACATTTGAAACAAATGTTCAGTGTGGAAACTATGGGTGCAACCTCCTGCTATTAACAGCAACATAAACACACAGAAAAAATTCCCCCAAATGGCATTTCACTTTCAAAAGCAAGAGGGTGGCTGGGCAGACAGGCAAGTTGGTCAGGAGAAGCAGGAGAGTCAGAGAGCACAGGGGTTCCTGAAGCTCTCCCCCAGTAACAGCACCCAGAACCCAGGTGGAAGGGGCCACCCACCCAGAGGCCCCTCCCCAGCTAAGGGAGCTGGAGCACCTGCTGGTGGCCAACGTGTCATATCTAGAGTCCAAGGTGGAAGTGACAATATGACAAAGGTCCATATCCTGGCATGGCAACAGACTACAACTGCAACTAACTAACCACTTCCTTTACTTCTTTTTTTTAATTCATTGAAGTATATTTGATTTACAATGTGTTAATTTCTGCTGCATAACAAAGCGACTCAGTTATACATATACATATATACATTCTTTTTCATATTCTTTGCCATTATGGTTTATCACAGGATAATGAATATAATTACCTGCTATACAGTAGGACCCTCAGTCCAGTTCAGTTCAGTCGCTTAGTCATGTCTGACTCTTTGTGACACCATGGACTATAGCACGTCAGGCTTCCCTGTCCATCACCAACTCCTAAGCTTGTTCAAACTCAAGTCCATCGAGTCAGTGATGCCATCCAACCATCTCATCCTCTGTTCTCCCTTTCTCCTCCTGCCTTCAATCTTTCCTGCCATCAGAGGTTTTTACAATGAGTCAGTTCTTAGCATCAGGTGGCCAAAGTATTGGAGCTTTAGCTTCAGCATCAGTCTTTCCAATGAATATTTAGGACTGATCCCCCTGCTGTCCAAGGGACTCTCAAGAGTCTTCTCCAACACCACAGTTCAAAAGCATCAATTCTTTGGCACTCAGCTTTCTTTATAGCTCAACTCTCACATCCATACACGACTACTGGAAAAACCATAGCTTTAACTAGTCTGGACCTTTGTTGGCAAAGTAATGTCTCTACTTTTTAATATGCTGTCTAGGTTGGTCATAGCTTTTCTTCCAAGGAGCAAGAGTCTTTTAATTTCATGGCTGCAGTCACCATTTTCAGTGACTTGGGAGTCCAAGAAAATAAAGTCAGCCACTGTTTCCATTGTTTCCCCATCTATTTGCCATGAAGTGATGGGACCAGATGCCATGATCTTAGTTTTTTGAATGTTGAGTTTAAAGCCAACTTTTTCATTCTCCTCTTTCACTTTCAAGAGACTCTTTAATTCCTCTTTGCTTTCTGCCATAAGGGTAGTGTCATCTGCATATCTGATGTTGTTGATATTTCTCCTGGCAATCTTGATTCCAGCGCGTGCTTCATCCAGCCCAATATCTTTCATGATGTACTCTGCATATAAGTTAAATAAACAGGGTGACAATATACAGCCTTGACGTACTCCTTTCCCAATTTGGAACCAGTCCATTTTCCATGACCAGTTCTAACTGTTGCTTCTTGACCTGCACACAGATTTCTCAGGAGGAAGGTAAGGTGGTCTGGTATTCCCATCTCTTAAAGAATTTTCCACAGTTTGTTATGATCCACACAGTCAAAGGCTTTACTGCAGTCAGTGAAGCAGAACTAGATGCTTTTTTGGAATTCTCTTGCTTTTTCTATGATACAATGGACCTTAGTGTTTATCTATTTTATATACAGTAGTGTGTGTCTGCTAATCCCAAACTCATAATTTATCCCTCCCCCATGCCCTTACCCTGTGGTAACCATGAGTTTGTTCTCTATGTCTGTTTCTGTTTCATAAATAAGCTCACTTGTGTCATATTCTGGATTCCACATATAAGTGACATCACACGATATTTGTCTTTCTCTGACTCACTTCACTTAGCCTGATTATCTCCAGGTCCATCCGTGCTGCTCCAAATGGCAATATTTCATTCTTTTTATGGCTGAGTAATTATGTATATATACTACATCGTCTTTATCTATTCCTCTGTCAACAGACATTTAGATTGCTCCCACTTCTTGGCTGTTGTGAATAGTGCTGCTATGAACATTGGGGTGCTATTAAGCTTTAAGAATTATGTAGCTTTTGAGGGTTCCTAACTTTGCTGAGACTCCACACAGAGAAACACAAATAGGTCAACTCCTAAAGTATGATTTCTGAAAATTCCCAATTAATAATTTGAAATAATTTTTTCTAAGTTTTGAATCACTATACACACACACCAACGGGGGCAAGGTGGTGGTGGGGATCTAAATTAGCTACACGATAGCAATGGAATTAATAATAAATAAACAAACTAGGAAATCTGTTTTCGGGGCTTTTTTTTTTTTTTAATCCCTACATAAAAAAATTAATACTAGTAAGAAACATAAAACATCTCAAATAAACCCATGACATCCCTTAAGTAAAAGCAAAACAAAAAGAACAAGAGCAACGAAACCTCTGCGTTGCACAGTATGTCCCAAATGGAGAAGGATGGACGACAGAACCTCGGAAAAACAACTACGCATGCGCACACCCAAACTGCAGGGAGCAGACAGACGCTGGCGGGATCTGAGGTTTGTGGATTGTAGAAAATTATCAAAGTGACTTACTACACTTTGTTTTCTGTTTGTTTTTTTTATATTGAATGAAAGATTCCTTAAATTCTAGAGTGCTTCACAGTTTTCAAAAGTTTCCCACATGATTTCCCATAATCCCACAGTAACCTTCTCTCCCCTCACCCCTGCATTGCCCTTCTCTGCTCCCTCTCCCCAGCGCTAAACACTAGTGTGTTCTCTGTATCTGTGAGTCTACTTCATTTTCATTTTACTTACTAGTGTGTTACATTTTTTAGACTTCACATATAAGTGATTATCAGACAGCATTTATCTTTCTCTGACTTATTTCCCTTAGCATAATGCCTTCCAGGTCCCTCTGTACCACTACAAATGGCCAAATTTCATTCTTTTTATTGACTGAGTAGTATTCCGTTGTATATATACACCACATCTTCTTCTTCCATTATCTGTCAATGGACACTTTGGTTGCCTCCCTACCTTGCCAATTGTAAGCAATGCTGCTGTGAACACTGGAAACCTAGTGCCTTGCCTTGTAAACAATGTTGCTATGAACACGAGGGACCCAGCCCCAGCGCACTCTGAAGAGTTTGCTGTTTCGTCATAGGTCACTGCTTTTCAAATTTAATAGCAATGTTGCCATGGTGAAGACAATAATCAGACTAGGAAAATGTCACCAGACCTTCCTGGGCAGTGACCACAGGCCCAGCCAGAGGCCACTGCAGGGCAGCAAGGTGTCCAGTTCAGTTCAGTTCAGTTCAGTCGCTCAGTCGTGTCCGACTCTTTGCAACCCCATGAATCGCAGCNTTACATTTTTTAGACTTCACATATAAGTGATTATCAGACAGCATTTATCTTTCTCTGACTTATTTCCCTTAGCATAATGCCTTCCAGGTCCCTCTGTACCACTACAAATGGCCAAATTTCATTCTTTTTATTGACTGAGTAGTATTCCGTTGTATATATACACCACATCTTCTTCTTCCATTATCTGTCAATGGACACTTTGGTTGCCTCCCTACCTTGCCAATTGTAAGCAATGCTGCTGTGAACACTGGAAACCTAGTGCCTTGCCTTGTAAACAATGTTGCTATGAACACGAGGGACCCAGCCCCAGCGCACTCTGAAGAGTTTGCTGTTTCGTCATAGGTCACTGCTTTTCAAATTTAATAGCAATGTTGCCATGGTGAAGACAATAATCAGACTAGGAAAATGTCACCAGACCTTCCTGGGCAGTGACCACAGGCCCAGCCAGAGGCCACTGCAGGGCAGCAAGGTGTCCAGTTCAGTTCAGTTCAGTTCAGTCGCTCAGTCGTGTCCGACTCTTTGCAACCCCATGAATCGCAGCACGCCAGGCCTCCCTGTCCATCACCATCTCTCGGAGTTCACTCAGACTCATGTCCATCGAGTCCGTGATGCCATCCAGACATCTCATCCTCGGTCGTCCCCTTCTCCTCCTGTCCCCAACTCTTCAACTCTTCACATGAGTCAACTCTTCACATGAGGTGGCCAAAGTATTGGAGTTTCAGCTTCAGCATCATTCCTTCCAAAGAAATCCCAGGGCTGATCTCCTTCAGAATGGACTGGTTGGATCTCCTTGCAGTCCAAGGGACTCTCAAGAGTCTTCTCCAACACCACAGTTCAAAAATACCAATTCTTCAGCGCTCAGCCTTCTTCACAGTCCAACTCTCACATCCATACATGACCACAGGAAAAATCACAGCCTTGACTAGATGGACCTTAGTAGGCAAAGTAATGTCTGGGCTAAAAAGAGGCAGGAAGTTGGGAAGGGATTGTAATGAAGGGAAAAATGAAAGCCAAGGGAAATCTGCCGTGTTGTCTTTGTGTGTGTTATGTGTTCAGTCACTAAGGCATGTCCGGCTCTTCGCAGCCCCAAAGACAGTAGTCCCCAGGCTCCTCTGTCCATGGGATTTTCATTTTCCAGGCAAGAATACTGAAGCAGGTTGCCATTTCTTACTCCAGAGGATCTGCCCAATGCAGGGATCGAACCCACATGTCTTACACTTCCTACACTGATGGGCAGATTCTTTACCACTGTGCCTATTTTTACTGTTAGTCAGAATCTTCACTGAATGCCTGAAGCAGTGAATAGTAAGTAGCCACCTACTGAAAAATCACCAGGGCAGCTGACTGGAAGGTCAACAGTGACACAGTTGGCTGACTCTCCAGTAAGGGGACTGCCATTCTGGAGGGGAAATATTTCTCAAGAGACTATTTGACAAATTCAGATGTGGCATAAATCAACCCTGCAGCTGAGATCCTCCATGAAGAAAAGGGAACGCTCACAACTTCAGATATGCCCTGAAAAATTGCTGGTGTAAAGAAAAACAAAAACAAAAAACACAGCTTTACTATGATTTGGCTCTAATGTCAACTCGAGGCTAAATTGCTTCTGTGGCCCTCATTCTACCTGGAGAATGTATCATGCTTTCATTTCACAGATACTTAATAAGTACTTATTCCCCACAAGGTTCTTACACATTCAAGTGAATTATTGCTTACAGACTTAAGCACCTTGAAGATCAAACTCTAGGATAGGACTAGTAAAATACACTGTGCATTAAAAGCATCGTAACCAAAACCAGTGACCTACACAGGACTGGCACATCCAGTTATTCTCCCTTGCCTCGCTTCCTTCTCTCATTTTACAAACAGGCACAAAGGTCAAAACAGCATCCTCTCTGCGTCTGGAAGCAAAAAACAACACTCAGTGCAGGCAAGCAAATCACCAAGGTAATCCAGATTTCCCTTTAAAATACCATCTTGCTTCTCAAAAGGGCAGTCTCTCAGTTTGTATTTTAAAAAAACCAAAACACACACACCTTTGACCCTTCTCAAAGGCCCAAATCCATAGCATCTGACCTGTTCCTTCTCCTCAACTTCCTCCTGACTGCTGGAGCTTGAATCTCTCAGCATTATCCATAATTGGTCCTCATCACCAAAGCCATTATCTACTGTTTCCCCTCAATCTACCTGGCCTCTCCAGAGCCTGCGAAAGTTACACTCCCTATCCCGCACCTTCCTCTCTCTGCCCTGAAATCTTCAAATTCCATGTTCTGTTCTACTTTTGTTCCTGCGTCGTCTCAACAGCTTAATAGCTTCAAATATCACACGTGCTAATATGGAAGTAACATGCTAATAATTAACAGCTACAAATGATCACATGCTCTCCTGCCCAGCTCCTTCTCTTGGAAATCCATGCTGCTGCTGCTAAGTCACTTCAGTTTTGTCCGACTCTGTGCGACCCCATAGATGGCAGCCCACCAGGCTCCCTCGTCCCTAGGATTCTCCAGGCAAGAACACTGGAGTGGGTTGCCATTTCCTTCTCCAATGCGTGAAAGTGAAGTTGCTTCATCGTGTCCGACTCTTAGCGACCCCATGGACTGGAGTCTACCAGGCTCCTCTGTCCATGGGATTTTCCAGGCAAGAGTACTGGAGTGGGGTGCCATTGCCTTCTCCATAGTTCACCCCTAACCCAGCCACACCGACATCCCACAAGAACCTGGTGGTGGTTTTAAAACATGTGCACACATCTGTTGAATGCACCCTCTTCCCACCAAAAGTGGTGTCTAACTCTCCCTCCTTGAATCTGGGCTGGCCCTTGTGACACATTCCTAACAGAACAAGGAGAAACCAACTCCACATGACTTTGAGGCTAGGTCATACAAAGCCACACAGCCCCTGCCAGCCTCTCTCTTAGGACCCATGGGTTGGGAACACTGGGGTAATGTAAGAAGCCTGTTACGGGGCATCCAGAGGGGGCCTGCTGCTGCATCAACAGCATGGTCTCCAGCTAAAAACAAATCAAGCAAATCATCATCCTCAAACAGGTCATGGTGTTTCCACCAGAGACCTTGGGGATTGAACCAGGTGCCTGAGGAGCCCCAACTGCTGGCCCTCATGTGGGTGAGGAAGCCTTCAGATGAGCCCTGCCTCATGCTACAAGCCTCCCAGCTGAGCTGAGTGGAGGAGAGACAAGCTGTCCCCACCAAGCCCTGCCCACGTACAGGTCTGTGACCATTAAAAAAAAAAAAATGCCATTGTTTTAAACCACTAGGTATGGGGATGGTCTGTTATAAAACTTTGGACATATGGAACAGACCGCAGATGTAACACACACCCCAAATGAAATTCCCTCTCTCTCCCTTGCCTCTGGTCCCTTTCCAAATCCATGTGGTCTGAAAAGCCCAAGGGCTTTCCTTTATTCTCTGCTCTTCTTTATTCTCAGATCCTCGTCCCTCACATCTGACCCATTCTACCCAAAGATCCCTCAGGAATCCAGCACCCCCCACCACTGGCACGAGACACGGTGACACCCCCTGCTTGGTTAGCTAGTCCCTTCTACATAGCCGCCAAAATGTTACTCTAAAACGAAACTCCCACCTGCCACCACCAGCCTACTGCTGTCCAGCACAGCCCTGAATCTTGATCCCAGCACACAAGACTGCTCACACACCCCTAGTGACCACCGTGAACTCCAGCCACAGGGAGTTTCTGAGCATCTTTTTGCCCTTTCATGCCTCTGCACCTCTGCACATACTGAAGCTTCTTCCCAAATCCTCTTCCCCATCCTTCCTTCTCTTACCAGGATTTCTACTTCGCCTTCAAGGTCAAAGGTTACCTGAGGTTAGATTCCTGTCCTGATGACCAGCCAGAGTTCCTCATTTCCTTCTCAGTCAGCCAAGCAGTCCTTACCACCTCCGCTTCACACAGTGGCCGAATTCTCTGTATGTTTCTGCAGCCTGGTCTGTGAGGGCAGGCATCACATCATGTGTGTGGGCATGTTCAGTCACTTTCATCGCATCTGACTCTCTGTGACCCTACGGACTGCAGCCAGCCAGGCTCCTCTAGCCAAGGGATTCTCCAGGCAAGAATACTAGAGTGGGTTGCCGTGCCCTCCTCCACGGGATCTTCCCAACCCAGGGACTGAACCCACATCTCCTGTGTGTTCTGCATTGCAGGTGTATTCTTTACTGCTGAGCCACCAGGCAAGCCTGCATCATATCATAATCGTCTCCAAATAAATGAAATGTTTAATTTGAATTGGGAATCAGTGAATTAGCATTTTACAGAAATACAAACAGTCCATTGTAGAATTAGTATCTATTGAGCCCCCATACCAGTCACAGATTTTTACTTAAATTTCACAAATAGTTGAGGTATAATCAGCCTCAAAGAGGTTGAGTGACTTATCCAGTGTCTTATAACCAGAAAAGGATGAAGCCCAATTTTCAACCCAGACATACCTTCGGCTCTAGCATTCTTTACCCTGAATATTTTCAATCGGTTCTGGCGCCTGAGGACAGACCACATTCTGGGGTGGATACCGGTCCGAGTGCTCCCTTCTCTGTGGTAGCTACCACAGAATGGCATCATTTGGAACAACACTTTTCATTATACTTTTAGGTAGCATTAGGACAGGAACACTATGACCAAAAAATTCGGATTTAAAACCCAGCTCTGTCTGTGTCAAGCTTTGTGCCCCTGGAGAAGTTATTGCTCCATTTTCTCACATCTTGTTTCTTCATCTGTAAAGCAAGGATGTGGCTCATAGGTTTGTTCTAAACATTTTCAAAATGAAACATGAAAACCATTTAGAACAGAACCTGGTGTTCAGAAAACCCTGAGCAGATGTTGTTGCTGGTATTAGTGGTAGTAGCGGTATTACTAAAAGTTGCCCAGTAAAACCCCAGCTAGAAAACTTAGGTCATTATAATACAGAGCTTGAAGTGGTGTCCCTTCAGATTCCAATTCTAATTTGTTGGAAGGAAAATATTTCTTAAAAGTGTGAAGTGTTTCCAGCCCTTTAAAATGATTTGCAAATGTAGTTGAAACTGTTCTTGGCCACCAGTTACCCTTTGAGAAACAACAGGTGTGGGACAAAGGTTTTGTAGCAATCTCCACATCTAGCAGAGAATGGGGAAGTCAATCTCTCAGCTTCTGTTTCCTCATATATAAAACAAAAATGATACCAATCCTGTTACTTGCATTAGGAAAGACTGAATTGAAATAATATGATGAAAAATTAGAAAGAGTTGTGCAAAAAGCAGGTAAAATCATCATCATTCCCACAGCTAATAAACTGATACATCAAAAGTGATATACTCAGTATATACCAAAATGGAAAGTTGGTCATCAATTTGCTAAAACGCTCCAGCCAGCGGAAAGGTTTGCATTTTCCCTCTTTATATAATTTTCATTCTGGTTAACTAGTAGCAAACTCTTTCCACCACTGTCAACATTCCCACTTCCCTTCTCAATTTCATTAAAAGAAAACTTCTAAAATGTATCAACACCATCTGCGCCTCTTAAATTCAGGATACATTAGAAGCAAATAACTACTTTTGATGAAATAACATAGAAAGCATTTAAGAAAGTTACTTAGTGAGCACGACATCCAACTTCCTTTGGAGAATAAACATTTAATCAGCACTGTCTCCTCCTCTACTTGTAAATGTATCCATAAATACTCTTACTTGTACACTTGAGAAGTAAAGTAACAATTTGGCTTCTATTTACAGACCAGACTTTCAGTGATTATGTATAAAACTATAAGCACATTTGGAACAGGTATTCTTGTCTCCCTGCCAAACTATTATCTTTCCCTGTTAACTGTTTCCATCCAATCCCATGTGACTCTATATACACTAGAAATCTTTCTAATGAATATATGTACAATAGGACAAATATTTATGGAGTATCAACAATAAACAAACATAACAGTCTCCTACTGACACTTCATTTCTAGCCAAGTACAAATCTTAATGGGTTGGATAAACTGCTATCTTTATTCCTATTCATTACACCATAAGCTCCTTTACCACATCACAATGCCTCCAAAAAGCTCAGAATTCAAAGGGTGAAGTTTAATCCTATTAAGTAAATTCTCAATCCAAAACTTTATATGGTGATGTTTTATATCATTTTTAAGCTGACATTTACATTTGCATAGCTGCAACATGAAATACAGTCACCATGCCTATAAGCCAAAGCATGTAAATTAATAGTCCTACCTAAAACCACTACTTTTAGTATTGATTACAAAAGATCTAAAGAGAAGACATAAACACACAGAGAAAAAAGTACTGGAGGCAGCTGAAAGCCATGAAAGTTACTCTAAAAACTGTCACCAAGAAAATATCTGCTCTTAATAATGTCTTCTGTTAGAAAAATAACATAAAAGATGCAACATAATCAAAACCAAAATAGAAAAAATATTTTCCACAAAACAGAAAGGTTTAATACGAACAGGGAAGCAGGGGAAGCAGCAGCAGAAGGCAAAAACACAATTTTAAAGTGAAGGAGAGGACTACCCTGGTGGCTCAGTGGTAAAGAATCCTCCTGCCAATGCTGGGGACGTGGGTTTGATTCCTGGTCTGGGAAGAGCCCACACACTCTGGGGCAGCTGAACCCATGCTCTCAAGCCTGTGAGCCACAACAACTCAGCCTGTGCACCACAACTGCTGAAGACCGCACACCCAGAACCCAGGCTCCACAACAAGAGAAGCCTCTGCAATGAGAAGTCCGCACACCACAGAGAGTGTCCCCTGCTTGCCACACCTAGAGAATGCCCACACTCAGCAACAAAGACCCAGTGCAGCCAAAAAATAAGTCAATTAAAATTTTTAATTTGATAAAATAAAAATAATTAAAACAATGAAGGAACAACCAATGTCAAAAGGGGAACACGATGGCTAATATCATCTACAGCCTCTTAGAAGGTGGAAGAAGTTTAAATGAAAAGAGATGGTATTTTTTTTTAACCTATAAGCTAATTCTTTTTTTTTCCCCCCAAGGCAATGACATCTGTGCAGAAAAAGAAACAACCAAGAGTGACAAAGGCAATTTACAGAATGGGAAGAAAATATGTGTAAACCACATATCTCATAAGGCCTAAGTATCCATAATACATTAATAATTAATAATCCAATCATAGACATTTCTCCAAAGAAGACATAAAGATGACCAAGAAGCACTCAACATCACTCATCATCAGGAAAATGCAAATCATAACCACACTGAGATATTAAATTAGCTCAATTAGGAAGGCCCCTATCAAAAACAGAAAATGAAAAGTGTAGCTGAGGATATAGAAAAATTAGGACCTACACAGGCTCCCTCTCTCTGCAGGTGTTTGGTCCCTACCATGTTCTCTTTAAAATAACTTGGTGAGAATATAAAATGGTATGGCCACAATGGAAAACAGGAGAGAAATTCACAAGCCAAACAAAACAAAACACCTAAAAAGAGAACTACCATATGAACCAGCGATTTTACTTCTGGGTATTGAGGAGCTCAGAACAAGTCTCCCTCAAACTACCACTTTGGAATTGTGGCTATTTTGAGCTGAAGGCAATCAGAATCAGCAGACTGAGGAAAACCTTTTATCTCTCCCTTACCTGTCTAAAAGAATTTAGAGAGAGGGTCTGGTCCAGGAAGGGAACTATCACAAGAGATAAGTACAAATAGTACAGGTGAGGTGGGACGAACTGCGGGCAGCCAGGCTGGGGCTAGAGATCAAAGCCCTCTCTGGGCCCCATCACCCTGCAGGGAATGGAAAACACTTTACCAAACCTTCTCTCCATCTTCCTGTGAATTGTCTTTCTCACCTTTCAAGACCCAGAACCCTATCCCTTTTCTCAACAGCTCAGAATGTCATGTAAGTCTCAACTGGCTAAATGCCTGAGGGTCTCATATTCTTGTAGGACCCCCGAACATATGCAACTAAATTTGTTTTTCTCCTGTTAGTCTGCCCTATGTTGATTTAATTATTAGACAAGACAAAGAACTAAGGTAGGGAAAATAAACATTCCTTTCCTACAGTATATACCCAAAAGAGTGGAAAACAGGACATAAAAGAGAATTTGAAAAAAAAAAAAAAAGAGAGAGAGAATTTGCACACCCGTGATCACAACAGCCAAGAGGTGGGAGCAACCTAAATCCCGAGTGAAAGATGAACAAAGAAAATAAAAGATGATAAAGAAAATGTGACATACATACACACTAGAATATTATATAACCTTTAAAAAGGTAGAAATCCTACAATATGCAATAACATGATGAACCTTGAAGACATTATGCTAGGTCAAATAAGTTAGTCATAAAAAGACAAATACTGCATGATTCCACTTTAATGATGTATCTAAAGTAATCAAACTCACTGAAGCAGAAAAGAGAATAGTGGTTACCAGGGGCTGTAGAGAGAATAAAATGTGTGTTACTCAGTGGGTCCAGGGTTTCAGTCATCAAAATGAAAAGGTTCTAGAGATGTGTTACACAATAAAGTACATAGAGTTAACAATACTATCCTATACACTTAAATACAGTTGTGATAATATATTTCTTGTCATGCATTTTTACGACAATAAAAAAGCAGTAATGTTTCCCAGAAAGCAATTTAGCCAAAGGCATGAAAAACCTAAGCATATTCACATCCTTTGTCCTGTCTCAAGAAATTAATCTTAAAACAATTTCTCTTTAAAATATTATAATAGCTAAAATAAAAAGCAATCTATATCCCCCCCCCACACACACACACAAAAAAATAGTTAAGCATCAAATGCTGAAAGCGTACAGTCAATCAAAAAATATAGTTTGAAGATACTTTTTTCAATGGTACATTAAAATTCTTATTATCTAGTAGTATCCAAAATGCAATATAAAACTGTATATATAGTATGTACAATACAATTATGATGAACATACTGGGACATTCAATAAAGAAAAAAAAAAGAAAACAGGTCTACTAAAAAAAGAGAGAGAGAGGGAAATGAGGAGGACAGAGAACAAGGGAAGGGAAGAAAGCTATATCAACTACATTTCTTTTGGATTTTCATCCAGACCAAGTTGATTCTAATGTTCATTTGGAAATAAAATCTGGCAAGAACAGCTAGAAAAACATCTAGTAATAAAAAGAAAAATACAGTGATCAGGACAGACTAGTCCTTCCAGACATTTTAACATGCTATGAAACAACAATAATTTAAACAGTTTAGTTACTAGGGTTGAACAGACAGAATAGGGGGAAAAAAAAGAATACAAAAATTTAGTAGTGACAGTAGCAGTATTTCAAAGACCCATTAGTCAGTGAATGATGCTGGGCAATTGAGGAGCCAACTGAGTTGGGAAGGATGTTAAAATTCATAACTCACATTTTTTAAATCAAAATAAACTCCAGATGGATGAAAGATTTAAAGGTAAAAAGTAAAACCATAAATTCAAAGTGAGGATAGCATCTCTATAAATGATTCAAAAGCTCGAAGCTATTAAATGAAAACTGCCATGAACTAATATTTCTGCTCAGAAAAAATATCACCAGAAAGTCAAAAAAGGAATGACAAACTAAGAAAAAAATATAATAGCAATTCATGTCATGAAGAAATCAAGAAGAAAAGGATACAACAATAGAAAAAACTGGCAAGGTATATGATCAGACATGTCACAGAAAATGAATATAGATAGATCTCAAACATATCAAAAGAAATATAATGGCCTGCATATTAAGAAAAATATATAATAAAACACAGCCTGTGAAACATCTTTCCCCCCACAAGAGAAGCAAAGATGAAAAATGTGACAACAGCCTGGCCACATGATAGAGAGAAGCAGATGCTCACACATAGCTGGTGGATTATAACTGGCACCACTTCTGTGGAGCAGAATCTAGCACTATCAAAACTGAACAGTCACATTCTTCTGAGAATTCTTCCTACAGATACACCAGCACATTTATCAAATAAGTTGCATACAGATTTATTTGCTCTAGCTTTGTTTTAATAGCAAAATATTAGGGGAAACTTAAATGTCCCTCAATAGGGAACAAGTATCATCTGTTATGGTACATAACATCGTACATCTAAAAATAGACATCTACAAATAGCCCTGAAAAATGAAACAACTCTATATAACATTGTGTTGAATGATCTCTAAAATACATACTGTTAGTATATATAGTATAGTATATATATAAATATAGAATAATTTGTGCACTACAGCTTATATAACACACACACTAATATTGTACATATTTAAATATAAGTGTGTATACCTACATAAGTAGAATCTCTCTGGGTGGATGGAGAAGAAACTGTTAATAATGGTGACATCATTACCCAAGAGAAATAGACAAGGAGACAGGAATGGAAGGGAGATTTAACATTTTGCAATCTTTTAATCACTCTGAACTCTATCATGTGCATTAATTACCTGGTCACACTAGTCAAAATGATGCTGCAGAAGGGTATTTTAAAATAGTGAGTTTTAAAGAAGAGGCAAGATACAAGATGACATATTCAATAAGAGATTATTTTGTGATTTGTTTAAAAGAACAGCTATATGGATGGATACAAACCAACATGCTAACAGTGATTTTCCAGAATAGGATTATAGGTGGTTTTATGTTCTTTCTCTCCATGTGTATTTTCTGATTTTTCTAAAATGAACAATTCCTCTCAGCTACCAAGAAGTATTTTTAATTCAAACATTTTTTAACTTGCACTAGACATTAAATCCCTTGGACATTTATTCTAATAAAAATACACTGCTAAGATTACGGTTTCTGGTACCCACCCAGTTTAAATAAAATGTGGGAGAATCTCAGATGAGAGATTTTAAAACAGTCAACAATTAAACAGAAATAATTAAACCTACAAGGAAAATAAAATAATGTGAGCCTCCAATACAAGGACCAGGAACACAGAAGGTCAGGGGATTTGGGTGTTCTCTTTAGTTGGGAACCTTGAGTGTATTTGCTTTTATTGTGTACATAGATTATTCTGTTTTGAGATCTCACTAATGGATCACAACCCCTCCTACCACTTAGCTCTCCCCTAGGGGCCAGGCAGACTGCTGCATAGAAACAGATGCAGGAAGTGAATGCAAGTTAACAAAGACATTAGCACCATATGGAAAGCAAGACTTGACCAAAGAAACTGTGAAGCTGAGTGACTCACACCCAGAGATCTGTAAGCAGACCCTCAAAGCTGTTACCCATTCATTTCTACGCTTGTTTTATCTGTAAATCAACAACACCTCACCATTTTGTTATTTCGAAGGCATAATTAACAGGCTGAAATTATAGTGACCTATTATTATTGTCACTGTTTCATTGCAGGCTTCCCCTTTCCCCAGTTGTTTCGACCATAGCAGACTCCCCTACCCACTTAAAAAGCTGTGGTGGTGTTTTAATTCAAACACAGATAAAAGGCTTAGTGGCTAGGTGACTGTCAATATAATGGTCCTAAACTACAAGTTATTACTAATATAAGAGAGTGTGTGCCTGTGTGGGGTGTGTATGCGCACACGTGATTAATTATGTCTGACTCTTTGCAACCCCATGGACTGTAGCCCTCCAGGCTCCTCTGTCCAAGGAATTTTCCAGGTAAGAATATGGAGTGGGTTGCCATTTGCTCCTCCAGGGGATGTTCCCAATCCAGGGACCCAACCCACGTCTAGTGTCTCCCACATTGGCAGGCAGATTATTTACCAATACGCCACCTGGGAAGCCAATGTAAGAGAGTACCCGAGCGCAATTATCTATTCAGCCCCATAAAAGGCAGTCAGGATTTTTTTACATGATGTATTCTACAGTTAGCAGGCCACTGCACTTTCAAGGTGGGAAATGGCACACATGTTAAGTCTGCTGAACCCACAGAAACTCCTAAGAGGCAGTATGTTGTTTATGGTGGATTTTAAATCATCTGATGTTGACTGCTCTCAACATGAGCAGAGTACTGTATACAGAGTCTGGGTATGGGGGAGGGCACGAAAAATAGGCAAACCTCAGACTGATACTGAAAAGCCTTCAGAATACAGCACTGAAAATAAAACTGTTCATCTCAAAACATTATAGCTTTATTAAATAAAATCAGTAGCAAAGGCTAGATTTTGACAACTTCATATAAGAAGGAACAGATAAGGAGACATTTCAGCAGAGACATGCATTCAAGACAAGTAGTAGGCCATTTAATTTTGTATCTAGAGGATTTTATTTTCCTGGCCACGCTGTGCAGCATGTGGGATCTTAATTCCCCAACCAAGGCTTCCCTTCATTGGGAGCACAGAATCTTAACCACAGTACCACCAGAGAAGTCCCTAGAATATTTTTTAAAGGGACAAACACAACAAAATCTACACATGTTAAAAAAGTAAGTTAAATCCTAAAATATTTTGATTTGATTTTAGGTACTTTGAAAAAAATCACAATTTAGCAGACAATCACAGATTTTGTATAAACCTTATTCCACCTAACATACTTTACTGGTGAACCTGCACGTTAAAAATCCAGGTTCCTCCTTCTCACTTTCAGCCAGGAGTCTACGTGGACTTGCTCAAGACTGAATTGTCTCCTCTGCCAGCTCAGAGAGCTGACAGATAAACTTACTCTCCACACCCACTGCAGTCTTATCAGCAACTGTGTCCATCCAACCAGAGTTCTGTTTCTTTAAAACACAAAGGAAAAAGAACAGGAAGAAGTGGGAAGCAAGTGACCAACTCAGAGGGAATCAGGTTCCAGGGGCTGGGAGGAGACCGGCCCTTGGGCACTTACCTTTCATCTGAGGCAGTCAACAAACATTTCTGAAAAACTGTGTGCCGTGGGAACATAAAGACGAAAAGACAAAAAAGAGGCAGAAGGAACCCAAAGTATAAGGAAAGGCCAAGTGGTTGTTAAGACTGCAAAGCTATGTAGCCTCAGTTGACCTTGCCCAGGCAGCTAGCTCATCTTTCATTTAGAGTCTAGCATCCAGGTTCTCCACTATAAGAAGATGGACTTCCCTCGCCCTCCAAGAATGACAATTAAACACAAGGAGGAATATAACTAACAAATATCTTTATCAAAGAATAACATCGAAAAATTAGAGACAGATTAAGACTCCTCTTATAAACCAACGGACTTATTAAACATGTCTTAGACATATATACACAAACACATGCCTAGACAGTAATCCAACAATAGCCACATAAAGTGTATCAGCAAATTGGAATATTACAGAAGTACTACTACTGGCCGTGATTCTTAACAGCCAAACTAGAATACAAAATCTAACAAATGCAAGCACTCCATTCACCTAATTCAAATACTAATATTTCATCTACTCGGAGGAATACCAAACATAGCCACACATTCTAAAAACATCATTACGTTAAATATCACAGTGTAAGACATATACACGTATGCATGCTCACATGCCGGACACCCTCACTACCCCATGAAAATCCAGATAGAAAAATGCTGACTTAAGTGGTGGGCCCTAGGCCTTCTCCTAACAATAATACACCTGAGACTTGTTAGGAGCTTTCCGTCTCAAACATTTAAATGTTTACCATGTGCAAATCACCAGGTTACTCAACTGCGGACAAAAATGAAATAGATGTTTCTAACTTCAAGAAGTTTGAAATCTAGACAATATGTTATATGTACATATATAATGTATTACATATATACTATAAACTACATATTGTATGGGGCTTCTCCATTGCTCAGCTGGTAAAGAATCAGCTTGCAGTGCTGGAGATCTGGGTTCGATTCCTGGGTGGGGAATATCCCTTGGAGAAGGAAATGGCAATCCACTCCAGCATTCTTGCCTGGGAAACTGCATGGACAGATGACCTTGGCGGGCTACAGTCCATGCATGGGGTGGCAAAGAGTTGGACACAACGGTGCACACATGTACATACTGTATAAAATGAATGTAAGATGAGATTAATTTGAGGGCTTGAGAGAAAGGAAAAGCTGGAAGGCTCCAAAAATCCTATTTTACAACTGAGCAAAACTACAAAACTATACATGGAATATGGTTTGACTTAAATGAAAACACGTATGCGTGAAGGCAGATACTAGAGGCTAGTACATTTTTTAAAAAAATTGTTGTGTTAAGACTCAAAATAGTAATAATTCCTATCCCCACTTCCCAAAATTAACCTCACTATTGTTACTTTTTTAGCCTTTATATGTATATATTTAAAAGCTTGCCGTGAATCTGTGTTATGGTTAGTGTGGTTAGTGTGTTATAAGTAAAGATTTCTAGGCTGTGGCAATATTTAAATCTGAAAACCTAGTTCTACTATGCCACATCTCTCTTAAATAATGTTTACTGGAAGTAATTTCCCTTGAGATACTGTTATCAGAAACAAGTGCATCCAAAGCTAGAGTAACCAGACTGAGGTTTTGTGTTGGGGGGGCTTCACCTTTGATGGATAAAACAGGACCCCCGCTACGAAAACTCCCCCGCCTCCAAACAAACCTAGACACACTGCTCCACAATTGGGAGGTATTAAATGTTCGCAACCAAAACCAACGCCACGGGCTCAAATGCCACCAAAATTCCTAACCAGGTTAAGAAAGAGCAGAAAGTCTTCACATGCGGCTGGGAGGGTTTCACGCGCCCCTCGTGCGGGGCCAAACGACCCACCGTCCTCAGTCCCTCAGTTTCCACCGGTCCCAGACCGGGGTGAGCAGGGCTCCCGGGAGCCGCTTTTCACCAAAGCGCTTCTCGATCCGCCGCCCCGGCTCCGAACGCCTGGCGCCGGCCCTCCGCCGCCTCCCAGAACCTTCTCTATCTTTCCCTTCCTCTCTGCTCTCTCCAACACCCGCGCACCCTCGCGCGGTCCAATCCGCCCCCTCCGGCCGCCGGTTCCCGGCAGCCCGGCCCCACCAAGACCCGGGGTCCGGCTCCGGGGACGCAACTCGCGGCGCCGGCACCGCAGGCTCCGCACCTGCCCGGGCGCCAGGCCGCGCGCCGCCGCACCCCGGACCCGGGCCCCCAGCCGCGCCGCGCCGGGCCCCGTGCCCACCCCGGCGGCGCCCGCGCCCTCACCTTGCTCGCTGCGGTCCATGTCTTCCTCCCGCCGGCAGCCCNATCTAACAGGAGGGTTGGCTCTCAAAAGATGGTTAAGCAATAAAATGGTTATTAAATTCAAAAATGGTTGTTATATTGATAGAGAAGTCAAAATCTCTTTGCTTCATCCTTTGGCAGTTGTTAACTATCTGGTCAAGTGGGCTTTCCTACCCTCTTTTTCTTACAGTAGGTAATATGCTCATAAAACTCTGAAGGAGCATCGATGGTCCGTGTTCTCAATTCAAGTTGTTTGCCCATCCCCCAAATTCAAACTCTTGTAAAAGTCAAGAAACACTGAATAATTTTTGAATAATTTTTTATCTTTTACAATAGGAGAGCCCACATTCAAAACTCTATTTTGAGATGAGAGGGAAGATTGGGGATACACACACACACACATACACACATGCACAAGCGATTTTTCTAACAGGAAGATAAAGATTTCTTCCCACGAAGGTAAAGAGCCTCTCCCATGTAAGAGATACGGAGAATACTGGCAGGGGCCAGTCATGCTTGGATTGGGAAGAAGCAGCCAGATAGTGGCTGGAGACCTTTGGCATGAGCATTTCTGGCAAGAGAGCTCCCAGAAAATCTCCAAGNGAAGGTAAAGAGCCTCTCCCATGTAGGAGATACGGAGAATACTGGCAGGGGCCAGTCATGCTTGGATTGGGAAGAAGCAGCCAGATAGTGGCTGGAGACCTTTGGCATGAGCATTTCTGGCAAGAGAGCTCCCAGAAAATCTCCAAGACTCTCTAAATTTCTTGTGACTGCTTCTCTCATTCTAAAATTTACCTGATTTTGTGTTTGTAATTTTATTACTCTTATTAAAAGTGGTCTTCCAAATTGTATAAGCTTCCAGTCCCACAAAACAGGAAAGTGCCTCATGTGAAGACCACTAGATCCTTCTTACCCTGAGACACTTTCTTTCTTGCCAACAAGAGACTTGCGTATGTCTTTTCTACAGAACAGTTAAGAAGCTAACTAGGGCTAAGGTCTAGCTTTCAGTAAGTAACCTGTTATACCTTTTGGTTCAACTCCAGGGAGCAAAGGCACTGAAAGGTGGAGCACAGAAGGTTAATAGGCTCCACAAGTCCCTCTGAGCACCAGAAACGGCTATTTATCATGACTTGGGCAAGTTCCAGTCCTTAATGCAGAGTACTGGGGCAAAGTAAGAACAATAGGCATAATCTTGGTTGAGCAGGCGNACAGAAGGTTAATAGGCTCCACAATCCCTCTGAGCACCAGAAACGGCTATTTATCATGACTTGGGCAAGTTCCAGTCCTTAATGCAGAGTACTGGGGCAAAGTAAGAACAATAGGCATAATCCTGGTTGAGCAGGCGGGAAAAGGGATAGAGGTGGAGCCAGAGGCACTGTTTTGCATTATACCAATAGGAAGTACAGCACTGGGCTTGCCTAGAACAAACGCACGACTCTGTTAGAAAAATCGTCTGTGCATGTGTGTATGTGTGTGTGTATCCCCAACCTTCCCTCTCATCCTAAAATAGAGTTTTGAATGTGGGCTCTCCTGTTGTAAAAAATAAAAAATTATTCAAGAGTCTTCTTGAGTTGGCGATTTAGTCAGTATGTCATATCTGACTCTTGTGACCCCATGGAGTGTAGCGTCCCAGGCTCCTCTGTCCATGGGATTTCCCAGGCAAGAATATTGGAGTATTTTGCCATTTCCTTCTCCAGGGCATCTTCCTCGTGCAGGGATGGAACCCATGTTAGATTGTCAGATATTATCACCAACTCAATGGACTTGAGTTTGAGCAAACTCTGGGAGATAGTGAAGGACAGGGAAGCTTGGCGTGCTGCAGTCCATGGGGTCACAAATTCAGACAAAACTTAGCGACAAAGCAACAACAAATCAAAATAAATGACCTCCTATAGAACTGATCAATCTGGGATTCAAGTGTCAGAAGGCCATCGGGATAAGAATAAGAGCATCAAGAAAAATAATCTTTCTGTTTAGCTTTATGGGTAAAAGATATCATATTGATTTGGTGGAGCAGTGGTTAATTAGGGGAAGATGAAAATTCCCTTAAAACCCCAAACAACCATTGCATAGGTAGAATACACTTTGCCTTTCAAAACTTTTCTAAGATTAGAGAGGCAGATGGAAAGAATTTGAAAGCAAAGTTAGTCTTAGCACCAGTGACATATCGGAAAAAATACCACCTGTTTCCCAAACCCCAGGTTATATCCCAATAGTGTTTGAAAAAATGGAAGTTAAGCATATTAGTTAGTCAAGCACATTAGCAACATGAATGCAAAGGCGCTTTGTCATTCACTCCTCATCTCATATCGCTCATTGCATGCTTCCAGATTACTGATGCGTCTTTTCAAAGGAATAAGCCACTGGACAAAGAAAAATGAGCGCATACCACTTTGGGATACCAGGTGTAGGTTTCTGAGTCAATAAAATTTGACATTTTAGATGTCCAAGTGGAGAAAGGAAGATAGAGGGTAGGAAGGATTTTAAAAAGAAACTGTTGTAAGCTGAATATGAAGAGCTTGGTAACTTTGGGGGTTAACTTCTTAGTTCTTCCAATTGAAATGGTGTTTCTGTCTCTGAATTTCTGCTATATTATATAACTTAGGATTTGTGAATACCTTTATTTTCTTTTTAAATTAAAAATTCTTTTATTGCCTTACCAAATAGCTTCCTGCTATTTGTGATGAGGGCTCCATTTCCCTTTGGTTAGGGGATACACTAATTGGTCTTATTATAACAACTATTCTCGAGCCAAATTTGAAGCAACATTATTAACGCAAACCTAATCTCTTCTATGTGTCTCTGTTTTACAAGGGCATGTTCTGAAACATGATAAGAAAAGCTATCCTTGAAGTATTTCTAGACAAATTAAAAGCAGGAAATACCAGAGATTTCATGTGCTGAACTCTCATGAGATTTACTGCCCAATTTAGCAGTTTCAGCATGAGCCTGGGACATGCCTCTGTACATTTTGATGTGAATTCCAAGTGGACTGAACTTGTAAAGCTTTAGAATTTCATCCATCACTTAGCATTTCTTTGATTTGGGGTTACATGTCACCATTAATCATAAAAATACAAGATCCCTTGAAGTATGGCCACTTGGGCTCTTCTGTGGAATTAATGGGATAAATGAACAAACCAACAAACAAATCAAGCTGATCTGGGAGTATAACAATTCAGATTTAAATCTAAAAATTACTTAAAATCCTCAAATTATTTTCAGAATGACTTAAGTATAGCATTCTCTGAGGAGTCTGATGTGACTTTCTGGAATGTTTTCTTTGCCTTGGTGAGGAAATTTAGCAGCAAATGTGAAACCTGAAGCCACGCATGAAGTCTCTTGGGTGTCCTGCCCTCGATATAGCTATCACCACACTGTTAATGCCCCTCTGACATCCTGGTCCCCACATTGTTAAGACAATGAAGCAGGCGATTATATGAAATTAAAAAAAGATACATGTGGAACTCACGGCTAGTGGTTCCAATGAAATATAAGCGTTATTTTTATTTAGAAAAAAAGGAAGTTTTCTTAATTCTCTTACTTGAAGTTTTTCATTAGTTCTTCACTAGCTATATCTGAGGTTCTAGGATTCAAGCTCATTAAATAAGCTCTAATCTGTGATAAAAGTTTTAACGTATTGAGGTTAAAGCAGAAGCAAAGATGATTATTGGGAGTTTCTTTTTCATAGAATAAATTTACTCATTTAAAGGATATTTGCTGGGATTATGTTCTTTATACTTTTTTTGACATTAAAAAATTCCTTTCCTTTATGAAATGCAAATTTGAGGAAAAAAGACTCAATTGGACAAGTAAAGACTCGGTAATCTTAAAATGTCTTTGAAATTTACTGGCCTGTAAAAGTCAAAAGTTTAGGAATCACTGCCCTGTGAAATGACAATTAACTTCTTATTATGGCATGTAAGACCCTTCCTAGTTAGGCCGTTGTTTGTTTTGCAACCTCATTTTCACCACTTGAAACACAGGGACTGTGGGACAGAGATGTGCTTAATGAGTTGTATCACACACTGTGAAATTCCTTCCATTCCTTGTCCTTCTGGAAAACTCCTATTTATTCTTCAGAACTAGGGAAGAAAGTGTTCCCTCCCCTGTGAGGCTTTCCCTGACAACCCCACCTGGTCTCCCCAGGAAGAAACTAGACACTCCTAGTTTTCCATTCCTATTGCTTCCAGGTATGACCTTGGTCACATTTCATCCTAACGGTGTGTTTACTTGACCATGTGCTCTATAGAGAGTGAGATCCTTAGGCAAGAAATTTTTCCTTTCTTGTTTATTTCTTTACCTTCTGCATATAAACCAATGATTGATGCACAGTAGGTGCTCAGTAAATGTATGATTGGATTTTGAATGGACTGAATGACTGAATTATATTTTGCAAATTGTCTTTTCATTCATCCTTTAGTCATTTATAAAGAAATATTTAAGCGCCTACTGTGAAAGAGCTTTATGAAGCACCCTAATAATTGGCTAGTGTAAAATACAACCTTTACTTGTGATTTGC
This sequence comes from Neotragus pygmaeus, assembly GCA_006410875.1. Taxonomy (NCBI): domain Eukaryota; kingdom Metazoa; phylum Chordata; class Mammalia; order Artiodactyla; family Bovidae; genus Neotragus; species Neotragus pygmaeus. The sequence continues at coordinate 775,525 of SJYV01055231.1, read as the reverse complement.
TTATAATCCAATTGGGAAGGACCAAAAAAATTCGCATATAAAATGTGAGATAATCAATACACAAAATGATCAGAGATGAGGGTAGCATGTTATTGTGGATTAGTGGATCCTAGGGTCAGTGTTTTCTGCTTTTATTGGGAGACTTTGTAACAGTTTACATTGGCCAAATGTTTCAAGGAGGATGTGGGAATTGGTACAAACATTATGAGCCCTCTGTGCTAGGCAACCAGGGCCACAGAAAATCAGAACTCTTGTTCTCTGTCCCAGAGTTGCTCCCTCCATCCGCTCCACAGCCCTTTGACTCGTCTGCCTGTTTATAGCCTCACCTCATCCCTCATACTTGACATTCAGGACTGCTTCTCTGTCTCTGATCCTTCCGTTTTTCTTTCTCAATAGTAATTGATACTTGCTGGTTGATTTTGCCACCTTTCATAAAGGCTTAGGGTAAGTAATCCACCTGATATTTTCCAATGCATCCTTTTATTTTGTTGACAAGAAATCTGAGACCTGGGGTGGCCACGACTCACCTGGGATCCTCCAGCTATGATTAAGTTTCTACCTCCAGGATTCTTCCCACTCTCTTACTCTGTATGCACATGAAACATCTTTAAGATGATCAAAACAAATTAAAATGTAGGTCTCTCTGAATTGGGCTTTGTTGTTTCCATGAAAGCTTGGTCACTGTCTTATTCACTTGAGGGCAAAGGATCTATAACTTATTGAATCCAATGTCCATTCGATTTTTTTATATGAATTCTATTTAACTTTGACACTTTTATTAAAAATATTAAATGTTAAGTAGAAATAAAAATAAAAAGAAGCTAAGAGGAAACTGAATGATGAAATTTGCATTGTAAAGGGCTACCTGAGGGTCACACTGTACACTGTGTGGGAACCACTGGTCTTTTCTGGATCTCAGTTCAATCATATGCAGGGGAAGGCAGAGATTATTTATTTACATACACCTGCATGTCCAATTCTTTGGAACCCCGTGGACTGCAGCCTGTCAGGCTCCTCTGTCCATGAGATTTCCCAGGCAAGAAAAATAGATTGGGTTCTCATTTCCTTCTCCAGGAGATCTTCTCGATCCAAGGATCGAACCCATGTCTCCTGCATCTCCAGCAATTGGCAGGCAGATTCTTTACCACTTAAGCCACCTGGAAAAGTCATTATATATACCTATCCCTAACATAAATATGTACACTACACACACTTACATGCACAGTCATATTCAGAAATGTAAACCACTGATTTCCATTTATTCAAATTCACTTGTGGGTTATCTTTCAGACTAGTTTCCCTAAGGATGCAGAAAGTAAACCCTAAAATACCTTTCTTTCTTCCTAATTCAATCTATGAAAAGTGGCATTCAAATAATAATTTGCAGAATTAAACACCATTGAATCTTAGCAATTATTTGGAAGAAAATAACTACTTTCATTCCTAATTGCAATAAAGTAGAAGAAATCGAAGGTCATTTTCGTCTTTATTCAAGCCACTGTGTTTACTTTATTTCTTTTAAATCAACTTTCAAGCAGCATTTAAATATGATTTTGTTTAATTTAAACCAATCTGTACCCTATTTGTATTTACTGAGATGTGACAGAAGTCCCAGCTTTCCATGGTTCTGTTTTTGTTTTTGGATGAAATCTTAGTTGTTTAATGAACTTCAATATTTATATTTAGTTAAAGCTCTGCTATCATTTATAACCAGATGAGACAGCCATGGGAAGATAAATTGATAATTTATTCCTTCTGCATTATGGAAACAGTACTTGTATTTACAATATGCTTAGCATAGCAATTCCCTGCCTAGCCTCCTAATATTTGTGTACATTTTATGGTGGAGTGTGACTTTCAAATTAAAAATGATTTGTTGCAAGAATATTGGCTAGGAAATACATTCTGAGAAGAGATAGCAAGAAGATGTAATGAAATTTTTCACCACCCTTAGCCCTGGGCTATTCAATAATTTTTGTTCTTTAAAGCTAAGAGGAAGAAAGGGAGCCTCAGACTGCGTGGCAGATGTTAAGTCAGGAAATGGGAACTCGGCCTTCCTCAGAGCTTCCAGTCTCTCTCTGACCTTTGTGGCCCTGTTGAAAGGATTTCTCTGAATTGAATGACAATGTGGAGGCTGTGGGTACTGTTGCAAATCAGGGAATGCGGGTGTGACGGAAAGCCGTGACCCTTGCCGTGCAGGGTAGTTCAGACCTAGGTTAGGGGAGAGGTGTGAAGGACTTTGCAGCACTGGGTGGTCCGGACGGATCTGAGGTCCTCCCACCAGGAGGACTCAAGAGACTTACTCAGCGTGCTCCCACCCCGGCTCCTGCTCCACGTCTCTGGGTCTATACTCCAAGTCTTCCTTCAGTATATCTCCAAATCGAGTAGTGTTTGATGCTCAGCCATGCAAACGTAGATACACAGAATACGTCAGAAAACCATTCCTCCTTCCCACCCACCTCAGGGCGTCCACACCATGGTATGGCTCAGAACAGATGCAAAGTCTTGCAGTAAGAGGACACCGATTGGTACAGGACTGAGTGACAGGAAAAACGGTTCTGAGAAGAGTCTTCCCTCCCACTAGCTTTACTGGAATATGATTGACACATAACACTGTGTAAGTTTAAGGTGTACAAGGTGAGGGTTTGATACACATTTATATTGCGAAAGGATTACCACCATCCATCACCTCGCATAGTCACCTGTTTTTTTTGCAGTGAGAACTTGGTGAATTTCAAGTACTATATAC
>SJYV01055231.1:694392-769288 GCA_006410875.1 Neotragus pygmaeus | reverse complement strand
GAAGAGTTGACTCATTGGAAAAGACCCTGAGGCTGGAAGGGATCGGGGGCAGGAGGAGAAGGGAACGACAGAGGATGAGATGGCTGGATGGCGTCACTGACTCAATGGAGATGAGTCTGAGTGAACTCCAAGAGTTGGTGATGGACAGGGAGGCCTGGCGTGCTGCGATTCATGGAGTCGCAAAGAGTCGGACATGACTGAGCAACTCAACTGAACTGAACTGATGATCCTGTTAATGTATGTTAGGGGAGAGAAATGACTTGTATTTTGAAGAGTTTGTGTGCTTGTTCCCATTTGTGGCAGAGATGGCTAATTACCTACCCATATCCAACTTTACCATTTTTCTTCCTGCTGCTGCTGTTGCTAAAATCACTTCAGTTGTGTCCGACTCTGTGCGACCCCATAGACGCCAGCCCACCAGGCTCCCCCGTCCCTGGTATTCTCCAGGCAAGAACACTGGAGTGGGTTGCCATTTCCTTCTCCAATGCATGAAAGTTAAAAGTGAAAGTGAAGTTGCTCAGTCATGTCCGACTCCTAGTGACCCCACGGACTGCAGCCTATCAGGCTCCTCCGTCCATGGGACTTTCCAGGCAAGAGTAATGGAGTGGGGTGCTCCTGCCTTCTCCGATTTTTCTTCCTAAGAGAACTCAAATATAATTTGGGGCACTGGTGTGTCCAGCTGAAACACTGACCACTTTAACCTCCCTTGCAGCTGGAGGTGGCTCTCTGACACATTCATGACCAATGAGATATGAACTAGAAACCTTCAAGAAATCATTAGGAAAGAAAGACTTGGCTGGCTCTCGAGATGATCATTCTAAGTGAAGTACTAGATCAGATAAAGAAAGACAACTAATATATGATATCACTTATATGTGGAATCTAAAAAGACAATACAAATGAACATATTTACAAAACAGAAACAGACTCACAGGCATAGAAAGCAAATTTATGGTTACCAAAATGGAAATCAAAGGAGGAATACATTAGGAGTATGGGATTGACAGGCTTCCCTGGCAGCTCAGATGATAAAGAATCAACTTGGGCTCGATCCCTGGGTTGGGAAGATCCCCTAGAGGAAGGCATGACAACCCACTCCAGTATTCTTGCCTGGAGAATCCCATGGACAGAGGAGCCTCGTGGGCTACAATCCGTGGGGTCACAAAGGGTCAGACACGACTGAGTGACTAAGCACATGGGACTAACAGAAACAGACTACTGTACATATAAACAACAAGGATTTACTGTATAGCACAGGGGACTATATTCTATATCTTGTAATAACCTATAATGGAAAAGAACCAGGAAGAGAATATACATATATATGTAGTTGAATCACTTTGCTGTACAACTGAAATTAACATGATGTTGTAAATCAATTATACCTCAATTTTAAAAAGACTTGACAACATTGTTTTTTTCTTCAGCTTCCTCCTTCCAGCCTAGAAGGGCAGCAGCCATATTAAGCATGAGGAAGAAAGTCAGGTTTGGCAGAGTAGAAAGGCAGAAAGAACCTGGGTATTCAGTGGCATCATGGAGATGTTTCTTATGGGAGAAAAAGAAATGTCTGAATTTTTTAAGCCACTAGAGTTGGCTTCCTGTTACAATGAGCAAAAAAAAAATCTAACTGGTACAACATACCATTTTAAAATTCCCTTCCTGGCACATACCAACGAGGTGAACTCATGCAATCCTGGACCTTAGGCAAATATTAACTTTTCTCTACAAGGCTAAATAAGCACTGATTATATTATAAGCAACCTAGTATATGATAGTTCTCCAAAAGCCTACTTTTCTCTTGTGTCTTCCAACTACTTAATTTTTTTTTCTTGACAAATAGAATCTGCACTTGTAACTCATCTCTGTTACTTCTAAAATGAATAGAGCTTATGTTTTAGCACACCAAAGGGTCTCTGGAGAACGATTAGCCCTTAAACTGAGCACCTGGGTGCATTAGGAGAGCTAGCCTTTAAACCGCTAAGTACAAGAAAAAGAAACTAGATTTATTTTGCAGTGCTGTTGTTGTTAATGGTAATGTGGAATTTTTTTTTTTTTTAGTTTCTTTTTTCAAATATCAATTCGTTGGTGAAATTTCTACAAGGAAATGTACCAAGAGAATTTCCTATCAGTCCAGTGGTTATGGGTTCAATCCCTGGTTCAGGAACTAAGATCCCAAAAGCCATATGGCATGGCGAAAGAAGAACAGAAAAAAAAAACAAATGTACCAAAAGGCAAATGAATTGGAGCAAATGAAAATATTAAAGAAGATAAAAACAGAAGCCATACATTAGAAATGAAAACTTAAGCTCTGCCTTCATGGTACCTATTCCCCATCTGATAGCCAGCAGAAAGCCTGTGTACGTGGTCAGATGCTCTCTGCAGGTTTGACGTTTGTGGAGCCCAGGATGAGGGGACAAAGGCCCCAGCCCATTCTTCTGGCTCGATCTTCTCACCTAGGACTCTGTCCTATGGCCATACCAGCTTAGCACGCTCCTGTGAACAGGCACCTCAGCCCCAAAGACCATCTCGATCCACCCTTTCCCATCAGCCACTCCTTGCCCACACCTTTATAGACTAGCATTACAGATACCCAGAACATGATGTATAAAGAGGGCACAGGAATGCGTAGGTATGTCTATTTTGTGCCAAGGAGTCCTCATCCTTGAAAGGATCCCATGGGTGATCTCTAAAGCCTGGGGCCCAGTATAGGGTTCCCCAGTCACCTGGGTCTAGGATTGCCAGATAAGATACAGGATACTCAGTGCAATTTAAATTTCAGGTTAAAANAACAACAAGGATTTACTGTATAGCACAGGGGACTATATTCTATATCTTGTAATAACCTATAATGGAAAAGAACCAGGAAGAGAATATACATATATATGTAGTTGAATCACTTTGCTGTACAACTGAAATTAACATGATGTTGTAAATCAATTATACCTCAATTTTAAAAAGACTTGACAACATTGTTTTTTTCTTCAGCTTCCTCCTTCCAGCCTAGAAGGGCAGCAGCCATATTAAGCATGAGGAAGAAAGTCAGGTTTGGCAGAGTAGAAAGGCAGAAAGAACCTGGGTATTCAGTGGCATCATGGAGATATTTCTTATGGGAGAAAAAGAAATGTCTGAATTTTTTAAGCCACTAGAGTTGGCTTCCTGTTACAATGAGCAAAAAAAAAATCTAACTGGTACAACATACCATTTTAAAATTCCCTTCCTGGCACATACCAACGAGGTGAATTCATGCAACCCTGGACCTTAGGCAAATATTAACTTTTCTCTACAAGGCTAAATAAGCACTGATTATATTATAAGCAACCTAGTATATGATAGTTCTCCAAAAGCCTACTTTTCTCTTGTGTCTTCCAACTACTTAATTTTTTTTTCTTGACAAATAGAATCTGCACTTGTAACTCATCTCTGTTACTTCTAAAATGAATAGAGCTTATGTTTTAGCACACCAAAAGGTCTCTGGAGAACGGTTAGCACTTAAACTGAGCACCTGGGTGCATTAGGAGAGCTAGCCTTTAAACCGCTAAGTACAAGAAAAAGAAACTAGATTTATTTTGCAGTGCTGTTGTTGTTAATGGTAATGTGGAATTTTTTTTTTTTTTTAGTTTCTTTTTTCAAATATCAATTCGTTGGTGAAATTTCTACAAGGAAATGTACCAAGAGAATTTCCTATCAGTCCAGTGGTTATGGGTTCAATCCCTGGTTCAGGAACTAAGATCCCAAAAGCCATATGGCATGGCGAAAGAAGAACAGAAAAAAAAACAAATGTACCAAAAGGCAAATGAATTGGAGCAAATGAAAATATTAAAGAAGATAGAAACAGAAGCCATACATTAGAAATGAAAACTTAAGCTCTGCCTTCATGGTACCTATTCCCCATCTGATAGCCAGCAGAAAGCCTGTGTACGTGGTCAGATGCTCTCTGCAGGTTTGACGTTTGTGGAGCCCAGGATGAGGGGACAAAGGCCCCAGCCCATTCTTCTGGCTCGATCTTCTCACCTAGGACTCTGTCCTATGGCCATACCAGCTTAGCATGCTCCTGTGAACAGGCACCTCAGCCCCAAAGACCATCTCGATCCACCCTTTCCCATCAGCCACTCCTTGCCCACACCTTTATAGACTAGCATTACAGATACCCAGAACATGATGTATAAAGAGGGGACAGGAATGCGTAGGTATGTCTATTTTGTGCCAAGGAGTCCTCATCCTTGAAAGGATCCCATGGGTGATCTCTAAAGCCTGGGGCCCAGTATAGGGTTCCCCAGTCACCTGGGTCTAGGATTGCCAGATAAGATACAGGATACTCAGTGCAATTTAAATTTCAGGTTAAAAAAAAAATTATGCTATCATATAGGTACATCCCCTGCAAAATTTGTGACATGCTTACACTAAAAATTGTTATTCACTGTTTATCTGAAATTCTTAATGGGTCTTGCATTTTTATTTGCTGACTCTATCAACCCAAACTCTTTCTAAGGGCAGTTCTAGCATTCTGATCAGTCAAACCACTAAAGGCCTATGATACCACAATCTTGAAAAAGTGATAATATTTTCCAGCAGGAAGACAGACTCTGGGTACTTGAGCTGTGGAAGTAAACAAGGTCCATATGCTAGGTGAAGGTTAGGAGGGCCAAGAAATCAAGAAGATTTGGAGAAATATTGATTGAATGACAGGTAATTAAGAATTAATTGCTTTAGAAAATATTATAGCCATCTTTTATTTCCTCAGTTATGAAAAAAATTCACTGTGAATATGCTATGAACAATTTTAAAATGCACAAAAATGGATGTTGGCAGGAAAGAATACCTAGTACTAATGGAAGTTAGACATGTAAATCCCTAAATGTTAACAGGAAGAGATCTCACATTATTGATTTTGGCTATGTTAAGAAAAGCCATAGACCACTTAAACTTCCTTGTATCTTTTTTTTAGCCACTTTGAGTTATGTGTGTTTGTCAGATTACATCATGAGAGCTGGGTGGGGAGGAGAATGCGGGGAGAGTCATGGCCCCTTTCCTCCTGGGGCCTTAAATATTCTCAGTATTTTCATCTATCTTTAATATATTGCATAATACAAATTGTATTAGTTATGTATAGATTCAATCATTAAGTGATCAAAAGTATTTGTACAAAAAGTATTTTGGACTCAATGACATGCAGTCCATTTCACCCTGCAAAGATGTTTAGTTTTTATGAAGTATCAGTGTTCCTCTTCTAGAAATGGTACAGGCTAGAATGACCAAGATTGGGGCTTGAGAAGCCAAAGTATATGCCACTGTCCCAAAATGCAACTCAGCAAGGCCAGATACAACTTAGAAAACTTGTGCGTATTTAGTTGACAGTCATTTAGAAGTTGACTTAAAACTGTCACAATCCTGAGCTGCTCATTTTAAGCTTCTTTGGCTCATTGTCCTCTAAAATTAGGAGGCATATGTTGGGATAATGATAACATATCACATACATCCTTTCATTTTTAAAATGATTTTATTGAGATATAACTCACATGCCATAAAGTCTACCCTTTTAAACCTCACAATTTTGAATGAATATTCATTTATTCTTACTTCTTCCCAATGCTACTAAAGTTACAGAGAAGGGGAAAACCCACAAGGACAAAGAGAATGCAAGAGTTTGCATAATCATAACTGACCTTGCAGATCTGAGAAAAAAAGCTGATTGCTAAGCTGGCAGTGGGGAAAGTAAAGAAGAACCTAACTTATAATACAGAACATCCAGAAACCTCAGGACTTGACACCAGGTATCTGCGGATGTAGGAAGATGGTGAGGCTCAATACAGGGTTGATTGAAAGTCTACTTAAGAAGGAGTTAAGTTGTAATTCCCTCCCCAGATCTGCTCAGAAGACTGAAGCAGTTTCTCTGGAGAAGGAAACTGGCCTATCTCTTGACTAGAGCATAGTAAGAACACTTGAAGGTGATTTCCTACCACAAGCAGAGAAGTTCATTAGCCATTCATATCTTGAATGCTAAGATCCCCAACTTCCCTTGATTCTCAAGAAGGCAGACAGCCAGGTCTATGAAAGCTGAAATACCCTGGATGTAGGAGATTAAAGGACCCAACTCTTAGGAATTTGACCAACACAAAAAAGAAAAAAATCTGAAATGTTGATCTTGTAGAAGACAGATCACTTAATCCTCAAACTCATGGTCCACAAGTCATGCCTAGACACCAGGGAGATCAGTCAGCTGTTAAGGCCTATGACAGGTGGCCATGAACTAACAGAATTCCACAGTAGAAGACAGAAACCAACATAAACTCAAAAGAAAGGCAACTTGCAGGAAACAAACTATACAGGGTAAAAAAAGCTTTTTCTTTTTTTTTTGCTATAACTTTTGATATACTATCATGATTATACTCAGAAAGAAGATATCCCAAACATGAAACAAAGCTTGCTATATATAAAAAAGGAACATTCAGAAACTAAAGAATTTTTAGAAGCTAAATATGTTATGCGTGCATGCTCAGTCATGTCCAGCTCTTTGCCACAGACTGTAGCCTGCCAGGCTCCTCTGTCCTTGAAATTTTCCAAGCAAGAATATTAAAGCAGATTACCATTTCCTACTCCAGGGCATCTTTCCAATCCAGGGATCAAACTGTGCTTCTTGCATTGGCAGGCAGATTCTTTACCACTGAGCCACCTGGGAGCCCCCCAGATATTAAAATACCTGTGGTAGGCAGAGTAAGGATCCCTAAAGATGTGTACATCCTAAACCCTGAAACCTGTGGCAAAATGGACTTTACAGATGTGATTAAGGTTAGGGATCCTGAAATGAAGAGATCACCTTGGACTATAAAGTGGGCCCAATCTAGTTAAATGAGCCCTTGAAAGCTGAGAACTTTTCTAGCTGGAAGCTAAGAGATGCCACAGTAGGAGAAGAGAGATGAGATACATCAGAGGGAACCCACTCACTGTTAATGGCTTTGAAAATGAAGACAGGGACCGTGACCCAACCAATATGGGTAACTCTGGAAGCCGGAAGAGCCCTGAGCTGACAGCCATCAAGAAGACATGGACTGCAGCCCTATAAGCGTACGAAACTGAATTCTGCCAACAATCTGGATAGGCAAATAGTCTTCCCAAGAATCTCCCTGATGTCAAGAGCCAACTCATTGAAAAAGACCCTGATGCTGGGAAAGATTGAAAGCAGGAGAAGGGGACGACAGAGGATGAGATTGTTGGATGGCATCACCGACTCAATGGACATGAGTTTGAGCAAGCTCCAGGAGTTGGTGATGAGAAGGGGACGACAGAGGATGAGATTGTTGGATGGCATCACCGACTCAATGGACATGAGTTTGAGCAAGCTCCAAGAGTTGGTGATGGACAGGGAGGCCTGGCGTGCTGCAGTCCATGGGGTTGCAAAGAGTCAGACTCGACTGAGTGACTGAAGAACAACAGCAAGAATCTCCAGAAAGCCCTCCAGACTCCTTGACTCTAAGTCCTTGACTTAGAATCTGACTCTTTGACTCATGAGTCCATAAGACTCATGTTAGATTTCTGACCCTCAGAACTATAAGATGGTGCATTTGTGTTATTTCAAATCACTTTATGGAATAGAAAGTAAAGGAAACTTCCTGGAAAAGAGAACAAAAGACAAAGACCTGACAAATGGAGAAAATAGTAGAAAATTAGAAGACTGATACCAGAGATTCAATATTCCAAAATGAGCCCAACAGAGGGACAGCGGAAGCAGACAGAAAAAAAATCTGTTTTTGTTTTTGTTTTTTTAATAATTCAAGGGATTTCCCCAAATGGGAGGAAATGCTGATGGCACGGCGTGTATTAACATTTATGAAATTCGGAACACTGAAGACAGATCCAGAGATGAAAAAAAAATGGTCACTTTCAAAAGAAAAAATGATTTTTAACTTTTGAATAAGACTAGAGGACAATGGGGCACTACCCTTAATTTACTAAAGTGATTTTCTCCTCATTTTCTCTTTGTTTTGAGAGGATAGAGTAGGAGTAGATGGGAAAGGAAGCTAAGAACAGGTGGCATAGAGTTGTAATAGAGGACAGAAAGCCTCACCTGTCATAGTGGAAAGTTGGTGGATCATGCCTAAAACTGATAATGTCTAAAACTGGTGTGAGTTGTCATTTCTTACTCCAGGGAATCTTCCCAACCAGGGATTGAACCCGTGTCTCTCACGTCTCCTGCATTGGCAGGTAGATTCTTTACCACCAGCACAACCTGGGAATCCCTAAAACTGAACAAATACCCACATATACACGTTATTTACTAATAAAGATATGAAATTAAAAAAAAAATTATTTTAAAGTGGTTGCCTTCAGGGAAGCTCATACAAAGGGTGGGGGCAGTGTAGACTTAGGGAGTTTTTTTGCAACAATTCTGATTTTCTGCTGTAAAATACATGCATGTTTAACTTCAATGAAAACTAAAGCCTGAGAAGTGGAAATAAACCAGAGAAAATGAAGTCAGTAACTAAAGTGATTAAGTTTAATAAGTAAAGTGACTTGAAAACATTCAGCAGTCAAAAAAAACTTCAAAGAGAGCTATTTTGCATTTCCCTTGAATTGTATTGGCCTTGAAATAGCCAGTGAAATATCTGTATTTGTTCTGTGCAGAAAGCTCTCAAACCCTTCACATTTCCAGCAGGATATAAGCCTCCTGGTATTTCCAGTCTCTCTTTTAGCTCTAAAGATCTATGGTGCCTAAGAAGATGGAAAAAATATACTGTGGGAGATCCAAATATATCACCAGGCAATTTGCAATCACATTTTTGGAAATGTACATTTGAGTATTGGACCATATGCTTAAAAGGATATCTAGGAAAATATTGACCAAGGATTAATAATGGTTATTTTTTGATGGTAGGATCAAATTGTTCATATTGTCCTCTGTTGTTTCTTATTATTTTTCTTAACACTGAGCTTGGGAAAAGTAATAAAGTTATTTTCCTTGAGAAAAAAATCTAAGGAGTCAACAACCGAAATATTTTGTATTAACTCTTTCTATCCCATGGAAGTCTTAAAACTTCCAGTCTAGGAATAATCTGCAAACACTCAACTTCCCAGCACCTTTCCAGTCACTTTGTTTTTACCCTTAGCAATCACTATTTGCACAAAGCCAAGTTCTTTGGAATCATCTGGGATTTCTGCCATCTCCTTCTTCCCCAAATTCAACTTTTTAGGATGAAGAGGAATAAAAACTACGCTATCAGGTCAAGAGTTATCCATGTTGTTTAACAGACACAGAGTTTCAGTTTGGGATGATGAAGAAGTTCGGGAGATGGAGCCTGGTGACAGTTGCACATACCTATGGCTCAGGCATCACTAAGTCATGTGCTTAAAAATGGTTAAAATTGTAAATTTCATGTCCTGTATATTTTTCCACAATTAAAAAAAAAAAAAAAAGACTTATCCCAGACTTGTACTTTATTCACTTCTAACTGATCATTATAAATAATAGTTGACTATTATGGAGGGACAGAGAAAATGTTGAATAAGTTTGAGAAAGATGCCAAGTGCTATATAATCTGTTTACCAATCCATGTTTTCTGAAGGCAGTCCTTGATGTGATACAACTTCAAAATTTTTATCATGAAATAAATTTTAGTTGTTCTTCCTTTAGGGGAAAAAACTGAAAGTGTTTGTCGTTCAGTCATTCCCGACTCTTTGCAACCCCATGAACTGTAGGCCACCAGGCTCCTCTGTCCACGGGATTCTCCAGGCAAGAATACTGGAATGGGCTGCCATTCCCATCTCCAGGGGATCTTCCCAACCCAGGGATCGAACTTGGCTCTTTTGCATTGAAGACAGATTCTTTACCTTCTGGGGAAGATAATAAAATATATTTTAATTTTATCTCAATAAAATACATTTTAATTTTATCTCTAATATGTTTTAATTTCCTTAGATTAGGGAAATTAAGAGATAATTGATTCTGAAGAGGGAACAAGAAAAAGAGTAATATGATTCCCTCATGCAAAATGTTTTGGTCTCTGTTACAGATTACCCAGGAAGGAAGCTTATTGGTGAGTCCTCCGGGGAGTGAACTTGTTGGGGTAGAGAAGCAAGCAAGATGAGGCTAACAGCAAACCTTGAGATTGTCACAATAACCATCTCGTTCCTCACCTCTGGAAGCTGTGCAGCTGGGATTCTCCTTCAGAATGTCCCAAATTGAAGCAAAGAGCCCTGCCTTATTATCCCTATGTTGACCCATCCTAGAAAGTGGGCTGCCCTCAGGAAATGATTTTGAGCAAGGTGGCTTTCTCCTGAAGAGGGCCATTCTCCTAGAGAAACTAAGCTGAAAGCAGCAGCTGCTAACAGTCCCAGTTCTAAAGGGAGGGAGCACCTGGGTGGTACCGCTCTGCATCCTCTCCATCATATTCTACGGACTTCTTGGGTATGCTACCCACTGAATAAATTAGTAATAAAATCAGAACAGAACTTAGCAGTGCCAAGCAAAGAAGTAAGAATTAAACCTGACTTCTAATAAAATTGGAATTTAAGAAAATGTCCTATTGACCACATGGTAGGCCCTTGACTCAGAAGTTTTGCTGTTTTCAAAGGGCCAAAAATGTACTGCTAATGATATCATAATGATGTACTATAATGTTACCAGTAAAATCTTTTCAAAAAGATCCAGAGAGCTTCACTCATGGTGTATTTTAAGCCCAGTTCTCATATTCAAGAAGGAAAAAAGGAAGAAAGAAGTAAAAGGAAGGAAGGGAGAGAAAGAAAAAAGAGAAAGGAAGAATGTTAAGCCATTTCATAGACTCTGTCCTAAAGCCCAAGATACTAGTAGGGTGAGTGCCCTTCCTCCACAAATGTAGCAAAATTAAAATGATGGATAACAAAAGAGAATCTCTCTTTCCCTCACTTATCTTCTCTCTTGCTTCCTCCCCAGGGAAAATGCCAAAGAAGCATGAGGCTTCTAAAGTAAACCATTAGATGCAGATGTGAAAGTAATTATCCAAGAGCTACTGCTTCTAACACAAGAAAGAAAAATAGCCTGTCTTCAGTCTCCATTAATAAATCATCTGAGGGCTCTTATTAGTCAAGGGGCTTATGACACCCCACTTGCCAGCCTACAGATGAACTGTCTGAAAAGTATTTCCTATGGTTCTCAACATTTTCTAAGCTTTAAACTAACATGCTAAATCATGTAATTTGTGTGCTAAGTTTTGTCTGACTCTTTGCGACCGTATAGACTGTAGCCTGCCTGGCTCCTCTATCCATATATTGAAAAACAAATTGAACTATTTCCTCCAATCCCCTTTTCGTTATATTCAATATGGAAATTTTAATGGACCCAAAAATCAATGCAGGTCACATACTATTAATAATGCTCTGATTTCCCCCAACAACCTTGAGGTGACAGGATGACGTCTTGCAAATGAGGACCTTGAGACAAAGATGTTAAAAACTTACTCAAAATCTTGTAAATGTCAGAGCTGTAACTCATTAGAGATCTCCCTTTGAGTCTAGAGAGCTATCTAGTATACTATGACAGCAAAACAGCTTTGAAGATGAACTAAAACATTGACACAGCTTCATTCTGGGATGAAACACACACACACACAAGTGAGAATTTCCTATTCGATACACCAGTCTGGTGCCAACCCAGTAGACAGGCTTGAGATTAAAAAAATTATAGAATAATCATGTGACTCTAGGCTGGAAACTATTTCAAGTGAACATCTGATTTGGTCCTTTGCCTTCAGGGAAATAACTTTATCATTACATCCATTTTACCTGAGTTCCAAAGAGGATGATAAATACCTAGGATATATAATTATTAATAAAAGGATAGCCAGAATCCAGGTTTATTCTACTTCCTGAGGTGAACTAGACCTCAGGTTGAGTTCTCACAACCACTTTGTGTTATAGGCAACAGTTAGACTCTTTTAAACTGATATTGGTCATGTTTGGGGCAGCCCAGGAAAGAACAATCTCCCAATAGATGGAGTGGACATCTGTCTACACAATATAATTTAAGGGGTCTCTGATTACTACTGGGGCTTCCCTGTGGCTCAAACAGTAAAGAATCTGCCTGCAATGTGAAAGACCTAGGTTTGATCCCTGGGTCAGGAAGATCCCCTGGAGAAGGGAATGGCTACCCGCTCCAGTATTCTTGCCTGAAGAAACCCATGAACAGAGGAGTCTGGTGGGCTATAGTCCATGGGGTCACAAAGAATCAGACACAACTGAGCGACTAACAGTTCTTACTGATTACTGCTAAGAGACTGAATAAACAAACAGACAGGCTAGATATGACAGTAGNGAAGAACCCCATGAACAGAGGAGTCTGGTGGGCTATAGTCCATGGGGTCACAAAGAATCAGACACAACTGAGCGACTAACAGTTCTTACTGATTACTGCTAAGAGACTGAATAAACAAACAGACAGGCTAGATATGACAGTAGAACTTTCACCCACAACCAGTCCAGGAAGCCAAACCACAAGCTCTGCAGTGGTAAGCCCAGATCAGTCAGGACTTGGTCACTGACTGCCAGCCTTCCTACTGGTTTCCCACACTTTCAACTCACGGCCAACCAGAAAAAGCCAAATATGTTCCCCAAACCAATCATATACGATGCTCACTGCTAGTCAGCCTACCTGTAGCTTCCATATGCCGACAACCTCCAATCAGAATATACCTGAAGCATCCCTGTTTTTTCACTATGGCCATCCCTTTTATTCACATGGGGTTTGTCTCCAGGACCAAAATCTAGGGATGCTCAAATCCCTTGTATAAAATAGCACAGTATTTGCATATAACCTGCACAATCCTCCAGCTTAATTCACCTCTAGTTTACTTACAATACCTGCGTATGTTCAGCCACAGTCATGTCTGACTCTGTGACCCCAAGGACTATAGCACACCAGGCTCCTCTGTCCATAGAATTTTCCAGGCAAGAAAACTAGAGCTGGTTGCCATTTCCTACTCCAGGGGATCTTCTTGATCCAGGGATTGAGCCCGTGTCTCTTGCGTCTCCTGCTTTGGCAGCTGGTTTCTTTACCACTGCTGTATAAATGCCATGTAGATAGTTGCCAGTGCATAGCAAATTCAAGTTTTGCCTTTAGAACTCTCTGGAGTATTTTTTCAAATATTTTTTACCCCCAGTTTGTTGAATCTGTGGATGTAGAATTCATGGATATGGGAGGCTGACTGTATAAATCTTCCTACTCTCCTGTCTGCCATTGAGGCTCTGCCAAATGCTAATGATGGTGGCTAACTTCCTTGGTATCACAAGCTCTGAATAAATAGCTGCTGTTTGTTCTCATTGGGTGGTCTTTATTTCCATAATTTCCCTGGAGTCTCCAACAAGATACGATCTGCCTTGCCCATTGCTACTGACCACACCCTTCAACCAGGTGTGGTACCACGCAGGCCCCTTCTCTTGTTGTGGCTTTTGAGTCCATGTTAACATAGGAAGTCAGCACCAGGTTTAAACTCCATTCTCTTTAAATTGAGTGCCTTGGCTATTTATTCTCAATTTGGTGAAAGTGCAGTGAAAGTGTTAGTCGCTCACCTTGTCTGACTCTTTGTGACCCCATGGACTGTAGCCAGGCCGGCTCCTCTGTCCATGGAATTCTCTAGGCAAGATTATTGGAGTGGGTTGCCATTTTCTTCTCCAGGGGATCTTCCTGATCCAGGGACTGAACCCATGTCTCCTGCATCTCCTGCATTGGCAGGCAAATTCTTTACCATAACACCACCTGGGAAACCCTCTCAATTTGGTACCCAGGCTATGTATTGGTTCCCTCCTTTTTTGGCATCTTTTGTAGAATCAGGCCATTTCTGTTGATTCTTTTGCTCTATTCAATATTTTGAGTGTGTGTTCCTGTCTTATTTGTCTTGTTGGTCATCACCGGAGGATCACAAGGTACGACACAGACACAGACCCTATCAGCCTGATTTTCAGCCTCAAGGACTGAGTTTGTGGTTTTCACCGAACCTGTAGCGATTCAGGCAAACTTTGCTGGAGGTTGCCAACAGACTTGCATAAGGTTCATCTTGTTTGCCTCGATTTTTTTCTTTTTTTTTTCTTTTTGTTCATCCCAAGAGTTTGACTTTGAACCTGAGAGGATATGTTGTCTGCTTTCCTGCCTACCAGGGGGAAAACCCTGTCTGTGTGCCTCAGCCAGTTGTCAGGGTAGCTCTTGAAAGATGAGGTTTTAACTGATTTTTACCAGCTTTTGTGGGGTCATCTAAGTTCAAATCTTCTCCTCCTCCAGAAGAAAAAAAAAAAAAAAAAAAAAAACTTCTTTTTCTTATANCCCTGTCTGTGTGCCTCAGCCAGTTGTCAGGGTAGCTCTTGAAAGATGAGGTTTTAACTGATTTTTACCAGCTTTTGTGGGGTCATCTAAGTTCAAATCTTCTCCTCCTCCAGAAGAAAAAAAAAAAAAAAAAAAACTTCTGTTTCTTATAGATATGCTCATTACAACTGTAATTCTTGTGATTTTTTTTCCCCAAATGGCTATCAGTTCAAAATATCAAGAGTTCCTTGGGTGAAATTTGAAACTAGCTGCTGTACACACAAAGGACAAGAGGTTTGTGTTGGGCGGACACAAGATCAAGAGGTCTCCATACCATCCAAGAGTTTATACTCCATACCAAGAGTTTATACAGAGGCCTTAATGAGATTGTGTCACACACACCATCCAGATGGTCATAAAAACACTTTGCTCTCTAATTTTACAAATCTATTGAAATATTAACTATTTTTCTCCTTTATTGTTGACCTCAGTTCAGTTCAGTCGCTCAGTCATGTCCAACTCTTTGTGACCCCATGAACCACAGCACACCAGGCCTCCCTGTCCATCACCAACTCCCAGAGTTCACCGAAACCCATGTCCATTGAGTTGGTGATGCCATCCAACCATCTCATCCTCTGTTGTCCCCTTCTCCTCCTGCCCTCAATCTTTCCCTAGAGATTTGCATTCTGATATTGAAACATGCTTGCATTCCTGATATAAACTCTATTTGGTCAGAAAAACTTTTTGTTTATTTTTTGTTATTAATTCTGTATTTTTTGTTGTTGTTCAGTCACTGTCATGTCCAACTTCTTTGCGACCCCATAGACTGTAGCCCGCCAGGCTCCCCTGTCCATGGGATTTCCCAGGCAAGAATACTGGAGATGGTTGCCATTTCCTTCTCCAGGGGATCTTCTCAACCCAGTGATTGAACCCATGTCTCCTGCTTGGCAGGCAGACTCTTTACCACTGAGCCACCTGGGAAGCCCAATTCTGTAACTTAGTTCAGTTCAGTTGTTCAGTCATGACAACTGAAGTTTTCGACCCCATGGACTACAGCATGCCAGACTTCCCTATATTTCACAAACTCCCAGAGCTTACTCAAACTCATGTCCATCGAGTCAGTAATGCCATCCAACCATCTCATCCCCATCCTCCCCTTCTCCTCCCACCTTCAATCTTTCCTAGCATCAGGGTCTTTTCAAATGAGTCAGTTCTTCCCATCAAGTGGCCAAAGTATTGGAGTTTCAGCTTTAGAATCAGTCTTTTCAATGAATATTAAAGACTGATTTCCTTTAGGATTGACTGGTTGGCTCTCCATGCAGTCCAAGGGACTCTCAAAAGTCTTCTTCAACACCACAGTTCAAAACCATCAATTCTTTAGCTCTCAGCTTTCTTTATAGTCCAACTCTAACATCCGTACATGACTACTGGAAAAACCATAGCTTTGATTATACAGATCTTTATTGGCAAAGTAAGTCTCTGCTTTTTAATATGCTGTCTAGGTTGGTCATAGCTTTTCTCCTAAAGACCAATTGTCTTTTAATGTCATGGTTGCAGTCACCATCTGCAGTGATTTTGGAGCCCAAAAATAAAGTCTGACACTGTTTCCACTGTTTCCCCATCTATTTCCCATGAAGTGATGGGACCAGATGCCATGATCTTCATTTTCTGAATGTTGAGCTTTAAGCCAACTTTTTCACTCTCCTCTCACTTTCATCAAGAGGCTTTTTCATTCCTCTTCATTTTCTGCAAGAAGGGTGGTGTCATCTGCATATCTGAGGTTATTGATATTTCTCTTGGCAATCTTGATTCCAGCTTGTGCTTCATCCAGCCTAGCGTTTCTCATGATGTACTCTGCATATACATTAAATAAGCAAGATGACAATATACCCTATTTATTTAATTATGTATTCTGTATTTACTTTACTAATATTTAGTTTGACTTTGTATGTGTATTTGTAAGGGAAATTGGTCTGTGTTTCCTTGTCTAGTTTTGCTATTACAGGGGGAAAAATCATTTCCTTTGTTCCCTTCTAGGTTCTTTAGCTAGTCTAATAACTAAATTGACAGAAGGTGGACTAACAGGAGAAAAACAAATTTAATTTCATGTGTCTGTGAGGACTAATAAAAATATGAAACTCAAAAAAAAAAAAAAGAGAGAACACTTTCCTCTCTCAAGACTGCATCCTTGAAACAGCTCTTCGTGTAGGAAGGGTGGGCAGACAGTACATTCCAAGGACAGGGGAGAGAGTCAGGAGCCTCCAATCACCTGGTTTCCATCTTGCAGGTTAACCAGAGGTCACATCCTCTGGTGACCTCCTCCAGCAATGGCATAAGTTCATCACAGGTGACATGGGTCCTCAATGGCCACTCTAAGGAAACACTTAATATAATGAATGCTGTTCATTCGAGAGGCACCTTAATAAAGAAAGGGGAAAAGGTCTCTCAGGCACAGTGTTTCTTGATTGGTATGTGGAGGCCTCCAAAGGAAATTCTGCATCAGTGACTGCTTCACTAAAAAATTATCTGGCCAAAGCTAAAAAGAATCT
Source organism: Neotragus pygmaeus (assembly GCA_006410875.1). Taxonomy (NCBI): domain Eukaryota; kingdom Metazoa; phylum Chordata; class Mammalia; order Artiodactyla; family Bovidae; genus Neotragus; species Neotragus pygmaeus. The sequence continues at coordinate 752,479 of SJYV01055231.1, read as the reverse complement.
GGCAAATTTAACACTAAGAAATTAGGCTCCTTTCCTCAATAAACCTCCTCTCACCACCACCCCTATCCCTCTACCCCACTGCCTGTCCGCTTCCAACTTGCTGGCCTCTTCCTTCCCCATCAGATCTCTCTCCTACCTTCACAGACTTCTCCTGTTACTGAAAGTGGGGGTCCAGCTACTTGCCACTCAAAAGACAATAAAAAGGCCAAGCTGGTGGAAAGAAAAGTTTGTTTTATTTTGGATGCTGGCAACCAGGGGGAATGGGGTGTCTGTCCAAAGGTCCATTGCTTCCACTGACAATCAGTGGGCAAGAGCTTTTATGGACAGAAGGAGAGGGTTACATGCAGAAATAGCAGTCATTCATCTTGAAATCTGGAGAAGGCAATGGCAGCCCACACCAATACTCTTGCCTGGAAAGTCCCATGGACAGAGGAGCCTGGTGGGCTGCAGTCCGTGAGGTCGTGAAGAATCAGATACGACTGAGCAACTTCACTTTCACTTTTCACTTTCATGCATTGGAGAAGGAAATGGCAACCCACTCCAGTGTTCTTGCCTGGAGAATCCCACGGACAGCGGAGCCTGGTGGGCTGCCGTCTATGGGGTTGGACAGAGTCGGATACAACTGAAGTGACTTAGCAGCAGCAGTAGCATCTTGAAATCGGTCATCAGCAAGCTGACCAGTATCATCTTGATTACTTTAGATACAATTAATCTTCAGTTCCAGGATTGATTTATTTCCATTTCTTAAGGCCAGTTCTCAGAATTGTGGCAGCTTATATCATGGCTACAGTCTGGTCATTGTATAGTTAACTTCTTCTAACTGCTGGGTGTTTCTGTATCTATAAGACAGTTAGCAGGATATGACTCAGAATATTATCTCTAGCCCTTGGAAAGGAACTAAAGGACCTTGACTTTTGCTTAATGACTACATCATTATTATGTGGTCTTCTTTGAGTGTTTTCTTTTGTATCTGCCTGTTCTGACTCCTCTGATTAAACTTATTCTTTGGTTAGTTTTTCCATTAACAAAAGGCAAGCTAAAGACATGGAGGACAAAGACCATAGGGTTCTGCCCCGTTTCACTCCCTCCAGTTCCCCTTGTCCAGATGCCTACGTTTTCCCAACAATGCTCCAAAGACCTGAAAATACTAGTTGCCTCTAAAGATCAACCAGCTCATGAACCAGTATGCAAGCAACTGTAAAAGTTAAATGCTGGAACTAGATGAATTAAGAGCCATGATTAACAATATCTGCAAACCCAGATAATATCAACAACTCTTCATGGAAAGATTTAGAATTATCTTGCATATGACCTGAGTGGGTTATAACCCTGGTTACCTGAGCTATATCAGCTATGTGTTGGTCACAACCTCAGATGCTAAATGCTGGAGGGCAAAAGCTGACTTCTCTGACTCAGGAAAGTTTCCAGAGGATTCATCTTTACATAGTAAATTTGAGGAAAAAAAAAATCATCCCAAAATTAGAGCAAATCCCCCCAATAGTCAAACCTGAAATACTTTTTATTAAATCAATTGGACCATAACTCAAGCATGCAAATAAACAAAAAGCTAAAGCTATTGATGATTTGGGGATGATCTAGAAAATAACTTTCTGCAACATTTGTAAATTAAAGATTACAGTAACAGTGGCCTGAGTGATCTAGAGAAACCCTTAGAGTTTTAATTCAAGTTCACGAGAAGCATCACCAACCATTGCTTATTAGCACTGCATCTCTGACCTGGTTATAAAGGCTATTCCCCTTATTTGGGGGGCAGTGTAATTGCCAGTACAAAACTGTCAGTGTTTCTAATGAATAAGTTCCAGGCTCCCTGCTTGACCTTATATTTCCTCAAACAATCCACACATTACTACTTACTGAGAACACATAACTCCTTCACCCAGCCAATTAACTTCTTTGGATTTTCTGTTGCTCTCTCCCCCTCACATCACTATTCACTGTCTCAACAGCTGATTCTGGCTTCTCCCTGACTCTGCCAGTAGAGGGGAGCCGCATGGTTGACTTACCTCAGTTAGCCTATTCACCTTGTACTCAGTCACTAAATTGCATCCAACTCTATGCAACCCTCTGGACTGTAGCCCACCACGCTCCTCTGTCCATGGAATTTTCCAGACAAGAATACTGGGAGTGAGTTGCCATTTCCTTCTCCAGAGTATTCACCTTACTCAGATATATTAGAAACTCCTATTGAGAACACTAACCTAATATTATTTATGGATGGATTATACCTCAGAATCAAAACTGGAGGCCAAGCAGATTATCCACCTAGTAATTTAAGCTTTTCTTTAGAAGATAATCCTCTACCTGAGGTAAAATCAGCACCAGTAACAGGATTTTTACACTTAGTGGAATTTGTCTGTTATCCAAAGACCAGAGAGTCAACATACACATGGAGAGCAGGTATGCTTTTGGCAGGACATGTTTTGGAAGCAAAAGGGGCTTCACACCTCTGCTGGAATCCCCTTCCAACATGGACAACAAATTCAAGGACCTTTTAGATGCACCCCTACTTCACAAAGATTTCACAAAAATTGAGACCAAGCAAAAAGTCACCAGGCTTCCCTCGTGGCTCAAATGATAAAGAATCTGTCTGCAATGTAATAGACCAGAGTTTGATCCCTGGATCGGGAAGATCCCCTGGAGGAGGAAATGGCAATCCATGCCAATATTCTTGCCTGGAGAATTCCATGGACGGAGGAGCCTGGCGGGCTACAGACTGTGGAATCGCAAAGACTCAGACACAACTGTATGACAAACACTTCCTAGCAAGAAGAAAGAATATGGAAGCTGAAGAAATGCTCTAGCAGCATTTCCAAACAAGAAGACTTAACCAAGGTTATGATCTTAACTACACCCTCAAAAGATAATCTCTCTGGAGAGATTCAGTGAGGCATTACAGAATACCAGTTCTCAGTCCCTGGTTTGGAAAGGAAGGATGGGGAAAATCTGGCTGCACTCTTCACACAGGTAATCTCTGATGCTCCCAACGTAACCAGGAAGGGTGAATTTTGAATTTATGCTGGATCTGCTCCTGTGACTTTGGGCTTCGTTTGTGGCTCATCTGGAGACCTGGGTTTGATCCCTGGGTTGGGAAGATCCCATGGAGAAGGGAAAGGCTACCCACTCCAGTATTCTGGCATGGAGAATTCCATGGACTATATAGTCCTTGGGGTCGCAAAGAGTTAGACATGACTGAGCAACTTTCACTTGCCACTTTTGTTACTGTAGGCATATATAAGGGCCTGACTCAGGGAGATAACCTGAGCTGCCCACCTGCGAAGGACTGTAAAGAAGTGAAACTAATACACTCCCCTGCCTGAGACTTGCCATTCTAGGGGACATTTGCAAAGACTGAACAGTCTTTTTACTTTGTTTCCTCACCCCCGCCTCATCTCTGATCCATAAAAGAAACTGGCAACCAGGCTGGACAAGATGGTTATTTTGTGGTGCTAGCCTACTATCTTCTCCCTAGTAAAGTCCTTTCCTTGTCTTAACACCTCATCTTGGATTATTGGCCTGTCATTAGGGGAGCAGAGCGAGCTTGGACCTGGTAACACCAAAAGCGCTACTTCGTGGCACCAAATGATTTCAAAGGGATATGAGCTAAATTTCTCCATGAAACTATTCAGTGTGGTGCACAAAATTTGGTTACCAGCTTAAATCAACATCCGTAAGGAAAGTTTTAAAAGACAGCTGGAATTATTCTCAGGTCATGTGTGGTTTGTCAACAACATAATCCTGAAAAAAGCTGTAAAGGTAGGGGGATAGCCAGGATCTGATGACTCACGGGCCCTTCGAATCCCTTTAGGTGGATTTTTTCTGCATGTATTTTATCCTCTCTATGGAATTTGAATATGGTTTAGTTATTATACATCTATTTTCTGGACGAGTTGAGGCATTTCCTTGCCTAAAAGCTACAGTTCTTATAGTTTAGCTAAAGAACTATTTGATTTCATGTTCCAACCTGGGGTATACCAAGTTTTATATCAAATAACCAAGTCCCACATTTTAAGGAAGCTATTATAAAAGAATTGTGTAACATGTTCTCTCTTACCCAAAAATGCCATACCCTTTCCTGCCCATAATCTCCTGGAAAAACCAAAAGAACCAATGGCATTCTTAAATTAAAATAAGAAAATTTTCAGATACCCTTGGCCAAAAGTATTCCCAGTAACCCTATGGTCCATACATTTAGGAATTTCACCTCTACTATCAGCTCAGACTTGCTGCAAGCAGATATGGCAAAATATTGAAACAGATTCATGTGCTATGCCAAGTCCTATTGCTAATAGATTAGGATTGTCTTCCCGCATCTTCTGAAATAGCCTCTTCTTCATCTTCAACCAAGAGATATGTCTTTTGGAAGAGACATCTGTCTATTGGAGGCTCTTGGAGTTCATCAGAAGAAATCTTATCAAACACTGTAAACAACAAATAGAACAGGCCATCCATAAATCCACATTGAAGGATAAAACAAAAAGTCAAGAGGATCTCTCAAAACATGTGGCTATGGAAATAATTAGACAATTCTCAAGAGGTAAAGATCTGAAACTCAAGCTCCCTGAGTTTTTCAGCTTCTGAAAAGTGACAGAACAACCAAAAGGAGGCCTGAGAGACTAACTATAGAAATGGATAATAATCAGATCATATATGACAATAGAACTCTGAACCACAACCAGTTCAGGAAGCCAAATCGCAACCTCTACAGTGATCAGCCTTGAATAGTAAGGAACCTTGGTCACTGACTGCCAGCTTCTCTATTTTTCAACCTAGCTTCCAACTCCCTGGACCAAGCAGAAAAAGCCCACTAGGCTGACCATACACTCATGTGATTAAAATCCTTCACTTGTGACTGCACATGACTACATGACTTTCAAGGTTTAAACTGTTCTTAGCACATCTTGTAAGTTTCTGCTAAATTCATCAGCACTCTTTTGATCGCAAATGATAGAAACCCAACTCAAGATAGCTTAAGTTAAAAAAAGGGAATTACTGGCTCACATAACTGGAAATAACAGAGGTGAAGTCAAATTCAGGTGTACTTGGGTTTAGGCTAATGGGATTCAAAAATGGAAAAGAAGCTAGTGTGATCTTGATGAGACCATTTTGGTCAAAGTTTTGTTGAACTTTCCACTGATGATATAAAACTGGTATTGATGCTTCATACGCTTGTCCTGTGAATGATAATAAAACTCAGACAGGATTGTCTTTCTCCATGGAGAAGACCTGATAGTGCTAGTTCCCTTGGAGCTTCACAACCCTAATAACAGCTTTGAGCTTTAAGTCTCTCTAACTGATGATTCTGCCAGCTGGAGCCTTTGGTGGAGGAAGGCAGGCTCTGTAGGGACAAACCTTTGAGCTTTTGGAATTGTCACCTCAGAAAAGAAGCAGATAGAGTTTCTGTAGGCTTTGAATGGGGAATTAGGTGTTTATCTCTTGCTATATTAAATCTCCTGTAAGAAACTTAAAAAAAAAAAAAATGAGAGAAGCTGCAGCTAGAAGCAAATACTGGGCTGTGGAAGAAAGTGAATTCCTGACATTCCTAGACCTTGTGACTCTTCTTTCTGATATTCCTTATTTTGAAGGACTGTCAATGTGTAATCAAGGACTAACAATGTAAAAAGGGCTCAAAGCAGCCTCACTGGCCAAATGAAAATTGTGTTTTCTAGAATGCAGCCGGCCTGGCCTCAGAAATATCTAGACTGTACAAGAAAAAGCAGCAGCTATCCCTTTGGGTTTACATGATCTCAATCATAAGGATTATGACCATATGGAGAATAAATGTGTCTGTATCATAGGACTGCTCAGAGGATTAAATTAGAGAATTTATAAAACATTTAGAACAGTCTTGGTACATATTGAATTATTGTTGTTGTTTAGTCACTAAGTCATGTCTGACTCTTTTACAACCCCATTGACTATATCCCTCCAGGCTCCTCTGTCCATGGGATTCTCCAGGCAAAAATACTGGGGTGGGTTGCCATTTCCTTCTCCAGGGGATCCTTCTGACCTGGGTGGAACCCACTTCTCCTGCATTGGCAGGCAGATTCTTTACCACTGAGCCACCAGGGAAACCCACATACTGTATTAGTTGAATTGATGCTTTTGAACTGTGGTGTTGGAAAAGATTCTTGAGAGTCCCTTGGACTGCTAGGAGATCCAACCAGTCCATCCTAAAGGAACTCAGTCCTGGGTGTTCATTGGAAGGACTGATGTTGAAGCTGATACTCCAATACTTTGGCCACCAGATGTGAAGAGCTGACTCATTGGAAAAGACCCTGATGCTGGGAAAGATTGAGGGCAGGAGGAGAAGGGGACTACAGAGGATGAGATAGTTGGATGGCATCACCAACTCAATGGACATGGGTTTGGGTAGACTCTGGAAGTTGGTGATGATCAGGGAGGCCTGGCGAGCTGCAGTCCATAGGGTCGCAAAGAGTTGGACACGACTGAGTGACTAAACTGAACTGAACTGTATTAGTTGAATCTAAAATGCTACCAAATTGAAGATACAGCATAATTTTATACAGAATTTCCAAGAAAAAAAATATTAATTAAACTATCATCTACTCCCACTTTGTAAGACACATCTCAATCTCAGAGACAGTAAAATATGAAAAATATCTGTCCTGGAATGAATGAAGTATAGTAGCATGCTTATAACATGCTTTACTAACAATATTTTAGTACTGTGACTAGCTAAAATGTGTGTATGTGTCGATAAAAAGAATCATTTATCCCATTTTACCATTTTAATCATCATTGTACTCACATTTCTAGCAACAAGAACGCTGAGAAATCAAATAGCTATATTAATGAATCCATAGCAAATAAATAGGAGAGATTGATTATTTTTTCAAAATAAAAACAAACATAAAATTTAATGAGTTTTTAAGTTCAAAATAGTGTGTATGTGCATGCATGTGTGTGTGTATATATATGTGTATATTGGTGGTTTAATTGCTAAGTTGTGTCAGACTCTTGGGATCCTGTGGACTGCAGCCTGCCAGGCTCCTCTGTCAATGAGATTTTCCAGGCAAGAATACTGGAGTGGATTGCCATTTCCTTCTCCAGGTATATATATATGTATACACACACACACACACACACACACACACACACACACACACAAAGATTTTAAACATACAAGGAACATTGGTAGGGCCATACACTAACACTTGCCATCATAAAAAAGTGAATGCAAAATTAGGAGTTTTCCAAACAATTCATGCACATTTCAGAAAAGCATGTAAGCTTACATGAAAGCAAGCAGAATAGCAAGCATATTTACATCCTCAGAAAAGGATTAGCAACTGGAGAAGAATTACAAAGGAAGGGAATTAGCTGAGGTATAGTCATCTCAAGGCTGTGGGAATGAATTTATATTGTATAAAGTAAAATTCCTGGAAACAAGTGAATACAGGCCACCAAACTTGGAAAGAGAAGAGAAACTACTATGTTTGTACAAAAGAACTTCAGAGGGAGATACAATTTATTTTCTTTTTTTACACCATTGCAACTAAAAATAAAATATAAGAGCCAAGCATAGCCAAGTGAAGAGTTTACAGCTGTTACACAGACTACAGAGCTTTGAGCAAGCTATAAAACACAATGACCTTCAGCAAAACTTGACTTCAAGCCCCTCGAAAGCAATAATTTCTTCTGTGGAAGTTTAACATGCAGCATAAGAACTGGCTTTTGACTTCAAAATAACTCCAGAGCTCAGCACACTGCTTCCAGCCTCATTTACCTAAATACATACTTGCCAGCTGACCACAGCTGAGACATTCTGCTGGAAATCATTTGCAAATCACTTTTTTCACCGCGATAGGAAAGTGAAAGTCCCTCAGTCATGTTCAACTCTTTGCAACCTCATGGTCTATACAGTCCATGGAATTCTCTAGGCCAGAATACTGGAGTGGGTAGCCTTTCCCTTCTCCATGCGATCTTCCCAATCTAAGGGTTGAACCCAGGTCACCTGCATTGCAGGCGGATTCTTTACCGGCTGAGCCACAAGGGAGGCCCAAGAATACTGGAGTGGGTACCTATCACTTCTCCAGCAGATCTGCCTGATCCAGAAATTGAACAAGGGTCTCCTACATTGCAGGCAGATTCTTAACCAACTGAGCCATCAGGAAGGACAGTCCCAAAGATCAACATAATGGAGGTGAGATTTAGAATCAAGGGACTCATTTCTGGCATGTCATTTATAACTATGCCTTGAGCAAAGGGGCTTGTGATCCTCTGAGTTCTAATCAGAAGAAGAAAAAGATAAAACTTGCCTTCCAGAGGTCATGAGATTCTTCTCCACCTCCACTCTCCAACTCCCATATAAGGACCTAGTGATTTCATTGCTCCCACCAAGAGTCATGAGACTCCCAGAAGGATTAAAACATATATTTTTTAAGTGTTTAGGGACTGCCCTGGTGATCCAGTGATAAAGACTCCAAGCTCCCAATACAGGCGGCTGAGGTTTGATCCCTGGGTCAGTTTCCCCTGGAGGAGGAAAAGGCAACTGGCTCCTGGAAAATTCCATGGATAGAGGAGCCTGGCGGCCAGTAGTCCTTGGGGTCGCAAAGAGCAGGACATGACTGAGCAACTGAGCACATACACACATACAGGGAACTAGATCCCACATGCTGCAGCTAAGAGTTCACATGCTGCAGCTGAAGACCCCACACGCTGCCAGGAAGATCGAAGATCCTGTGTGCTGCAACTAAGACCCAATGCCACCAAATAAGTGAACAAACAGTTTTTAAAAGAAGTGCTTATAGGACTTCCCTGGTGCTACAGCGGATAAGAATCTGCCTGCCAATGCGGATCCCTGGTCTGAGGAGGTCCCACATGCCAAGAAGCAGCTAAGCCTGTGTGCCACAACTCTTGAGCCCTCACTCTAGAGCCCCTGCTCTGCAACAAGAGAAGCCACTGCCAGGGGAAGCCCGGGCACTGCAACTAGAGAAAGCCCACTCCCAGCAATGAAGACCCAGTGCAGTCAAAAACAGAAACTACAAATAAATACACAATTTTTTTAAGTGTCTATACATATTTTAAATGTAACAAATGAAGTATTATTAGTGCTACCTCCATCACTCTTATTAGTAATAAGAGTGATACTCTTATTACTAAGAGGCAGTCACCTAGTCCCTGTATTATGAACTTGGGACAGAATTCTATACAAAAATGATCATAATAAGGATACATTAACATGTCTTCTTAAAAAAACTAAACTCTGGTTCAAGACAGAACTTGCACTACATTTTCTATTATAAAATCTGAAGGAATGCCAGAACTTTTAAGTCAGACAGACAGGGATTTCAATCTGAGTTTAACATCTTAACTAGCTGTGCAAGAGTGGACAGGTTACTTAACATTTCTGAGTTCAGGAAGCCCCACCTCCCAAGCTCATTGTGGGTGTTCCATTACATAAACTGACTAGGTCAATACATTATAATTTCTTCCTTCTGCTTTTAAATATTTAATCTTTTTGTTCTTTACACGTTGTAGGGAGCTTTGGAAGAGCTCAAGGGGTTGCAAGTGATGATTTATAAATCGATAATAGCATGTATTTCACTCTTTCTATGTATCAGGCACACTGTTATGTCTTTACATGGCAGTTTCCATTTAATCCTTGCATAACCCTGCATTAGTTTCTTATTGTTACTGTAACAAATACCCACAATTTACTGGCTTAAGCCTTTTATCCCATGGTTCTGGAAATTGGAAATCTAAAATAGGTCTGCAGAGCCCCACTCCTTCTGGAGACTCTAGAGGGATCCATTTCCTCCCCTTTTCCAGCTTCTAGGGAACAATCACCTGCCTTGGGTCATGGCATCACTTTGATCTCTGCTTCTCTTTTCACATCACCTCTCACTTTCCCGCCTCCCTCTTTCCTGGATAAGGAGCTTTATGAAGACCCTGCTCATGATAATCTGCTCATCTCAAGATTCTTAATCGTAACTGCAAAATCATGTTTGCCATGCAAGGTAACGTATTGACAATTTTTAGGGACTAGGATGTGGGCATCTCTGAGGGCTCCATTCTGCCTCTGCACATGCCTAGCTAACCAATGAGGGAGTCGAGGCTTCTTGGGTGATGGACTCTGTGAACCAGTGTCTTTTGTTTTGGCTGAACCATGCAGCATGCAGAATCTAGTTCCCCCGACCAGAGATGCAAATCACGCATCCCTCAGTGGAGGCACACAGTATTAACCACTGGATCGCCAGGAAGTTTCCAGCTTTGTGAATCGGAACCCAAGTTCTGAATCTCAGCAGAAACTTCTACTCTTTATTGTGTACCTAGAAGTAATGCTGCCATTTGATATGAACAGATGTATTTCATTGTGGGCAAGGTTATTACATGGATTGCAGTGACCACACCATCGATAAGAATCAGACAGGAATTTACTCTGTGCATTTTCTTGAGCCCAACAGCCATATTAATTACCTACCATTAAAATGATCACCTAAAGGTAAACTAATAGCTAGTTGGCACTGTGCTAGGTGTTACACAGAATTAAACAAAGACCCAACTCTGTCTCCCAGAGGGAATTTCCAAGAGGAATGGCATACAAGTAGAGAAGTGTAGGTTTCAAGCTGAAAGCCAGTGGGAACTGCTGCACCAACTGGGAAGGACAATTGGCACATTCATTAATTTGGAATTGTCTTGTGGATCTTTTGTAATCAAGTTGGTGACTTACCTCAGTTACTCTCTTAATTACTTTAGTGAAAGGATTGAGGTTGGACGTTTGATTAAATTTTTAGAATGTAGAGTGTAACCCTACTTGTAGGAATTCAAGCAATGATGACCGCCATAGATATAACACATATTTGCTCAAGAAAATAACTCAAGTTTTCCCCGCTAGAAATTGTTGAAAATACTTCAGTATGACTGGAGTTTAGAGGAACATATAACCATGTTTCCTAATAATGAGTTTGTTAACATTAACTGTTTTCATTGCTTGCTTTTGTCACATTTTAAAATGCATTCTTTCTGGTGAAAATGTTGATGCTATTTATATGTTGTTGTTTAGTCGGTAAGTCGTGTCTGACTCTTTTGTGACTCCATGGATTGTTGCCTGCTGGCTTTCTCTGTCCATGGACTTCTCCAGGCAAGAATACTGCAGTGGGTTGCCATTTCCTTTCCTTCTCCAGGGGATGGTCCCGGGGATCATCTCCTGCTTGGAAGGTGGATTGTTTACCACTGAACCACCTGGGAAGCACTGTTTACATGCTGAGGGGAGGAATCCAGGAGGAGAAACAAAAGCAAACATAGGAATTTGAGGTTTCAGCAACTGTGGGCCTCAGGAAAAGGGAATAATTGCAGAAGAAGACGAGAAAGGAAAGAGAAAAGCAAGAAGGAAGTAGAAAGAATGGACTGTGTGTGGAAAGGCGTAAAAGGAAACACAGGGCAGCAATAACCACCAGCTTCTATCAGTGAGGATAAAGGGATCACAATCTCACTCCTCTTTTGAGCACTTTTCTTTTTTTTTTAATTCAGAAGGAGCTAGAGTGAGACACTTTTAGGTGCTGAGGCCCTGAAACTGTTATTCTAGAGGTGTGTGGGGGCTCCTCTGTCCATGGAATTCTCTAGGCAAGAAAGAATACAGGAGTGGGTTGCCATACCCTCCTCCAGGGGATCTTTCTGACCCAGGGACTGAAACTGTGTCTCCTGCAGGCAGATTCTTTACCACTAGTGTCACCTGGGAAGCCCTGATAGATACCTATTTGTCACTGCTGATGAAAGCTACTGACATCTCTCTGTCTCCCAATGTTAGGATGAGAGTAGTTTGGAAAGGAAAGCAGAAAGGAAAGAAGGGAGAAACGGAGAGGGAGGAGAGAGGGATAGAGGAAGAAAAGGGCTCTGTCTTGCTGGGGCTGCTGGCCGGGTGCTGAGCTGGCTGAGTAACCTTTGGCCTTTGGAGAACAACTCGAATCACAGCTCCTGTGCCAGTTTCTGGACCATTCAGATTGCACATCCAAATCTGGACGTGCATGACATATATGCAGGTGTGGGTGAAATGTGCCTTTGACCTGAGGCTCTGAAACCATGTGTCACTCGGAGACAGGAAACTGAACCTCGGACCAGGGAGAGAAATGGAGCTCCCAGTCCTGTGGGCACCTTGTCAATGTCAGCAAGCTGCTCTGTTTTCCCTGGCAGCACTACACTGAGCGGCTTTGAAGAAGTACCCTACCTCAGGGGTGAGAGGGGTCAGAGAAAGCCACATGTGAAAAACAGTAAGTTCTTCATCCGTATTCAGCACAAATAACGTGGTCATTATTTGTTCATCTGGTCAAATTTGAAGCTTCACTGTCTCTGTGGCTTTGCTTCTCCAGTTGGTTCATTTGTGGTTTTGAAAAGAATCAACGCCCCAATTCAACTCCACCATGAGCCTGCTGTTTATCTCCATCCCACACTGCAATTTTATATGTGCAATTCAATTAAGATATTTATGTCTGGGAAAATTTTTGCTCAACTCTTCATAGAGTTCAGTAGTAAAATATTGCCTATTGAAAGATAGAGAAGTGAGATAAACAGTTTTACTTTGGATGATGACCTCCTGTATCTTGCCAGATCTTAAATGTCTTTCAGTCTCTTCTCTGTATGAGTAGGATGAACTGTTCCAGGAGCACTAGCTAATGGCCCATCAGCTCCACTTAATTTCCTTTGAGAAGATTTATCTTTATTTATGTCAATACAGGCAACTTGCAGCAGCATGCTTACGGCTTGTAAAACATTCTTCTCTTTAGTCCCACTCACATGAGTAAAGAACAAAACGCTACCATTTTCCTCATATGTGTCACTGCCCCCAAATGAAATATTCATTAAGTATTCTAAGAAGTTTTTTTTTTTTTNAAGAAAGAATACAGGAGTGGGTTGCCATACCCTCCTCCAGGGGATCTTTCTGACCCAGGGACTGAAACTGTGTCTCCTGCAGGCAGATTCTTTACCACTAGTGTCACCTGGGAAGCCCTGATAGACACCTATTTGTCACTGCTGATGAAAGCTACTGACATCTCTCTGTCTCCCAATGTTAGGATGAGAGTAGTTTGGAAAGGAAAGCAGAAAGGAAAGAAGGGAGAAACGGAGAGGGAGGAGAGAGGGATAGAGGAAGAAAAGGGCTCTGTCTTGCTGGGGCTGCTGGCCGGGTGCTGAGCTGGCTGAGTAACCTTTGGCCTTTGGAGAACAACTCGAATCACAGCTCCTGTGCCAGTTTCTGGACCATTCAGATTGCACATCCAAATCTGGACGTGCATGACATATATGCAGGTGTGGGTGAAATGTGCCTTTGACCTGAGGCTCTGAAACCATGTGTCACTCGGAGACAGGAAACTGAACCTCGGACCAGGGAGAGAAATGGAGCTCCCAGTCCTGTGGGCACCTTGTCAATGTCAGCAAGCTGCTCTGTTTTCCCTGGCAGCACTACACTGAGCGGCTTTGAAGAAGTACCCTACCTCAGGGGTGAGAGGGGTCAGAGAAAGCCACATGTGAAAAACAGTAAGTTCTTCATCCGTATTCAGCACAAATAACGTGGTCATTATTTGTTCATCTGGTCAAATTTGAAGCTTCACTGTCTCTGTGGCTTTGCTTCTCCAGTTGGTTCATTTGTGGTTTTGAAAAGAATCAACGCCCCAATTCAACTCCACCATGAGCCTGCTGTTTATCTCCATCCCACACTGCAATTTTATATGTGCAATTCAATTAAGATATTTATGTCTGGGAAAATTTTTGCTCAACTCTTCATAGAGTTCAGTAGTAAAATATTGCCTATTGAAAGATAGAGAAGTGAGATAAACAGTTTTACTTTGGATGATGACCTCCTGTATCTTGCCAGATCTTAAATGTCTTTCAGTCTCTTCTCTGTATGAGTAGGATGAACTGTTCCAGGAGCACTAGCTAATGGCCCATCAGCTCCACTTAATTTCCTTTGAGAAGATTTATCTTTATTTATGTCAATACAGGCAACTTGCAGCAGCATGCTTACGGCTTGTAAAACATTCTTCTCTTTAGTCCCACTCACATGAGTAAAGAACAAAACGCTACCATTTTCCTCATATGTGTCACTGCCCCCAAATGAAATATTCATTAAGTATTCTAAGAAGTTTTTTTTTTTTTTGTAAGAGTTTCAAAGTCAATTTCACTGTTCTTTAAGCATTTACGTACAAGTCCAATGGGACAGACAACTGGACCCCAAGGCCTTCCTGGATCCTTATAATATGACTCAGAGGGACAAGACAGATACCGCCCCAAATCAACCCAATTAATTACACACACCTTGCTGCTCAACCTCTACACAAAAGCCTGCATAAAAACATTTTAAATAACCAACAGTTGGGTTGGGTTGCAGTCTGAGTCCTGGCTTATCGAATAGCATTCAAGGGTTAGGCTGTAAATAAACACCATTATGGCTGACTAATTTAAATTACCATTCATTATAACACCAACCAGGTTAAATAATTCTGTTTTATTATCCTTCCCCCTTTGGGTTGGGGGTCAGATTCTTCCTTTTCTGCAGGTAATTTTTCTGACTAAAATCTTTAGTGTTTTTCACTGTCTCTTAACCAGCTGTACCCAAGACCCCCTTTTGTAAACAGACTGAGGACTTGGACCTTTGTAAGCCAGCTCTTTCCCATTCATTTTGTTGTTGTTTAGTCACCCATTCATGTCCAACTCTTTGTGACCCAATGAACTGTAGCCTGCCAGGCTCCTCTATTCATGGGATTTACCAGGCAAGAATCCTGGAGAAGGTTGCCATTTCTTTCTCCATGAAGTTTTTTTTACAGACAAAAATCATAAGCTATGAAATTTCAGTAATGAATAAAATTTTCACAGATGTTTTTTTCTGTTTTTTCACTTCTATTTTCGCTCTTGGCCACACCACACTGCCTAGTGGGTTCTTAGTTCCCTGACCAGGGATTGAACCTGTGCCTCCTGCAGTGGAAGCACAGAGTCCTAACCACTGAACCACCAGGGAATTTCCTGCAGGAGAGTTAAACAAATTTTTTTTTTCTTTTGCCTTTACATTAGTTGACCTCTGATCAGGAGCAAAAGCTTTTCAATCTAAATATTGTCTTGGTCCTCTGAGCCTGCTCACAAATGAGCTGGCTGTTGGGAGAAACCCTTCAAGGGCTGGTGTGGGGCAGGGCGCGCTTGGCTCTTTCTCTGGAGCAGAAAAAAACCCTTCCCTGTGACTCTTCTCCATCCATCTTGTCTCCTCAGAAAGTTTTCTAGAAATAAACTCATATGGTATATGAGTTTTGAGGCCTACAACAGGCCAAACGACCACTCTTGGTACCAACTTTCTGAGGTGAATAATACCCCAATTTTACTTTTAAGTGATACATTCAGGCCTCACCAGTCTTTGACTGTAAACAGGGTTTGGGCTTTAAACCCTCCAGGGAGGCTGCTCTGACGAAACAGTAACTGGCAACTGTCTTGACCCTGGGGTGCAGCTCCTGTGCCTCCATCTCACCCGCTGTGAAGTCACCAACACGGGCTGCTGCTGCTGCTGCTGCTCAGGCCCTGGTGGAGCTTGAGTGGGGAGGAGAGAGAAGGAGAGGAAAGGTGAAGGAAGAAGGAAAGGAAGGGTCCCTGTCACTGAGCGTTCACATGTGTCGGGCGACAGGCTACATACTCTGCCTGAATTATCCGTTTGTCTTCACAACAGCCCTGTGAAATAAATCCTATTATTATCTCCCTTTTATGGGATGAAGGAGGACAAGGGGCCTCTGAGAGGCTCAGGGACACGCTTGGCTCGCAGGTGGCAGGCAGCTGTCACACGTGTAGCTTTGTCTCCTCCCATGCTGGGCTAGAGCTAGAATTACTACACTCTCTATAAATTATAGTAATAGATTTACTGCCAAACATGTGCTCTTAAAAATGAACATGTTTTATTAATTCTGCCACAGAACAGTAAAAGCCCATACAAATCCTCAGTGGCTCAGCCGTGAAGAATCCGCCTGCAGTGCAGGAGGTATGGGTTCTATCCCTGTTGGGAAGACCCCCTGAAGGAAACGGCAACCACTCTAGTATTCTTGCCTGGGAAATCCCATGGACAGAGGGGCCTGATGGGCTCTACAGCCCATGGGGTTACAGAAGAGTTGGACACGGCTTAGCAACTAAACAACAACAGCAAATGCAACTCCTGTTCAGCATGATTGTGCTAGCCTCTTCAGGCTGTCGTAACAGAATACCACACATATTTATTTCTCACAGTTCTGGAGAGGAGGGAAGCCCAGGATCAGGGTGCCAGCTCATTTGGTCTCATGTGAGAGCCTGCTTCCTGAAACATAGATGGCTGTCTTCTCTCTCGTGTGGCAGAGAGAAAGAGAGAGAGAGGGCTGGAGGGGAGTTCTTTTGATCTCTTCTTATAAGGTCACTAATCTCATCATGAAAGCTTCACTCTCATGACCTAATGACTTCCCAAAAGCCCCACCTCCAAATACCATGGAGGGGTGGAGCAGCTTCAACTTATGAATTTTTGGAGGACACATTCAGTCCACAACAGCAACGAACATAGAAAACCATTAAACAAGAGGTGTGTATGTTTTCTTTCACATCAGAACTATTTGTCCTGTATATTCTTATAGTATGCTATTTAATACCTTAAATGTTATAGAAATGAGTTGGTTCTCAGTTGATCACATGCCATGGTCTCCCCAGTACCTCTGGATTTCTGCCTATTGTCCTGGTGGAGTTATTAATAACACCTCATTTTACTGTCAGATATGTCCTAATTTGGGTAATAAATTATATGATCAACACCTTTATTATCAATATTTCAAAGACATATTTGTACCTTGGAAAGCTTTGTAATTTTTGAAGCTGTGTGATAGGTATGCATTTAATTTCCATATAAAAATCTCAAATACACGTATTTATAGCTATTTTTTTCTAGTTATGGTTTAAACACATACGGAGTAGTAATTCATTTTTGTTCAAGCAATTGTCTTTCTTTCAAATCTAAAAATATCATCGATGGGGCAATAATTTGGAGTTCTGTTTTCAAGTATAAACGTATGTTCTTGAAGAGTTGTTATAACTGAAAAGCATACAAGTTGTATTATTATAAGTGAGAGGTTTTTGAATGAATGAGGAGTATTTGTTACATTAAAAGACTAGAGGGAATTCTGTCACTCAAAAAATCTCCTTGCGGGAATATTCTGGTGGTCCGATGGTTGAGATGCTGTACTTTCACTACTAAGGGAGCAGGTTCAATCCCTGGGTGGGAAACTAAGATCCCATAAGCCACGTGGTATGGGGAAAAAAAAAAAAAAGAATCTCTTTGTAAAGGGATCATTAATGTCTTTATTTTCCTTCTGTGCAAATAAACACATGCACTTCATATAGTCCAGGGACCAACATAGCTTACACATTTGCCTCATCTGTAAAACAAGAAAAATACTACTACCTTTACCTAGAAAGTTATGAGGGTGAATTTTTTAATTTCATGTGAAGAATATAGCTCCTTGTCTGGCACAGAGCAAGAAGTCGGTAAATGTTACTGTTTTTATTAGCTATTGCCAACACTGCTCTTTACGGAGAGGTGATGTATTACATTAAGTAAAGCGTTAAATGACAGTAGTAACAAAACACTCTTGGTCCTCATTACTTTTTATTACCCTACGGATTTTTTTGTAATTGAAAACAGAAGGAATATATTTAATGTGCCCAAGTGGGCAGTGTTGGAGCAAAAATTGTATCAAAAAGATATTAATAGTTAAACAAATTTTGCAGTCTCTCATTAATTCATGCAGCCAGCCAGCCAGTCAAGAACTATTTACTGGATGCCCAGTGTGTGCAAGCCAAGACCTGCACCACTGGACGTGGCAGAGCTTGTGACATGTGGGTAGGTGATTCTGGAACACCAGTAACAGTCATGATATTATAATCTTTGCTTTGGTGGAATTAAGAAACCCTGGTTCAATGATAACTCTTCTCAGTACTCAGTACTATACCTTTCCACCCTGGATAAGTGATTTTCCACAGGCGTTAGCAAAGAGCAAAGATGTCTCTGATGTGCTTTTCACTTGTACATTTTCTATGCCTGGAGGCTTAATACAGCCTATGAAAAATCGTTCTTTTGTTCTTTTCATTCTCTCTCAAAGCTTCAAGCCTCGGGGCCCTTGAAATAAATCAATACTGGATTCATTGACTTGGACATTCCAACAGAACAAAAGAAACTTCAGAGACCAGACAAAGCATTAAAAACATTTGGAATTTCTTTTCCCCCCGAAATGCCTCCTTTTTTTCTTATTGGAGTAGCAACAGTTAACAGTATTCTCGCAGCAAGATGGCCATTGTTTTGCCTGCAAACAAACTAAAAACCTTGTCAATCATCACCTTCTCAAATTCATTTTATAAGTAACAAATTACCATTTAAACCATAACCGTGAATTTTTAAAAAGGTGTAATGATAAAATGCATAATTGTATATAACCTGCTTTCACCCTACTTTATGAGTAGTTTTCAAACAACATATGTATTCAAGTGTATTTCTGGGTCATCAATATATTTAATAAGCTTTCCTGAATATGCAAAATAAACACTTTGACCTATTTCTGGAAAGCTTAGAGCATTGCCGAAAGGAGGATCAAGAGACAATAAGCAAACACCTGTGGAATTACAGATCCAATAGCTTTGGGGTTGCTAAATATTCTCTTTTGGTTTCTAGATCAATAAACAGCAGGAAGCTCTGGCTTCTGTCTATTAACATGCTTTCAGTTGTAAGAAAGCTCGATTCTATTAATAATCAGTTAACAATAACTAGAACTGCTTAACAATAAAATAACTAGTTTAGAGATAGGGCAGCCTGAATTTAGCAGCTCAGATATCAGCTGTGTGATATCTGAAGAACCCATTTACAGAGACAACCAAAATGTCACACTTTTCCCTCTCTACACTCATTTCTTTTCTAGAATCTTACTGTCAAAATGTATACAATCCCTCAGTGTTACATCTGTCTAGAACAGAACCTACCAATAGACTATGATGTCCAACAAACCCTCAAACCCTGTAACCTCAAATATCTCACTCATTAATCTATCATTCTTTAGAATAATACTGCCTTCACAATATCTTGCTCAGAGATACTCTGTGTAGTAATGGGAGCAAAGAATTTGGTATCAGAGGATTAATGCTGCTACCCCACATAATTATGAGACTTGTGCATGCTAAGTTGCTTCAGTCGTGTCCTACTCTGTGCGACCCCATGGAGCCCAGCAGGCTCCTTTGTCCATGGGATTCTCCAGGCAAGAATACTGGAATGGGTTGCCGTGCCCTCCTCCAGGGAATCTTCCTGATCCAGGGATTGAACCTGTGCCTCTTATGTCTCCTGCATCGACAGGCAGGTTCTTTACTGCTACATCCATCTGCAAAGCCCTATGAGACTTATGACAAGCTCTTAATTCAATGACTTTGTCTTCTAATTTGTAAAATGGAGGTTAAAAATATTGTGTTCCTAAGACTTTATGAGAGCTTCCCTTGTGGTTCAGAGGGTAAAGCGTCTGTCTCCAATGCAGGAGACCCGGGTTCAATCCCTGGGTCAGGAAGCTCCCCTGAAGAAGGAAATGCAACCCACTCCAGTATTCTTCCCTGGAGAATCCCATGGACAGAGAAGTTTGGTAGGGTACAGTCCATGGGTCACAGAAAGTCGGATACGTCTGAGCTAAGACTTTATGAAGAGTATCTAACAAAACTCCACAGAAACAGGATGATAATGTGTTAAGAGACTTCCTTGAGTGTCTGCAGCAAGCCATTAATGTACCTCTCGCATGTGGCCACTTTGGTGCTACTCTAGCAGAGTAAGGTAGCCAAAACAGAGATGACATCACTCTTGAAGTCTACAATACCAAATCAAAAGGTATCACTTATATGTGGAATCTGAAAAAACATACAAATGAACTTACTTACAAAAGAGAAATAGATTTCCCTGGTGGCTCAGTGGCTAAGACTTTGTATTCCCAATGCAAGGGGCCGAGGTTCGATCCCTGGTCTAGGAACTAGATCCCACAGGCACAACTAAGAGTTCACATGCAGCAACTAAGATCTCATATGCTGCAATGAAAATCAAAGATTCCATGTCCCACAGCTAATACCCAGCACGTACAAATAAATAAATAATAAAGTATTTTTAAAAAACCAAGACAGAAATAGACCCACAGACATAGAAAACAATCTTACAGTTACCAAAGTGAAAAGGGGCAAGGAAGGGGTAAATTAGAAGGATGAGATTAACATACACACGTGACTATATATGAAATAGATAAAATAAGCAAAAATCAGTTCAGTCCAGTTCAGTTCAATTACTCAGTCATTTCCAACTCTTAGCAACCCCATGGACTGCAAACATGCAAGTCTTCCCCATCCATGACCAATTTCCGGAGCCTACACAAACTCAAGTCCATCTTCTTGGGGATGCCATCCAACTGTCTCATCCTCTGTCATCCCCTTCTCCTGCATTCAATCTTTCCCAGCATCAGGGTCTTTTCAAAGGAGTCGGTCCTTCCAATGAGTATTCAGGACTGATTTCCTTTAGGATGGACTGGTTGGATCTCCTTCCAGTCCAAGGGACTCTTAAGAGTCTTCTCCAACACCACAGTTCAAAAGCATCAATTTTTCAGCTCTCAGCTTTCTTTATAGTCCAACTTTCACATCCATACATGACTACTGGAAAAACCATAGCTTTGACTAGATGGACCTTCATTGGCAAAGTAAGGTCTCTGCTTTTAATATCCTGTCTAGGTTAATCATAGCTTTGCTCCCAAGGAGCAAGCATCTTTTAATTTCATGACTGCAGTCACCATCTGCAGTGATTTTGGAGCCCCCCAAAATGAAGTGTCACTGTTTTCATTGTTTCCCCATCTATTTGCCATTAAATGATGGGACCGAATGCCATGATCTTAGTTTTCTGAATGCTGAGTTTTAACCCAACTTTTTCACTCTCCTCTTTCACTATTATCAAGTGACTCTTTAGTTCTTCTTCACTTTCTGCCATAAGGGCGGTGTCATCTGCATATCTGAGGTTATTGATATTTCTCCTGACAATCTTGATTCCAGCTTGTGCTTCATCCAACCCAGCATTTTGCATGATGTACTCTGCATATTATTTAAATAAGCAGGGTGACAATATACAGCCCCTGTATAACACAGAGAACTATGCTCAATATTTTGTAATAAACTATAAGGGGAAAGAATCTGAAAAGTAATAGATACATATGTATGTATAACTGAATCACTGTGCTCTACACCTGAAGCTAATATGACACTGTAAATTACTATACTCTAATTAAAAAAAAAACTCAAAATATTTCCTAGATGATCTATTTCCTAGATGAAAAAAGTTTGCCAAACCCTGAGCTGGAAAAGAAAGGCTTTAATACCAGAGATGTAGCTTCACAAGGAGTCCTGTTTCTCTAGGCCATTTCTGGATCATGGGAAAACAGGAAGAACAATTTAGGAACATCTGTATTTTTACCAAAAGTTGTCTGTCAGAGTCTTAATAGGAAACTGATTATTGTTGTTCAGTCACCCAGTCATGTCCGACTCTCTGCAACCCCATGGACTGCAGCACGCCAGACTTCTCTGTCCTTCACCATCTCTTGGAGCTTGCTCAAACTCTAATCCATTGAGTTGTGCTGCCATCCAACCATTTCATCTCCTGTCACCTGCTTCTCGTCCTGCCCTCAATCTTTCCCAGCATCAGGGTCTTCTCCAATGAGTCTTCACATCAGGTGGCCAAAGTATTGGAGCTTAAGCATCAGCGCTGGTCCTTCCAATGATCATGCAAGGTTGATTTCCTTTAGGATGGACTGGTTGGATCTCCTTGCTGTCCAAGGGATTCTCAAGCGTCTTCTCCAGCACCACAGTTTGAAAGCATCAGTTCTTTGGCCCTCCTCAGGTAACTGAAGGGAGTTTATTTTCCAAGGTGTGAATTTAGGAGCTGGGGCTTACTGTGGGAAGGGGACAAGGGGAGGGAACAGGTGCCAGGACCACAGAGAAGAGGACTCTGTACAGTTAGTGGCCCTGAGAAAATGGGGACTTCCTGTCTGAGGAACACGGTCAACTCGACAAGACCTCTCAGGAAGGGAGGAAGTGGGATAACTTTGCTTTCTTTCCTCTTCCTTCATTTTTTCTTACTGGGACTCCTCCCTGACTGAACCCAACCAGAGTGACAGACAACTTGAGAATAGTTCATTGAGTCCATACCACACAGGCCACAAGCAGAGAGCAGAGTAGAGACATGCAATTTTTTTTTTTGCCACTTTATTCTTTTTAATTGAACTATATTTGCTTTACAGAATTTTGTGGTTTTCAGTCATCCATCAGGAAGAATCACCCATAGGTACATCCATGCCTCTTCCTCATCCCACCTTTCTAGGTTGTCACAGAGCCCCTGTTTGAGTTCCCTGAATCATACAGCAAATTCCCATTGGCTCTCTATTTTACATATAGTTTTTGTATGTTGCCATGTTACTCTCTCCATACATCCCACCTTCTCCCTATTCCCCTCCCCCCTTGGCCTTAGGTCTGTTTTCTGTGTGGTTCAGTTCAGTTCTGTAGCCCAGTTATGTCTGACTCTTTGCGACCCCATGGACTGCAGCACACCAGGCTTCCCTGTACTTCACCACCTCCCAGAGCTTACTCAAACTCATGACCATGGAGCTGTGATGCCATCCAACGATCTCACCCCTTGTTGTCCCCTTCTCCTCCCACCTTCAATCTTTCCCAGCGTCAGGGTCTTTTCAAATAAGTCAGTTCTTCTCATCAGGTGGCCAAAGTATTGGAGTTTCAGCTTCAACATCAGTCCTACCAATTAATATTCAGGACTGATTTCCTTTAGGATGATCTGGTTGGATCTCCTTGCTGTCCAAGGGACTCAGGAGTCTTCTCCAACACCACAGTTCAAAAGCATCAATTCTTCGGCTCTCAGCTTTCTTTATAGTCCAAATTTCACATTCATACATGACTACTGGAAAAGCCATAGCTTTGACTAGACGGACCTTCATTGGCAAAGTAAGGGCTCTTCTTTTTAATATACTGTCTAGGTTGGTCATAGCTTTTCTCCCAAGGAGTAAGTGTCTTTTAATTTCATGGCTGCAGTCACCATCTGCAGTGANGCCGAAGAATTGATGGTTTTGAACTGTGGTGATGGAGAAGACTCTTGAGAGTCCCTTGGACTGGAAGGAGATCCAACCAGTCCATCCTAAAGGAGATCAGTCCTAGGTGTTCTTTGGAAGGACTGATGCTAAAGCTGAAACTCCAATACTTTGGCCACCTGATGTGAAGAAATGACTCATTTGAAAAGACACTGATGCTGGGAAAGATTGAAGGCAGGAGGAGAAGGGGACGACAAAGGATGAGATGGTTGGATGGCATCACCAACTCAATGGACATGGCTTTGGGTGGACTCCGGGAGTTGGTGATGGACAGGGAGGCCTGGCGTGTTGCTGTTCATGGCGTTGCAAAGAGTTGGACACAACTGAGCAATGAACTTAACTGATACACTTATATAAAGATATTTTATTGATATTAGTAATAAGAGAAATGGTACTTGACTTTATACACCATTTTTAAAGTTTCCCTTTTTCTCAGTTAATAATGACTTGGAAAATAAAACAAGATATCAAAAAGATATCTGGGAGCTCCCTGGTGGCTTAGTGGTTAAGATGGCAGCCTTTCACTGCCATGGTTGGGTTTAATCCCTAGCCATGGAACTGAGATCCTGCAAGCTGTACAGTATAGTGAAAAAAAAATTTTTTTGCACTCCTATGTTTATTGCAGGAATATTCACAATAGCCAAGACCTAACCTCAATGTTCGTCAATGGATGAATGAATAAAGAAACAGTGATATATACATATATATGTGTGTGTGTGACAATTCAAAAAAGTTGAACTTGTGGAAACTTGTAGAATACAATGGTAGTTAATAGGAACTGAGGGTAGAGGAACTGCAGAGAGGCTGGTCAAAGTGTATAAACTTGCAATTAAAAGATGAATAAGTTCTGGAGATCTAATGCTCAGCCTTGTGATTATAGCCAACAATACTGTGTATATAACCTTAAACTTGCTAAGAGACTAGACCTTAAATGTTCTCATCACAAAACAGAAGTGATGTGATGTGGTAGAGTTGCAAGCTAAAGTTGTGGAGGTAGATGTGTATAAGAGACAGAGACTCTTACTCCTTGGAAGGAAAGTTATGACCAGCCTAGACAGCATATTAAAAACCAGAGACATTACTTTGCCAACAAAGGTCTGTCTAGTCAAGGCTATGGTTTTTCCAGTGGTCATGTATGGATGTGAAAGTTGGACTATAAAGAAAGATGAGAGCCGAAGAATTGATGGTTTTGAACTGTGGTGATGGAGAAGACTCTTGAGAGTCCCTTGGACTGGAAGGAGATCCAACCAGTCCATCCTAAAGGAGATCAGTCCTAGGTGTTCTTTGGAAGGACTGATGCTAAAGCTGAAACTCCAATACTTTGGCCACCTGATGTGAAGAAATGACTCATTTGAAAAGACACTGATGCTGGGAAAGATTGAAGGCAGGAGGAGAAGGGGACGACAAAGGATGAGATGGTTGGATGGCATCACCAACTCAATGGACATGGCTTTGGGTGGACTCCGGGAGTTGGTGATGGACAGGGAGGCCTGGCGTGTTGCTGTTCATGGCGTTGCAAAGAGTTGGACACAACTGAGCAATGAACTTAACTGATACACTTATATAAAGATATTTTATTGATATTAGTAATAAGAGAAATGGTACTTGACTTTATACACCATTTTTAAAGTTTCCCTTTTTCTCAGTTAATAATGACTTGGAAAATAAAACAAGATATCAAAAAGATATCTGGGAGCTCCCTGGTGGCTTAGTGGTTAAGATGGCAGCCTTTCACTGCCATGGTTGGGTTTAATCCCTAGCCATGGAACTGAGATCCTGCAAGCTGTACAGTATAGTGAAAAAAAAATTTTTTTGCACTCCTATGTTTATTGCAGGAATATTCACAATAGCCAAGACCTAACCTCAATGTTCGTCAATGGATGAATGAATAAAGAAACAGTGATATATACATATATATGTGTGTGTGTGACAATTCAAAAAAGTTGAACTTGTGGAAACTTGTAGAATACAATGGTAGTTAATAGGAACTGAGGGTAGAGGAACTGCAGAGAGGCTGGTCAAAGTGTATAAACTTGCAATTAAAAGATGAATAAGTTCTGGAGATCTAATGCTCAGCCTTGTGATTATAGCCAACAATACTGTGTATATAACCTTAAACTTGCTAAGAGACTAGACCTTAAATGTTCTCATCACAAAACAGAAGTGATGTGATGTGGTAGAGTTGCAAGCTAAAGTTGTGGAGGTGGACTTCCTTGGTGGTCTAGTGGTTAAGACACTGCCTGCCAGTGCAGGAGACACAAGTTTGATCCCTGGTCCAGGAAGATTCCACGTACTGCAGGGCAACCAACCCTGTGCACCACGACTGCTGAGCCCACATGCCCTAGAGCCTTGTTCCTCAACAGGAGAAGCCACTGCAAAGACAAGCCTGTGCACTGCAGTGAGAGAGTAGCCTCCATTCAACGGAACTAGAGAAAGCCCCCACACAGCAACGAAGACCCAGCGCAGCCAAAAATAGATAAATAAATAAGATGAATTAAAAATATAGTCTTGAATAAAAAAACAAATAAAGTTATGGTGGTAATCATATTGTAATACATAAAAGTACCAAATTGACAAATTATATACCTTAAACTTGCACAATGTTACATGTTAGTTATATGTCAATAAAAACATATTTTGAAAAATTTCCCATGCTTTCATTCAAATATTATATATAAAACATTTTATAAGCATATACTAAGATATCTGTTGTTATTAATTAATTAATAATTATTATTACAATTATTTTATATTATATATAATAATTAATATATTAATGGGGCTTGACTTACGTGCTATTTTTTTATCTTATATTGAAATATAGTTGATTAGCAATTTTGTGCTAGTTTCAGTGTACAGCAAAGTGATTCAGTTGTACATATACATGTATCTATTCTTTTTCAAATTCTCTTCTCATTCAAGTTTTTATAGAGTCTTGAGCAGAGTTCCTGGTGCTATGTAGTAGGTCCTTATTGGTTATCTATTTTAAATGCAGCAGTGTTGTACATATCATTTTGAAGTTTGCTTTTGCTTTCCATTAAATATATATCTTAAGAGGATTTCTAGCATTCATTCATTCATTCAAAAAGTACTAACACCTATTATGTGGCAGGCTTTATTGTAGGTGCTAAAGAGGCAGCAGTGAAATAGATGATGTCCCTAACATCAGTGTAGATGAGTAGAAGGGGAATAAAGAGAGCAAACAAATAAGTGGTAAGAGGGCGTATCTAGTAAGGGGGTAGAGATAACAAGAGAAGTTTTATTCTTGATTGGTCATGAGGGAATCTCCCCAAGAAGCTGAACTAGAGCAGATAATTGAATAAGGTCAGACTGCGTGATGATCTGGAGAAGGGCTTTCTAGGCAGAGGAAAGAGCTAGGGCTGAATTCCAGGAATGGGAGCAAGCTTGGCTTGAACCCAGAGACCAGTGGATTTGGGATGGAGCAAGCAGGAAGGGAAGATGGTGGCTGGCATGAGAGATCATTAGGGTCCTGGGAAGAGGTCTGTAATTTATTCTCAGGGCAACAGAAAACCATGAAAGATTCAAGCATGGATGTGGTATGACTTTATCTAAGATTTCACAAGATCTGTCTGGCTGCTAAGTAGCTGGTGGACTGTTCGGGGCAGGAGGCAGGGCAAAACAAAAGCAGAGTGACCAGGTAGCAGTTCATTTCAGAGAAAAGTTATAACCCAGTGAGGTCCTAGGAATATAGTGAGGTGATCAGATCCAGGATATATATTGGATGGAAAACTGATGGGATATGCTGATGGACTGAATGGAGGAGAAGGGTGACGGTGAGGGAGATAAGTATCAAGAACGACTCTAGGCTTTTGACAAGAGTCATTATTTGGGTGATTGCTGGCTACATTAGCTGACAAGGGAGAGACTAGGGAAGCTCTGGTTTTGAAACAAGAGGTGGAAAAAATGAGGAACTGTGATGTGGAAAAAATGGAGAACTGTGACATAGAAATGTTAAGACTGAATGATCTATTAAATGTCAGAATAGAGATGGTAGCTAGGTGTTTGAATTCTCCAAGGGGAGGTGAGATGATTATTGGGCTTGGAGATATTGATTTAAAAGTCATCAGCAGGGAACTCACTGGCAGTCCAGTGGTTAAGACCCCATGTTTCCTCTGCTGGGGTTGCTGGTTCTATGCCTAGTCAGGGAACTAAGATCCCACATGCTTGTCACTTGGCCAAAGGGTAAAAAAAAGTCATTTACTCATGGATGCTACTTAAAGCCATCGGGATGGATGAGGTCATTTTGAAGAGAATGCCATTGCAGAAGAGGTCAGGGCCCAAAACCAAGGAACTTTCAACCGTGAAACATGGGAAAGAACAGGAAAATGGTGAAGAAGAACCAGTCATCACAAATAACAGCAATATGCTTTATAAAGGCCTACTCAGTCAGACAGCTTCGACAGAGAAAGTAAGATGACAACCAAGAATTGATGTAGGATTTGGCAAGACAGTGGTCAGTGGGGACCTTGATGAGGGTCAGAGAGAAATGGGGATAGAAACTTGAGCTGGTTTCTAGAAAATGGAAGGTGCAGAAATAGAAACGTCTGGGAGAGAAAAGACATTCAAAGAATTTCCTCTAAGCTCAGCAAAAGATGGATCAATTAAAAATGGACCAAGTCAAGGAGGAGCATTGTTTGTGTTTTGTTTGTTTTTGAAATGATGATGATGACATCATGCTTTACACTAACGGGAAAGTTCTACGTGAGAGGAGAAAAATGGTGATTGATGACGGGCTGGCAGCACAAGCAGTGTTTTTGAAAATGTGGGAAGGGATGAGCTGGGAGGCACAGATGAAGATGTTAGGCTTAGTGAGGGGCCCTAATGGGTGCCTCCTGAATCTTTGTTGAAGGAATTTAGGTTGTGTCCCAGTTTTCATTTTAAGATATAATACTGCTTTGGATATCCTTGTACATTTATCTTCACATGTTTATGTGACTTTGTTGTTGGTTAGTCTCTAAGTCCTGTCTGACTTTTTGTGACACCATGGACTATAGCCCGCCAGGCTTCTCTGTCCATAGGATGTCCCAGGTAAGAATATTGGAGTGGGTTGCCATTTCCCTCTCCAGGGAATCTTTCCAACCCAGGGATCAAACCCAGGTCTCCTGCATTCCAGGCAGATTCTTTACCATCTGAGTCACCAGGGAAGACCAAATTTTGTCACATGTTCTATAAAAGCTACTATAGTGTGTTTCTAAAATATTTACCTATTTCCTTCTTTAAGACATCTCTTTTTAAATTTCTGCTATTTTACTTCTTAATTACTTTTTACTGAATGGCAACCCACTGCAGTATTCCTGCCTGGAGAATTCCATGGACAGAAGAGCCTAGCTGGCTACAGTTCATGGGGTTGCAAAGAGTTGGAGAGGACTGAACGACTAACACTCTCACTTTCACTTTATTAGGTTAAGCACTTTATAAGTACCTGCAATAAAAATATGTTAATTGATATGGAGATTCTCTAAAATTGTTTTTAAAGTGTCTTTATCATTTGTGGGTTTTTTTCCCCCAAGAAATTTAGCCTGTGAAACAAACTACTTCTGAGGTGGGAAAATGTACATGTGTAATTTATTGATATGTTAGATGAATTACTGTCAAAATATATTAAATGCTTTAAAAAAATACCGGAATTGAGTTCCTTTAGAATTAGATGTCCTTGTGTTGGATATTTCCTTTAATATATAGCATACTGTATAGAAAAGAGTTTCGCCTAATAAAGTTGCTTTAAATAAAGTGAGTAAATAAACAAATAAAATTCATCAGATGTTGAAAAATTGCCTTCCAAAGTATTTCATTTTTTAATCCCTAAAGTTGGAAATATTAGCTCTAATCATTTAACCTATTGTTTTTCTTTGTCTCTTGCAGGTCTCATTTTACTATTACTGGTTTTATCTATTTCGTTTCTTTCCCCTCTTTTACACTGTTACATTCCCCCTTTGTTTTCCTGTATTCCTTTGTGATGACTCATCTTTTTACTGTTTGGCCAGAATCTGGGCCTGGAGGAGTGTGAACCGCACCGGGTTTACATTGTAAACAAGACACTCTCTCGCAGCTGCTCAGGCACCTGCTCCCTTGGCCTCCTATGAAAGCAAATTCCCAGGGCAGTTAGCCAGTCTCTCTCCAAAGAATTACCTCCAAGGAGACTCAGCAAACCCAAGGGTTAAGTCTCTTCAGAGCCACAAATTTCACAGGGAGGAGGACAGGTTAGATTTGCTTTAAAAGTGTTACATATTGAAAAGTTACATGATTTGGCAATTATGTAAAAAAATCTCTTGTGGGGGAATTCTCTCGTGGTCCAGTGGTTAGGACTCTGGTTCAATCCCTGGTTGGGGAATTAAAACCCCACAAGCCACACAGCATGGCGGAAAAGAAAAAAAAAAAAAAGACTTCTTATGGTAAAACCTGTGGGCTCCAGTTGAATTTTAGACCAACTGCCAATGTTAAACCACAAGACAGAAGGCATTGATGACATAGAGGTGGATGTTGAGGAAATGGCCTGAGTTTGGTCAGGAAGCAGGTGGTAATAAACCTCAGAGACTGGCAAAGGAGGTGGCACAGAAGTTTGGCAGCCAAGTTATTGGTACCACTTAGAAACCAGGTGTTAGGGGGATGTGGTCTGCCCTGCTCTGGTGCTCTTGGTGTTTTTTATGCTAATTCCTCTGCAGACCCTGGTGGTCCTTTCCCTCCAGGTCAACTTTGGTGGAAGATCCTCCACACCAGTGTGAGCTCTGCCACCTCCCTGCTGCCCCATATTGCTGTCCCCTTCCCTGGTCCAGGGTCTGCCAGGCCACCCATGAGCCGCTGGCTGAGCAGGGCAAGAGCTGGAAGGAGGAGGTGGTGACCAAGGAGACCCAGCTGCAGTGCCCACTCTAGGCCTCTACCTGTGCAGGCAGCTCCTGGAGAACCAGAAAGGAGACCTCACTCTGCACCAGGCCAATGCCACGCTGTAACACCTGCTGCTCCCTTAAGCTGTGTGGGAGGGGGCCCTGGTATCTATCTATCATGTCCCCTGGACATGCGGAATGACAGCACAGAGGCCCTCTGCTGCCAACATGCCCCCTGACTTACACCATCCCTGAGGTGGGCAAGAAGGATGCTGTGAAGACTGCCCAGGAGCCTAAAACCTTATGAGCACTGCTATCCCAGGACCAGAGGGACCCCGGATCTCATTCACAGACTACAAGCTGCTGGGTTGGCTGTGGGTCCACCAGGTCTTGTCCCCCATCCTGCACCCTCCCGCTACCTACCCCCTGCCCCCCAGCAAGCACAGCACAGAAACCACCCCATCGATGGGAAATAGCAAGGATTTGTGGCACTCTCAGCAGCTGCCTGCTTCCCTTCCTCAAGACTAATCAAATTTCCAACAGAGAGAGGAAAGAAGTTTCTCCACCTGCTTTGGAGCAACTGAGCTGCAAATACTGAGCCCAGGAGCCACAATAAGGGTCTTTGCACCACAAGGAAAGATCCCTTATGCTGCAACCAAGACAAGAGGCAGCCAAACAGACAAAGAGACCAGATGAGAGAGTCCACATGCTGCACTGAAAGATCCCACATGATGCAAATAAATAAGTAAACCAGAAAGATGGGTCTTTCTTCAACACCTGAAGTGAGAGTAGCCTGGACAGATAGATAACTGGCCGGGTGGGTAATGACGCCCAGAGAGGAGCACTGCAGCTCAACTGTTCTTGCTCTCTGTTGTCCGAATTTCTATTCTTTTTAAGAAGCAGTTGCTTCACTTTTAACTGATTTATAAATAACAATTATGTAGCAAGTTTCCTCATTTATCTATCTTGGAGTCTATTTTGCATGGAGTTGATGGTAAAAGAAATGTCAGAAAGTAGCATTACTCAATGCCAGAGATTGGAGGAATGGTTTACAAAGAAGGCTTTGTTTTTGCTGTTTACAGGGAGGCTTGGGTACAACTGCTTTAATAATTGCCCAAGCTAAAAATATTGGGTAGAGCTCTGGGGATTGGATGTGGGTTGAGCCTTGTAAGATTTGATTCCCCATTTATCTCCTCAGCCTTCACAGAGGGACATAACTCTATCTTCAGACTATCTCTTAGCAAAATCAAGTCATGGTAGAGCAGGTACTTACTGGTATCTGTAGAGCATCACCAGCTCATTATTACCCAGTGGTTAAGAAAAATCAATGCCCTCATGGGGTACTCAAAGAAAACATAGTTCTCTGTGTGTGTGTGTGCGCACACGCGCGAACGTGCGCGTGCGCACTTACACGCATGCACAGGCAGGCTCAGTCATGTCCAACTCTTTGCAGCCCTATAGACTGTAGTCTGCCAGGCTTCTCTGTCCTTGAGATTTCCAAGGTAAGAATACTGGAGCAGGTTGCCATTCGCTACTCCAAGGGATCTTCCTATTCCAGGCATCGAGCCTGCATTTTTTTACATCTCCTGCATTGGCAGGTTGGTTCTTTACCACTAGGGCCACCTGGGAGGCCTTTATCAGAGTCTAAAGTCTCTGATAAAGAGATTTTATCAGATTTTATCAAAATCTCCTGGACCAACACAGACCAAAAGAGAGCTGAGTCCCAGCAGGTCTCTGACCTGGGCATTTGAAGCTGGAGACTTCGGATCCAGATCAGGAGGGCCTTTCCAGAGGAAGTGATGCTTAAGGCAAAATCTGGAAGAAAATTAGGCACAGAAGCAGGCAAAGAAAGATGATGTAAAAGAGAGCCAAGAGGTAAGACAGAGGGCACAGCATATTGAAGAAATGAAAGGTACCAGTTTGGTGTGTCTGGAGCACAGACAATAAGGGAGGAAGTGGTTATAGGCCAGCCAGGCAGACAAAAGCCAGATTATGCAGAAACAAGAAACCTGTGTCGAAGGTCTGAACTTTGTCCTCGCAGCAACAGGAAACCACTGAAAAGTTTTATGCAAAGGAGGTGAGAAGCTGAGATATATCTTCATAAGAAATCTTTCTGGTTGCGTTGCAGTGGTAGAGAGTATGATTGGAAAAGACAAGGCAAGAAGCTCGGAGACCACTGGGGAACAGTCCTGATGGGAGATGACAGTAGATGGAGAGAGGTGTGCCTCTTCAGGCACACTTCCTGGTGCCATGGAACTCCCACAGCCACACTCTCTCACTTGGTTTTCATATTTCCTGGTTGCTTAAAAAAGAAAAAAGCATCGCTCAGAGTGATCTCAAAAGAACAACAACAAAACACAATACTCGGAGCTCACACATATAGACAGTGCGTGCTCTGTTGCTCAGTCCTAACTCTTGGCAATCTCATGCACAGTAGCCCACCAGGCTCCTCTGTCTGTAGGATTTTTCAGGCGAGAATACTGGAGTGGGTATTCTTCTCCAGGGGAGCTTCCCGACCCAGGGATTGAACCCACTTCTCCTGTATTGGCAAGCAGATTCTTTAACCACTGTTCCACCTGGGAAGCTACACAAGTTACAGGCAACTTAATTTTGTTTGTTGGGAGATTTTTGAGAAATGAAACATTCTCCTTTTAATTTAATTTTTTAAATTGGCTCACCTTTATTCAATATCTGCAGTATACTCAAAATATAGACAAGTCTGATATTGTAAGAAATTAGGAGCCATCTTTGATTCCTGGCTTTCTTTTATCCCTCATATCTAAGGAATCACCAAGTCCTGTTAGACTCTGCCTTGGAAGTTTCTCCCAGTCTTTCTACCTTTTTTTTTTTTTTTTTTTTTTGCCACCATCATACTCTGGGTCACATCATCTTTCATTTCAAAAGCCCCCATACTGGTTTTCCATTGTCTCCCCTACCGCCAGAGGGACTCTTGTGCCTGTAAAATGATCATGCCCCTGAGGCTCCCATCATTCATTCAAAGTCCACACTGACTTCTCTTTGTCCTTGAGATAAAAATCAGGCCTTTTTCTCCAGGCGCAAATTTTCCCACTCTCTTCTTGCACTTTCTACTAAAGCTATCCTGAAAGCTTTTGTTCTTTTTATCGCTGTGCCTCAACCCCAGGATTTATAAAAGCTATTTCTTGAAATGACTTAGAATGCAGGGTATTTTCTCTTCTTCTGGTTATCTCTTATTCCTTCCTTAGCTCTCAGTCTGAACCTTAACTTCTCAGTCAGTCTTTCACAATTGCCAGATTTGGCTAACACTCTTTGTCATGTTTTTATCAGTACTGAATCTATAATTGTCCTACCACAGTATAATATCCATCATACATTATTTTGTTTTTTGGCCACACACCAAGTCATGGAAGATCTTTATTTCCTGCCCAGGGATTGAACCCAGGCCCCAGCAGTGAAAACGTTGAATACTAACCACTGGACCACCAGGGAATTCCCTCCATCATACATTGTTAATTTTTTCGTCACATGAATCTCTCTCCTGGCTGAGCATTCTAATCCTGTTCCCTTCACATATTTCCTGGTATTCAGAACATGAAAAACATATTTCAAAGTTAAATGAATTGTGAAATAATCCTGAGAAAGAAGAACAAATTTCGACAACCCACACTTACTGATTTCAAAACTTACTACAAAGCAATGATAATTAAGACAGTGTGATAGTAACATAGGGATAAACAGACTGTTCAAAGGAACACAATTGAGAGTCTAGGAATAAACCCATGAATTTTAACAAATGTACTAAGACTATTCAGGGGCAAATAGCCTTTTTGTTACAGAGTCCAAGTTCACTCTGCTTGCCACATGACAGGCCAATGAATCAGAGATGAGATGTTGAGGCAAGATGTTTAGAAAGACGGCAGACTAATGTTTCAAAATAACCATCTTATCAAAGTCTGGATGCCAGGTTCTCTTATAGAACACAGGGCATGAGGTGAGGAAATAAAGTAAAAAGGTCATTAATCTTGCAAATATCTCCTGGAATGGCTAAGCTTAGGGAGGGATATGTTCATTTATTCCTTCCTATGACCATCTACACGTGGACAGCATCCTGAACAAAAGCATTTTGGTTTAATATTCAGGTAGAGGGGCAGGGTTCCCTGAGGCAGGCCATTATGTAGGGACAGCATCATTTTAGTGAGCAAAAACAATGGAAAGCAAATGTTAAAGTAAAAGAAACAAATCAAACATGGACTCAGTTCTTCTCTGTAACATTTTCAACAAATGGAGTTAACACAAGAAGATATCCACATGCAAAATAACGAAGTAAACATTGTGTACAAAAATTCATTAAAAATAGATCAAAGAGCTAAACACAAGAACTAAAACTGTAACAGAAGAAAAATATTACCTTGAATTTGGCAATGGTTCCTCATATTACACCAAAAGCAAGAAACAAAAGAAAAATAATAATTATGACTTCTTAAAAACTAAACATTTTTGTGCTTCAAAAGACACTATCAAGAAAGTGAAAAGACAAAACACAAAATGGGAGAAGATTTTCACAAATTATATTTCTGATAAGGAATTTGTACCTAGAATACATACATTTCAAAACTTCTTGTAACTCTATTAAAAAAAAAAAAAAGAAGAAGAACCTAGTTGAAAACTGGCCAAAGTAAATGAAAACACATTTCTTCATAAAAGATATGAAAATGACTAATAAGCACATGAGCCTCTTGATGAAAGTGAAAAAGGAGAGTGAAAAAGTTGGCTTAAAACTCAACATTCAGAAAACTAAAATCATGGCATCTGGTCCCATCACTTTATGGCAAATAGTGTGGGGAAACAATGGAAACAGTGAGNCTGCTCTTTCGACGCTACCGACTGTAGCCTGCCAGGCTCCACTGTCCATGTGATTCTCCAGGCAAGAATACTGGAGTGGGTTGCCATGCCCCCCTCCAGGGGATCTTCCTGACCCAGGGACTGATTCTTGTGTCTTCTGAGACTCCTACAGTGCAGGCAGTTTCTATACCGCTGGGCCAGCAGGGCAGCCCTTCAGGCTCTTAGGGTAGCTCTATTTCTAGTTTTTTTAAGGGAACTCCACACTGTTCTCCATAGCGGCTATACCAATTTACATTCCCACCAACAGTGTAGGAGGGCTCCCTTCTCGCCACACCCTCTGCAAAATTTATTGTCTGTGGATTTTTTTGATGATAGCTACTCTGGCTGGTGTGAGATGGGATTTCATTGTAGTTTTGATGTACATTTCTCTGATAATTAGTGATCTTGAGTATCTTTCATTTACCTATTGTGTCTTCTTTGGGGAAATGTCTTTTTAGGTCTTCTGCCCATTTTTGAGTGGGTTGTTTGTATTGATGCTGTTAAATGTCATGAACTGGTTGTAAATTTTGAAGACTAATTCCTTATTAGTCACATCATTTGCAAATATTTTCTCCCAATTTGTGGGTTGTCAATTTCAGTGCTTATGATTGGTCTTTTCATATTTTCTATTTCTTACTGGTTCACTCTAGGGAGACTGTACCCTTCTAAGAATTGGTCCATTTCTTCTAGGTTGTCCAATTTATTGTCATATGGCTGCTCATAGCAGTCTCTTATTATCCTTGGTATTTCTGTGGGGTCAGCTGCAACTTCTTTTTCATTTCTAATTTTGTTGATTTGAGTCCTCTTTCTTTTTTTCTTGATGAGTCTGGATAAAGGCTTGTCAATTTTATCTTTTCAAAGAAACAGCTTTTAGTTTCATTGATCTTTGCAATTATTTTCTTTCAGAGCAGAAATAGATGAAATAGAGACAAAGAAAAGAGTTTTATTATATTTAGAAATTTCCAGCAATTATATCTTCAAATACTATTCTTTCCCCCTTTTTTCTCAGCTTTCTGAAACTTCAGTTATGTGTTTGTTAGGCAGTTTGATATTGTCTCACAAATCCCTGAGGCTCTGTTTTTTTGTAGTTGTTTTTCAGTTCCTTTTTCACTGTTTCATTCTGGATGATTTCTATTGTTATATCTTTAATATCATCAATTTGTTTCTTCTTCAATGCTTAACCTTCTGATATTCCATCTAATACACTGTTCAAATCATATGTTATATTTTTCATGTCTACAAATTCATTTTCAAAATATTTTTCTTTTCTTTCATCATTCTGTTTTTTTAGGGTTTACTTGATAATTCCACTTTTCTGTCATTTCTGAGTCTCTTTTAATTGATTTATGTACTGGCTATGTGTCATATCTCTTGCTTAATTTCATGAATGATAACATTTATTGGTTTGTAGATATTATGATTTTGTGTTATTGTATGCTGAATTTTGTTTTAACCCTTTAAGCAGTTTTGAGCTTTGATTTATCGTGCAGTTAAGTTGCTTGCAGACCAGTTGGCATGAGAAAGACTCCTGAGGTATTGGGTACTGTCCTTTTCTTTCTAAAATCTTGGTGCTGGCTACATGGATGTGTTTATTTTGTAAAACTTATTGAACACATTAATGAGTTGTGCATTTTTCTGTATATATAGGATACTAACAGACCTTCCATTTTAATAAATTCACTTTTTAGAAACTGTAATGGAAGGAGAGCATCTGTTTGTCTCTTTGTCCTCCACTTGATCTTCCTCAGATGAAAATGGGGGGACTTCCTTGTGAATTGCGGAGAAGGCCTGACCTTACATGGCTCAGGTTTTAATTTTTCCAGATGGCCATAGAATGGCTATGTTCTGGTCCACTCTTCTCTCACTTCCACCTGGTAAACCTAGTACATTTCAGGCTTAGCTTGCCTCCTAGGTCTGTTCCTCTCTCTCACTACCAGCACTCTAGCATATCAGCACCCTCAAAGGAGTATCTGAGTAAGTGAGTTTACAGAATCTCCTCCGGATAAATCATTCTATGATCTAGACATGCAACAGACTGGACTGTGGCCAAAGTTTCAAGCTATTATCCTCAATTCAGTTTTACCAATCATGGGATGGATAATTTTATCTCATTCTGCCAGATTTTGATGTCTCACTCTTTACCAGTTTGAAACTTAGGGGGTGAAGAGAAGAGTATTATATAGAACATTCTCAAAACTCCAACAAGACCTAAAATGCAAATGAGACACTTTAATGAAAAGTGAAGCTTGATGTCTTTGACCTCTCTACATGACTAAAATTTTAATTTCATTTTAAAACGTGAAATAATTATGTGTCTGTTTCTGAACCACTGGAGTTGAAATTTTATACATGGATGAGTTCCATCGACTTTGCATGCTTAATTGCTCGTTAAGATGGTTACCTTGGCAACTGCTACATCAAATTTTTTTACAACTTTGACATAAAGAGAACCTTGTTGAAGTAACTCAATAGCATTAAGTAAAAAGTGATATATTTATAAGCTACTAAGATTTTTATTTATCAAATGAAAACTGCCTATCAAGTATGAACTTCTCAAAACTATAGTCATGAAATTCACAACATATCATTATTACAGCTGAGTGAGCTTCTCTTATAAATTGTGGTACAATATCCATATTTTTGATCTGATCTTTTCTGAACAACAGGAAAAGGGATTCTGATAGTGTAAATGTCCAATTTAAACTTCAGTAACTACATTCTCAAGGCAACAACTCCATTTCAATTAACATTTATTTTACCAATAACACTGCTAGAATTATGAGATATAAAACTGAGTAAAGTATCATCCAGTTTCTTGAAAACTTTTGTATTCAGGTAGGAACTTGTCACTTATTCATTCATTCAAAAATATTATACATGGATGCATGCTAAGTCGCTTCAGTCGTGCCCATCTCTTTGTGATTGGATAGACTGTAGACTGCCAGGCTCCTCTATCTATGAGATACTCCAGGCAAGAATGCTGGATTGGGTTGCCATGCCCTCCTCCAGGGGATGTTCCTGATCCAGGCATTGAATTCACGTTTCTTAAGTCTCCTGCATTGATAGGCTGGTTCTTTACCACTAGTGCCACCTGGGAAGCCCCCAAAATATTATAAAGCACCTATATTGTCCCAGGTACTTTTCTAATAGCTGGGGGTGGGGAGGGATGCACAATTAATGAACTAAATAAAACTCTTTGTCCTTATGGGAATTTGCATTACATTGTGAAAAAAATAGGTTATAAAAAGTGCTCGTTGGGAAAAACAAAGCAGAGAAGGGGAATAAACAGTGTGTGTAGGTGTGGGAAAGGGCACAGCTGTAATTTTTTTTTCTTAGATCACAGGAAACCTTAATACAGTTAAAATGAAAGTGCTGGGTTCCATCTGGATGACCCCAGTTTTGTTGGCAACACTCAGAACATCATGGTAGGTGTAGTCTAAAATATCTTCTTCCCTCCTCAGTGTGGTTACCTTGGCCGTATCAGAGTTGCAGAGTTTCTTCACAGCTTGTTGGATCTACCCTTGATAAGCAGAGTGAGCAGGTGAGGTGTTGCTCTCCATTTCTCTATGACCTCCTCAGAAATCAAAGAAAGCCTGACTGCGGCCCAGTGGACAAGTTTATTTCTCCTGGGAGAACTCTTCTGAAGGTACATGGCCTGCTTTCAGAGTTTCAGTGTCCTAAGCCAAAGGAAGATGGGAGGTGTATAGGTCTTTTTCTTCTTTAATCTATTGGCTTCTTTCTGCATGGCATTCTTTGCTTAGAAAACTCTTTTGCTTCAGTTTTTGCAAAGTCTTCTTTTCTTTCTGAATCACCTTAAAAAAGGGACAATTG
Source organism: Neotragus pygmaeus (assembly GCA_006410875.1). Classification (NCBI taxonomy): domain Eukaryota; kingdom Metazoa; phylum Chordata; class Mammalia; order Artiodactyla; family Bovidae; genus Neotragus; species Neotragus pygmaeus. The sequence goes on along the minus strand of SJYV01055231.1, from coordinate 713,775 downwards.
TCATTTCAAGTAGAACAGTCAAGGAAGGCTTCTAGAGAATGTACCATTTAAACAGAGATTTGAGGAAGTGAGAGAGCTAGGCATGCGAATAATGTGCGGCAAGGTCATAGGCCCTGGGGTAGGTGTATGCCTGGTGTATGCCTGGTGTGTTAAAGGCAGAGAAGTCAGACGTAAAAACACACTGTTATAAACGGTACTTGTGGTAAAAAGTACTCCCAAGAAAATAGTTCTTAGGTTTATACTTTATATTGCTGTTGTTGTGTAGTTGATAAGTCATGTCCAACTCTTCTGTGACCTCATAGACTGTAGTCCGCTAGGCTCCTCTGTCCATGAGATTTCCCAGCGAAGAGTACTGGAATGGCTTGCCATTTCCTCCTCCAAGCGATCCTCCTGATCCAGGGATTGAACCTTAGTCTCTTGTGTCTCCTGCATTGGCAGGAGGACCTTTACAGGTAAGCCATCTGGGAAGCCTTTACACAGTATAACCATAAAAAGTACTTTTACTTTAAGGATTTCAGGTAGATTTGTTAACAGTGACACCTTAACCAATATGATAATAAGTAGACATGTTTGTTATGCCCACATTATGCATTTGAGGGACAGAAGATTAAGAAAAGTTTGGCAATGTGACTAAGAATATGAGCCTGGAAGCTATTTTGCCTGAGTTAAAAAATCCCAACTGTGCACTGGGCAAATTACCTCACTTCTCTTTCTGTCAGTTTCCCACTTTAAAATGGAGATGATAATATACCTCTCTGCTTCTCAGGTGGTTCAGTCGTAAAGAATCCACCTGCCAATGCAGGAGACTCAAGAGATGCTGGTTCGATCCCTGGGTCATGAAGATCTCCTGGAGAACAAAATGGCAACCCACCCAGTACTCTTGCCTGGAAAATCCAATGGACAGAGGAGCCTGGTGGGCTACAGTCCCTGGGGCCTTGAAGAGTCAGACGTGACTGAGCAGAAGCCCAATGTCATGATGGAGATTAAATACGAAAATACAAAGACTCTTCTTTGTGCCTCTGAGACTTTGATGTGTATATGAAGTGAAGTGAAGTCGCTCAGTCACGTCCAACTCTTTATAAATCTCTCTAAAACAGTTTCTGAATTGGTAAGTCTGGGGTGCCCCTGAGATTCTGCATGTTTAACAAGTTTCTGGCGATGCTGCTGGTCCACAGACCACACTCTTATATCAAGGCTGTAAAGCATTTAGTACAGTGCCTGGCACATAGTCTGCACTAAATAAATTTAACCGTCATTACGCTTTCACACAGTAGAATTGGCAGGGAAACTAGATTAAAAAGCCAACCATTTCCCCTCCTTCTCTATCAGATGTTTCCTGACAATACTGCCATCTTTGAATAGATTCTACCGCATTCTGAGTTCATGTGATGAATATACATACAGATAACATGGTTTTCATTTTTTAAATCCATCAATAGCAGCACTCGGGACCCTCTCTGAATTTATGGTTTTAGGATGTATCAAAATACTCAATACCTTGTGAATAGGAGGCATTCAATACATGTTTATTGGATGAAAGAAATGTTCTTCTCAGAATTAACAGCGCTGTTGGGGTTTGGTTTCATTGTAATACAGCGGCATGTATGCCAAATCATTATTTTAAGAATGTGGCAATTGTGTTCCAAAAACCAAAGTACGTTTTTCTAGTCTGATTGCGGTTAGAGTCTAATGCAATGCATACCCTAACCCAACAACTTCCTGCTTCCTGTGCCCTTCAGCAGTGGTCTCTAACCCAAACTTTACATGCTCACAGCGCCCTCTACTGTTCAGGAACAAGTTTGTGCCCCCAATTCCAATCCCTAGAACGACTGATACAAATCAAAATTCAGACAACTGGATTCACTTACCCCTGGAAGGTAGATCGCACCTGCCTTTAAAGGAAAGAGGGTGGCCGTCTGGCAGCTGACCATGCAGGGAAGAGCGACTCTCTAGGTGGGCTGCTGGGTAACTTCCATGTGAAACCTAACAGGATCCCGTCAGGAGAGGAAAGCTGGCTGGGATTTGTTGCCCTTTCTTCCCCTCAAGAGCACTAACTTGCTCTGCTGACCTTTTTTCCACACTAACCCCACCATCGTCTTTCATCTTCCTCTTCCTTAACTTTAGTTGCATTGTCAGCCCTTTGCACGTGCCCCTTATTCCACCCTTTGATTTTCCTTTGGAGAAACCTGGGAAAACAAGTTCTCGGGTTAAGGCCCCTTATCCACCAAGCTGAGCAGGGCTCCTTTCACTGTGATTACATCATCTTTTTTTCAATCATCATCTTATTATTATTATTTTTTGGGGGGCGGAGGAATGCTTTTTAGTATATTCACAGAGTTGTGCAACCGCCAGCATAATCTAATTTTAGAACATTTTTACCATCTCAGAAAGGAATTCCATACCCATTATCAATCACTCTCATCTCCCCCACCTGTCTTCAGCTCTAAGCAATCATCAATCTACTTGCTGTCTATAAATTTGACTATTCATTTCATAGAAATTAGAGACTTTCCTGGTGGCTCAGACCGTAAAGTGTCTGACTACAACGCGGAAGACGTGGGTTCAATCCCTGGGTCAGGAAGACCTCCTGAAGAAAATGGCAACCCACTCCAGTATTCTTGCCTGGAGAATCCCATAGACAGAGGAGTCTGGTGGACTACAGTCATAGGGTTGCAAAGTGTTGGACACCACTGATGTGACTTAACACGCACGCATGCAGGGTAATTCTATGCTTAGCATCTTGAGGGACAACCAAGATGTTTATGTCCCTTTACCTTTAAGCGAAACTTCATGACCCACTGCACCTAAGAGGAAAATATTGTTATTCTGATGACTGGTAAATAGAATGCTACTAGAATTATGCTCAGGAGGTTTCTAATATGCAAATGAATCATCCTTGATTCTTCAAAACCAAAAGCCCAGGTCTTAACCGAGAAAATTATTCCTTTATACTATTCACCGTTTGAGACTCTCTGATCTTTCTTTCTTGACAGTTCTAAACGTGACCACCAGCAGAAATGTTTTCACATTCCTTTGAAGTACAGTTTTCTGACTCATGTCTTAGAGTTACTCCCACTCAGAATTTTATGATTTCTAAGCCTTCTTAGAAGCAAGCAGAGCAGCCTTAGATGATTTGTGAGGTTTAGTTATTTAAAGCCATAATATTCAATTACTCAAACTATCATGTTCCTCTTGAGCGTTTACTCCCTACGTGGCAAAATGGGAACAAGAAGACAGAGATGACAGAATTCCTCCCATGGAGAGGTTTATAATCTAGTTGGGGAGGAAAATAAAATTACAACTCAAAATATCACACACATGTCCCAGTGTCCTTAGCAACTCAAGTCTATAGGGCAGTGACATGGCAAATACAGACTAGGATAATATTTCCACAGACACTGAGGTACACAAAGGAAGCTGCTGAATAGAAAGAAGCTCCCTGGTCTGGCAAGTCCAGGCCTCATCCCCATCCAGCCTCCTGAAGTGGGTCACTACCTCCACTCGCTTCTAACTCATCGACTCACACCAGTGTGACCCGTACTTGTGGGAAACTCTGGCCCACAGAGTCAATTTCAAACTTTTTTTGTTTTGTCTCCAAGGGACTCAGCAAACTGGCCTTAACCTCTCCAACTCTTTCTCCTACGAGCCCTCAAGATCTAACAGTGTGGTCAGCTTGCTATCTTCAGAGTACTAGGGACAATCCCTAGAATGTGTTCCTTCTCCAAAATGAGCCCTGGATAGATACTGATTGACAGGTTGCCTGGTTCTCAGCCCCACATAATTCACGCCAGCCCCTCAAGCCTTCCTCACCCCTTGGAGTCCCAACAAGTCCCGCTGTCCTTTGAGAGCTCTTCCTTGAGCCTCCTGGCCACAGAGGTCGCTTCTTTCTGTGCTCACCCATGCCTCTTAGTGTTTTATCTAGATGTTTGATTTGCAGTCTTGTGACAATACACTGTTGTTGCTGTTCAGTTGCTCAGTTGATTCTGACTGTCTTTCGCTGTCTCCCGGAGTTTGCTCAAACTCTTGCCCATTGAGTCGGTGACGGCATCCAGCCATCTCATCCTCTGTCGTCCCCTTCTCCTCCCACCTTCAATCTTTCCCAGCATCAGGGTCTTTTTCAGTGAGTCAGGCTTTGCATCAGGTGGCCAAAGTATTGCAGCTTCAGCACCAGTCCTTCCAATGAATCTTCAGGGCTGATTTCCTTTAGGATTGACTGGTTTGATCTCCCTGCAGTCCAGAGAACTCTCAAAAGTCTTCTCCAGCACCACAGTTCGAAAGCATCAGTTCTTCAGGAGCTCAGCTACCAGATATTTCTGTGCCTCTCAGAATCCTTCAGCAAAAACAGAAACACGGTCTTGAAGGAAGAGTACACTGAGACTACTCTGGACTGAACCAGTACATACTCTGACACTTGAAATCCACTGGAAGGGCAGACTTCAAATTAACAGGCTCCTCCACGCACGGGCTCTGCACAGCCCGACACAGTAAGGGGCAGCGGGAGGGAGCAGAGTACAGTCCGGATGTCCTAAGAGGCAGCCCAGAGTTCACACGCCTTCTTTATTTTCCTAGGAGCTTGGTTACTGTGCGGGATACTAAAATCCCTGCGCGTGTAAAGAGAAAATAGAAACCATATTTGCCAGAACTGCTTTCAGAAAGCGTCTTGGGGATGTTGGAAGGAATTCTTTTCATAAGCTGCTTGGGGGTGGGGCAGGGGTGGGAGTGAGCCCCTCCTGGGACAAGCTTAAGAAACGGCAGATGATCAGCAAGCTGCCTTGGGAAAATGTCCCCCAGATTGCAGGGCTTTGTTTTCCTGGGAGGAGTAAGTTTGCTCTCCAAGGAGGGCGTGGTCACTGCCTCTAGTAAGGCGCCTTCTCGGACCTCCCTAACACCCAGCATCGAATCTGTAAGTGTCCCGGTGTTTAAAGATTAACCTGACCTGTACCCAAGTCTCCATTCAGCGAACAGGGTCGTTGTTCTCAGTATCTGGCCTCCAGCTTCCAGTCCTCGCCCCCTCCCAGGCTTAATACCCAGTAGGCGCTTCTAGGTTTCAGGCTCAGCGTGAAACGTAGGGAGACGCGGTGTCTCCGCAGCGCCCCCGCGCGGCACTCGGCGGAAGTGCTGCCGCGGAAGCCGCTGGAGCCCTGGGGTCTCCAAGGGCACGTTCCATCTGCTCCATCGCGCTCTGCAGCCAGGTAACACGGAGACTCCCCAGCATCATTCTTTGCAGAGACCTACAGTAGTTGAGCTCTGTTATCTGATGCTTTCTGGGTCACTTCTTTTTTTCTTCTATCAAGATTTCTAGGTGGAAGTGAGCCTTAAAGACATTTCTATGTTCAGTCAAAGGAAGCTTCAGCTAAGGACGGGGAAAAAATAAAGCAAAACACAAAGGCGGGGCGGGAGTGGCAGGTGGGAGGTGGGAACAAATCTGACATTAAAAATCAATATTAAACAGCAACTCTTCACANAGGGGGTTGAGGGAGGGGGAGCTGTGCAAAAGCACAACCCACCAAGCTTTGCACAGAAAAGATCTTACCAGGGGAGCCCCATGTGAGATCAGGCTGTAATTCAGTTTGATCTCAGTAACATCTTACGGACCACTTTCCTCAAGGATAACTGCAGGATGCAAGCATATAACCATGAAGGGGGTAGGGAAGACTGGTAGGGTAAAGTGTTGGCGTTATCGTCCCACGTCATTTTTCAAAATCACTTTAGAGTCTGCTCTGGTTATTTTATGTTTCCTAATGGGCTATTTTTTTCAAAAGGCTTGTAGCCATTTTCAAATTCAATAACAGTCCATTAAATAGCATCAGGCTTTGGGGAAGGAAAGCAGCCGGCAGGGATAAAAAGAGGGAGGCTGGGAGGACAGAGGCAGTGGGCGCGTCTGCAGTGGTCACTGTTGTCCACGGCGATGTCGCTGCACCCAGGGCCTGCGTGTTAGTAATGCAGTTCCTCCTTGGCATCTGCGAGCCCGAGAAGAGCTAGTTTTTAAAGTCAGCTGGCAGCTGGGCTTGTCCAGAGGAGCAGCTCCTTTCTGATGAAGCCCAGTTGTAGGATGCACAGTCATCTTGGCTGGTTGGAAATTACCGTAAATTCTTTACGACATAATCTGTGGCGGCTTCAGCCGCCCCGGCCCACTGGCAGCCCGCGAACCCGCGCCTGGCCCTTGGAGGAGAAACGCAGTGGGTGTGAGGAAACACATGTCCTTTCCGGCTTCCGAGGGGAGTGAGGGGAGTGAGGAAGCAGCAAGCTAGCCGGGAGGGGCTCTGACAATGCAAGGAGCCTGCCGTGGACATTCCGAGGGGATGGCAACATCCTTCCGACCTCAGACACAAAGAGCCGCTTCTTCCTCTAGGAGGGGATCCAGTGTTCCCTGTCCTTCAGATGACTCCTCGAGACGCAGACCACAGAACTCTCTCCCGGGCTTCTCTTCCCATTTTCTTGGAAATGATGGTTTACTGTGAAAGTACAAGGAAGTCCACACATCCTCTAAAGTGATGAGATTCCTATAATAAAAAAAGCTAAAAAAAGTCTTGGATGTATTAATATAAGAGCAGTATAAGCCTCATGGATAAATACACTGCCTCCCACAGCTAGAATTGAAGGATCTTTGCTTGCTTTTTCTCTCTTAAGGGTACTCAGATAGATCAAGGACCATCAGACTCTGAGAATCCACATGCATACCATGTGTGTGCCCCGCTTGAGACACTTGGGTATTGTAAACAACTCTTGCAGTGAAATTGAGATGTTGACTGACAGAACAGGCCAGTTAGGACATCCTGCGCTGATTGTCCATCTTCCTCTTTTCCTGGGCAGCCTCAGGAGTGAAGAGAGATAGGCTTTGGATTCAGGAAGGCAGAAAATTAAATCCTAGCCAGCTTGTTTGGTCCCTCCCTTCTCTCCCTAACAAGTGAATTCAATGGGCCTCAGGTTAAATACTTTACCTCTCAGAGCCCGTAGAGTGGGAGTGATTTTATATACATACATATAAAAAATTACATAAAAATACAAAAAAATTCATAAATATAAAATACATACTATATATACTATATATTATTTTTGGAGTGACAATATTATCTCACAGGATGATTGGTAGTTATTTTTATTGGAGATTAATTGCTTTACAAGTTGTGATGGTTTCTGCTGTACAGCAGCGTTAATCAGTCATAATTACATATATATGTATATTTCCCCCTCCCGCTTGAGCCTCCCTCCCACCCCCGCATCTCACCCTGAGGTCATCACAGAGCACCAGGCTGAGCTCCTTCTGCTACACTGCAGCTTCCCGCCAGCACACAGGGTAGTGTATATATGTGAATGCTACTCTCAGTTTGATTGGTAGTTTTAAATGATGTGATCACTCTTCCCCCAGTTTCTGGTTTTATTTTCTTGTCGGTGATTCTCACTGCCTGAAATTACCGGAGTGCTTGTTTATTTCCCGTCCGTTGCTCCTCCTCTGCCTCGCAAGCGGAACCACTGCCTTTGTTCAGAGCTGTGTTTCCATTGTCTGGGTGCAGTGCTCGGCACATAGTAACTGCTCAGCAAATATTTACTGAATGAATGAAAGTGCAATGAATACACTGGTAAAGCGCAAAATAGAGACTCAATAACTGCGAGTTTTTTCTTCTTTAAGAATACGGGTTTACCTTTGCGTTCATTGTCTTCCTGTATAACATGGAAATGAGCTAGACCACAGGTCACGGAATTCAGGAGAGTCCTTGCCTGTTCAGGCCAAGCGAATCTTTTCTGGATTCTTTAACTTCTTCTGGAGAGGGCTATCTGAGCTATTACCATCTGCGTGGCCTGGAGAAGAATTTAGCTTTAGGTTCAAGAGCATTTGTTGGTAAACTGACTTTCTCACTGTAGGTCCATTTCTCAAGCTGTCTTGTCCCCTCTCCTGTTGTCTGACTTGGCTGTCTTGGAGGAAATTCTCCGGTTGTGGTGATGGTCATTCAGTAGGTGGCGCTCTCTCCCAGAACACTGCCCTTCACAGTCCAGACCCCGTTACTGATGATAACTGCAGAGTCCCAACTACAAACCAGTCATGCTGCTTATTTTGCAGCTTTTGTTTCTTTTCTGTACACCACATCTCAGCTCTCCCTGTTCTTGTCTTCTCAGTTCCTTTCCTGCTTAACTAAAGTTCTCTGACCTTGAACTTAAGGACATGTTGGCCTTTACCTAAGAGGAGGAGGGGACTGAAAGGAGACATTCATACTAAGTTCTGGGCTTGAAACTCCGTTTTCCCTAATTTTTAATTCATTCATTCACTTAGTCACCAGAATTTTACTGTGAGCCAAAGTTGGATGGATTAATGAAGGAAGAAATGCTCTGAGGGCAATGACTGGGATTTGTAGTATGCATCCACTACTTAATGACTGGAATAATTTCTTACCCTCTCAAAGTCTCAGTTTTCTGATCTGTACAATGGGGATGACAGTAGTAATTACCTCACAGAGTTTTCCAAGGAGTAAATTGATTATTATTTATAAAGTTCTAAAAACAGTGCCTGGAACACAGTAACATTAAATAAGGGTTTGTTAAACAAATACTAACTACTGTTTTGCTTAACTTTCCAATGAACATGACAGTGCCTCTTTATATTAGATATATTACATATTTTCCCCCACTAAAAAATCTCTGAAATCAGGATGGGATGTCATAATTTGGCAAGTAAGAATGATGATATACAAAATGGTTCATTCATTTTTAAATTGAGAGTGTATTGGGTTTGATGAAATATGGCAATTATAAATAACATCTCTTCTTTTTTGCTGGCCTCTTTCTCTTAGATTGCACATGTGCTCAAACTTTCCCAATTAAAAAAGAAAGAAAAATAGAGAAAGAGAAAAGAGTTCTTGATTCTGCCTCTTTTCTCAAAGTGGCACTGACTCTGGTGCAGAGCAGAGCCTGGAATGGAAAAAAGGGAGAAGGACCCCCTAGAGGGTCTGAGTAGAGCTTGGAGGCCTCAAAAAAGTGGGTCTCCACCTGTCTTCATTCCCTTGCCACCCAGAAATGACACACACTGGTGAGAGAGCCTCACCGATGAGGACATACAGAGAAAGAAGGGGCCTTCTAGAACGAAGCTTGGGCTTTATCCTGTGATTGTGTTCTGAAAAAGCGTGAGCTTGGATTGAGAACTGGATGGCTTTTTAGGAAGTGCCTTCCCAAGTCCTGGGCTAAGAGTCACCATCAGAGGGACTGGACCAGGTACCCACAGAGCAGGTCAGAGTTACTTCCTGGATAAGGTCTCTGAGTGAACAGAATTCTCGAGTCCCACGTGGTCATCAGCTCGCGGGTAACGCTGGATGGATGCTATGTTTCAGCGTATTCTGTGCTTTTTTTTAATGCCTTCAACTTAGATTCTTTCTTGTGTATAGTATGCCAAGCACCCCTTGCCCCGTAAAGTTTCACTGAAACTCCCCTTCACTGGGTGACTGTATTCACAGGTGCTCATGGGACACTTGGAGACACTTGGATTCTCTCCTTTGGCTTCCAGTACACGACTTAGCGACTAGACCACCGCTGCCACCATCACTCCCTAAGGCACCCCGGTGGTGCCTGTGGCCCTTCTGACACCCCTCTATCCACTCATTTGAGCACCTGCTCTAGTCTACTAGGAGTCAGACACGACTGAGCGGCTTTCACCGCTCGCTCCTAGGCTACTGCCCTGAAATATTCTCCCAGTGTTCTGCCCACCCAGAATCTACAAAGAGCGATTTGCCATCCTTTAGTTATTCTTCCAGTGAGTGTATTGTTATAAAAAATAGAACAGCCAGTTATTTTACCAGCATCATGGGTTGATTTGAGAACAGCAGAGGAATTGCAATTTGGACAAAAGTTATGGCAAAAATACAGGTGAGCCCAAAGGCAAACATGCACAACTTTATAGAGAAAAGGAAATTGGGAAGAGTTGTTTTGAATGCAAGTCCCTTGGAGGAAAGTAAGAGTTTGGGATGGCAGGAGTTTTCCACGGGCTGGGCGTGTTGCTGGGCATGGAGAACTCTTCCCATTGGGGTCTGTAACTGACTTGCTTCTGTTTGTAATTGACCTCAAGTGACAGTGCCTAAGGACTCGCCATTCTAGCCTTCTGATTTCATCTTAAATGAGATTTCCTGCATTCTGTCTCACACGTGCTTATAAAGTCCCTCTACACAGTGCTGGGCAGACAAAGAGAATACCTGTACTTACCCAGGGGAGGTTAATCTCCTCAGAGACCTTCACATACATTGTTTGATCTAAGCTGTGTGTGTGTGCATGCTAAACCTCCTCAGTGGTGTCTGACTGTTGTGACCCCACGCACTGTAACCTGCCAGGCTCTTCTGTTCTTGGGATTTTCCAGGCAAGAATACTGGAGTAGGTTGCCATGCCCTCCTCCAGGGGATCTTCCTGACCCCGGGACTGAACTCTTATATTTGTTGCATTGGCAGGTGGGTTCTTTACCACTAGTGCCACCTGGGAAGCCCCTGATCTAAGCTGTTCGATGGTAAGGAATCCACCTGCCAATGTAGGAGATACAAGAGATCTCAATTTGATCTCTGGGTCAGGAAGATCCCCTGAGGAGGGCATGGCAACCCACTCCAGTATTCTTTCCTGAAAAATCCCATGGACAGAGGAGCCAGGCTGGCTACAGTCCGTGAGGTCTCAAAGAGTCAGACACTACCCAGCATACACACAAGGTTTTAAACAGCCATTGACACGGGCATCTCCTTTTTCGTATTTCACAGATGTGGAACTGAAGAGAGGAGGGCTTAAGTGACTTCTTCCAGGGCCAGTCTACTTTCTGATTGACAAGGGATAAACTAGATGGTGTTGCCTGCTCTCAGGGAGCCTGCCTTCAGAAGAGCTCCCAGGCACCACCTTATTCTCTGATGTTTCAGTCCAACAGAATGTATTGCTGTGGGTCCTGACCTAACTCACACTGCAGCAGTCTTCATTAAACTTTAAAACCCTTGCTTGCACATACCAGAGAAGCTCTTAGCCCTCTGCAGCAGACTCGAGGGCTTGCTCCATCTCCCTGCATGTCTTCTTTGCCTGAGGTGTGTCCGGGTGCAGGCTGGGAGAGTCAAACAGTCAATAAATACTTGCTGAGCAGCAAGCGCCTCCCTAGGCTCTGGGGATTCACCTTGAATTCACCTTGCCGTTGACTTGAAAGGATGTTAATACCAAAAATTCTTTGAGCAAGAAATTATGATAGAGACTCTATATAACGTGCTCATGTTTCTATGAGGGAGGCAGTAGTATTTATATTTGTTTTTCTATTTTTAATTGTTATATTTTTATCGTTAGGATTCTGTCCAAGCCTGAGGTCTGAGTGGAAGTGCCTTTGGAGCTGGGAAAGGACACAAGGTCACAGCTGAAGCCTTGGTCCGATGCTCTGGGTGGAGGAGCTTTGGAACCTCAAACTAACTCCTGCCCCCCGCCTTGGGGCTCTCCTGTGGACGCCTCCAGGTGTCTGCTGAGTCATGACCCACCCTCCGCATGGAACGGGGTGGAAAAGTAAAGTAAACTGTTTGTTAAACTGGCAAAAACTGCAAGTTTTAAACGCCCCAGAGAGGTTTATTTCTTACACAGCTGGTTCTAAGTAGAATAAAGGGTGGGGGAGGGGATCATGATCAAAGAACTGATTTTCTTTAGTAGATTTTCCTTACTTGGTTTTCAAATCTTTTTTATTACTAAAGTTTAGTTGAATTACAATGTTATGTTAGTTTCAGGTATACAGCAAAATGATTCAGTTATACTATATATTTATCTCTATACGTTTTCAGATTCTTTTCCATTATCGGTTATTACAAGATATTGAATATAGTTCCCTGTGCTTAAAAGTAGGTCTCTGTTGTTTATCTATTTTATATATAGTAGTGTGTATCTATTAATCCCAAACTCCTAACTTATCCCTTCCTAACCCTCTCCCCTTTGGCTGAGTAACATTTTATTGTGTACGCACGTGCCACATCTTTATCCATTTTTCTGTCAGTGGAAAGACCCTTGGGTTGCTTCCATGTCTTAGCTACTGTAAATAGTGCTGCTGTGAACATCTTTTTGAATTAGAGTTTTCCTCTTTTCTGGATATATGCCTAGGAGTGGGATGGCTGTATCATATGGTAACTCTATTTTTAGTTTTTAAGGAACTTCCATCGTGGCTGCACCGATTTATATTCGCAGCACTGGGTAGGAGGGTTCCCTTTTCTTCATACCCTCTAGTTTTCAAGTCTTAGGAAGAAGGAAGCTGCAGAGACAGAGATGCTAGGTATTGCTATATGGTACATTTGAGGCGGTCCTTTCTCCTTTGGCATGCTGGAGTTGGGTGGTATGGTTTACCCTGCTAGCCCACTGGCCACAAATGGAGTGGGTTATGAACTCTCCTTGCAACTTCTTCCTTAGTATTTGCGTCCCACTGTTTACACTCAGTGATAACCAGACACGTGAACTTAGGTNAGTCTTAGGAAGAAGGAAGCTGCAGAGACAGAGATGCTAGGTATTGCTATATGGTACATTTGAGGTGGTCCTTTCTCCTTTGGCATGCTGGAGTTGGGTGGTATGGTTTACCCTGCTAGCCACAAATGGAGTGGGTTATGAACTCTCCCTGCAACTTCTTCCTTAGTATTTGCGTCCCACTGTTTACACTCAGTGATAACCAGACACGTGAACTTAGGTTTGCTTTCTGACTCTACATAGCCTTGTTCCTCGTCTTTGTGATGTGGAAACTGCCCAGCTCAAAGGGCTGTGTTGCAGGGATAGTGAAGTAATATATCTCTCGGACAATGGTGAGATTCTACACAAAGTTTCGTTGTTTTTGCTCTACCTATTTATTCTATCTTTCTTTCTTTCTTTGGCTACCTCGAGTCTTAGTTCCTGCATGAGGGATCTTTTCCATGCGGCACATGGACTCTCTAGTTGTGGCAAATGGCCTCCAGCGTATGTGGGCTTAGTTGCTCTGTAGCATGTGAGATCTTAGTTTCCTCCCCTTCATTGCAAGGTGGATTCTTTACCTCTGAGCCTCCAGGGAAGTCCCTCTACTTATTTCTTCTTTATGGTGTAGTCTGAAGGCATCTGCTTCAAAACATTCTCCAAGTGTATTAGAAAGTACTCAGTGCCCGACCCACAATAGGCCTAACTAAAAATTTAAGACTGTGACTCCTACTGGGGCCAAATCATGAGACGGACACCTTGGTGATGCTGGTATTCAACATCATTTCTAGTGGAGGAACAGCAAGGGACACCAAGAAAGAAAAGAAAATGACCTCCAAAGAGGGAGGGATAAAGGTGGGCGGAGTCCTCCCCTTTTCAAACCTTTTCCCTGCCCCACCCACCTCACCAAAGTACTCCCTCATTCTCAGCCTCCCAGACTCTGCCCCTTCCCACTCTGACTCCTTGTTCTCTGATCACAAACCCTCAGTTCTCAAGATAACATACCATGAAAGCACCCGAGATGAAAATGGTTGATATGGCTGTGAGTTGTAAAAGAAAAGCTAGAGCTGGAGCAAACCTTAGAGGAGATGTCCATCTATGTGTACATACATATATATATATGTACGCACACACATATATACGGGCTTCCTTGGTGGCTCAGATGGTAAAGAATCCGGCCTGCAGGAGATCTGGGTTTGATCCCTGGGTTGGGAAGATCCCCTGGAGGAGGGCATGGCAACCCACTCCAGTATTCTTACCTGGAGAATCCCATGCACAGTGGAGGCTGGTGGGCTACAGTCCATGGGGCTGCACAGAGTAGTACACAACTGAAGCGACTTAGCATACGCTCACGCATTCCCTATACGTATGTCCCCCTCTGTGTTTTGCAAAGAGGCACCTGGGGTCATGCACCGCCTCTGCCAGTGTTTTACATGTTTAACAGAATCAGATAAGAGTAGAGTTTGGATTCTGGTGTTCTAGGCTGTAAAGAGCGGGTGGGGGTGGGGTTTCCCTTTTGCTCCCTGCCTCCATGTGGAGCTGAAAGCTCATTCAGAGCTCATCCACCCAGGAGGGGGTGCTGGGGCTCTAGGGAAGGAGACTACTTCAGGGTTTTTATCTCAGCCCTTTCGTCTCCCTTAGAACATAGGACATTGCTTTCATGTTTAAACAATAAGATAATACAGTCAAAAGAAAAGCGAANTGAGTTTTCCCTTTCCCTGGTCCTCTCCTCACTTCTTTTTTTTTTTTTTTTTCATCAACAAACCTTCTTTTCTTTTTGGGGTTGGTGGGGGAAGGGAAAGAGAGAGACTGTGCTTTTTTTTTTCCTGGATGAGCCAAACGGCATGTGGGATCTGAGTTTCCAGACCAGGGATGGAGCCTGTGTCTCCTGCATTGGAAGTATGGAGTCTTAGCCACTAGACCATCAAGACCATCCCTCTCCTCACTTCTTAGCCCCTCTCTATCACTCACAGTGGAAGTTCATATGCCCAGAATAGAGAGGTCTTAAAGAGAAATAATGCAGTTCCTTTCTCCTTGCCTTGTACCTCATTCTCTTCGAAACAGGACTCAAACAAGATGAGACACGTTGCTATGTCTTCACTCTGGTGTTCAGTTGCCTAGTCGTGTCCAACTCTTTTAGACCCTCCTTCCTTTTTTTCTAACTGGGGGTGTGTGTGGGGAAAACTACTTTGTTCCTATGTCTCGATGTGAAAGAGAAAGAGCCCTAATATTTATTGCCAGACTCTTCTTTAACATCTCAACAACTTCAAGAGGTAGGTGTCAGTCTTTCCACTTTACTAGTGAAAAACCCGAGCCCTGAAGGATCAAATAGCTTTCAAATATTATACTGGTGGCAAATACAGAAAGAACATTTGAGCCCAGGACTGTACAATTCCAAAGCTCAAGCTTTTCCCCCTAAACCACACTTCTAAGAATCTCACGATTGTCTCTTGACTTCAAGAATGAATGTGGGGACTTCTCTGATGGTTCAGGGGCTGAGGCTCCGAGCTCCCAATGAAGGGGGCCCAGGTTTGATCCCTGGTCAGGGAACTAGATCCCACATGCCACAACTAAGGGTTTGTATGCTGCAAGCAAGTGAAGATCCCATTTGAAAGACTCCATGCAGCCGAATAAATAAAAGTAAATCTTTTTTTTTTTAAGTGAATGTGCTCGACAAAGCAACATCATTATTAATCAGAGTGACCTTGTGACAAGGTCATATGCCATGTGGTAGGGGTGAGGACAAGTCTGAATTTGGAGGGAACACCAGTTTTTCTTTCTATGAGTATGTCACACGTAACAGTGGAAGGGAGCTGGTAAAGGGCAAGGGTGTTACTGGACACGGCAAAGTTACCAGTTCTAATTGGAGCCGAGAGAAATCTGTTTTCTCCCGGTGTTGGACACGGAGTCTAAGTCTCCTAACATGTTGGCACGCGAGGCAGGGTTTAGGAGCCTACTGTGGCATTTCACAGACTGCCATTCAAATCCCCACTCGGCTGCTTCTTCATTGTATGGCCTAAGGCAGTTCACTTATCCTAAGTCAGGGTTTCCTCTTATTCACAAGGTGAGACACGTACCTGGGCCACAGGGGGCTGTTAAACCAGTAAATGAAGTGTATGTAAAGCGCTTAGCCTAGCATCTGGCATGTAATCAGTCCTCAATAAAAGAGTAGCCATATTTGTTTTATTGTTAAGATCATTATTGAGCATTGCAGGCAGATTCTTTACCAGCTTAGCCACAAGGGAAGCTCAAGAATACTGGAATGGGTAGCCTATCCCTTCTCCAGTGGATCTTCCCAATCCAGGAATCGAACCAGGTCTCCTGCATTGCAGGTGGATTCTTTACCAACTGAGCTATCAGGGAAGCCCTATTTGGCAGATAGGGATTATAAAATGAAGAAATTCATTCAGTCCACAACTAGTTACTGAACATTAGCTATGTCACAGGCAGTGAACAGCACAGACTGAGATGCCTGCTCTCAGGCATCAGCTGTATTCTGAAGTGGGTAGACACAGTCAGCAAAACCAATAAGCAAATTAAGAGATATAGTGAAATGTGATATGTGTTCTGGGAAAAATATAAATAGATTTAGGTGACTATCCAAGTCATTCATTTAATGTGGACACTCATTTAATCTGAACCACCATCATTGAATGCTAACATGGAATTCTCCAGGCAAGAATTCTGGAGTGGGTTGCCATTTCCTTCTCCAGGGGATCTTCTTAACCCAGGGATCAAATCCAGGTCTTGTGCATTGCAGGTAGATTCTTTACTGTCTGAGCCACCAGGGACGCTCTAACATTGGTAGTCCATTGGTTGGAAACATAATGCTGGTCTTGGAGCTTAATTTCTGTGTTTTTTTTTTTTTTTAATTTTAAAATGTTTAATGGTGATAGTACATTATACTTTCTCTGATCGTCTCAGTGTCCCAGATAAAGCAATCTTCTCACTACTGATAGTTAACAACTCCTTTGGGATTTTTAGGTGCTGCTTCCAGATAAATGGGTTATTTTCGATTACTATTTTGCTTACAACAAGAGTAGCATCCAGTGACCAAGTTGCTAAGTACATTATTAAATAACAAAAACAAAAATTTGAACCTGTAGGTATAACTGATGGTTTGTTCTATTGGTGGTTGAGGAGAAAAGCATCTTATAACTTAAAAAACTTTCTGGGGAAAAAAGATCAACCATAGAAATTCCAGGTTTAAAGGGACCTTTAATTATGCTGAAATTCCCCTTATGTGGTTCAGACAAGACTGGTTTGACTTGATCTGTTTTGGACTTGAGCTCTGTTTCTTGGGAATTATAGGTTGATAGAAGTTGATATTCAGAAAAGGGAGGATGTAGTTGTCAATAGATTTTTCTCGAGAGCACTTGCCAAGAGGGAAAGGAGACTTTCCTTTTCTAAGATGCTACGAAGAAGACTGTTACTGGTACTGCCCTGGTGGTCCAGTGGCTAAGACTCTGCACTCCCAATTCAGGGGGCTGGAGCTCCATCCCTGGTCAGGGAACCAGATCCTGCCTGCTACAACTAAAGAGTTCAAATACAGCAACTAAAGATCCTGAGTGCTGCAATGAAGACCCAGTGCAACCAAATAAATAAACAAATATTAAAAAAAAAAAAAGATTCTTGGTGAGGCATAGCTTATTTCTTTTTTTGAATGCTTCAAGGCAGTCAGATACTGGGAGAGATGCTACCAGTACCAGGGCCGTCCAGCCAACAAGGCTAAAGTCTGTCTCAATCTTCCGTTGTGTTTGACTATGAAAAGTGTCAAACACACAGAGAAGTACAGAGAGTAATGTTACAAAATATGCACCCCAATCCAAACAACAGTTTTCAGTGATTTTAATATGGGTAGATATTAAATGCATGCATGTGACGTGGTTGCTGAATCGTGCCTGCCTCTTTTCGACCCCATGGACTATATAGCTTGCCAGACTCCTCTGTCCATGGAATTCTTCAGGCAAGAATACTGGAGTATTCTTCCCTTCTCCATGGGATCTTTCTGACCCAGGGATAGAACCCAGATCTCCTGCATTGTAGGCAAATTCTTTACCATCTGAGCCACCAGGGAAGCCCTAGATACTAAATAGATTTAGATGTAACTGATGATCCCTTTATAACTATTCCCTAGTACTCTCTCGCTAGATGCAACCAGCACCCTGAAGTTAGTGCATATACTTCCTATCTCTGATGACTCAGATGGTAAAGAATCTATCCCGCAATGCAGGAGACCTAGGTTCGATCCCTGGGTCAGGGAAAAATCCCCTGGAGGAGGGAATGGCAACCCATTCCGGTGTTCTTGCCCGGGAAATCCCATGAACAGAGGAGTCTGGTGGACTACAATCCATGGGGTCGCAAACAGTCAGACACGATTGAGAAACTTTCACTTTTCATGTGTTTATACTTTGATTCTACAAACTATAACACTGTATGTTTGCTTTAAAATTTTGCATAAATAGTATTATATGGCATGGACTTCCCAAGTGGTGCAGTGGTATAGAATATGCCTACCAATGCAGTAGGCGCAAGAGATGAGGGTTCAGTCCCTGGGTCAGGAAGATCTCCTGGAGTAGGAAATGACAACCTACTCAGATATTCATGACTGGAATATTCCATGGACAGATGATCCTGGTGCACTACAGTCCACGAGATTGCAAACAGTCAGATACGATTGAATGACTAAGCGTGCATGTGTATGCGCACGCGCACACACACACACATTATATGGCATGCATTTTGTCCTAGTTTTTACAATCTTTTTGAGGTCTGTCTCTTCATATCAGCTATAGATCTGTAATTACAACTCTTCTCAAAAGTGACCAGTAGGATCTCTGACCCCTGGACACATGTGGAAGAGTAGCAAGATGTATTATTCCACATTGTGTCTCTCTGGCAGATTCCTCATCTTATTCATCAAACTGTCAACTTCCCGAGACCAAAATACCAGTACAGGAGGTAAAATCTGCTGAGACAAGGAAAAAGAACTGCTTAAGGAAACGAAATAGGAAACTAAGCCATTTAAGTGTAAGCTAAAGAAAGAGAGAAACAATGAACGTCTTCATATAATTTTTGAACTCAGTCTCCTGGAGTTTTTTTCGTCTTCCCCATCCCTGCAGAAGCAATCAATATTTCAAATGTTTCCACCTTTGGTTAAATTTGCCTATTCTAAAGCTTCATGAAAATAGAATTGTGTGGTATGTACTCTTCTATGTTATTCTTTTTTCAATCAGTATGTTTTGGAGATATACTCACATTGTTATGTGGCCATAGTTTATTCCTTTTTAGTTGTTGCATAATGTTTTATGAATATATCACACGTTGTTTATCCATTGTCCTATTTATTGGACACTTGGCTCCTGTCCATGGAATTCTCCAGGCCCAGGATTGAACCCAGGTTTCCCTCATTGCAGGTAGATATCTTGGTCACATGCTAAATGTATATTTAACTTTATAAGGTACTCAGTTCAGTTCAGTTCAGTTCATTAGCTCAGTCGTGTCCAACTCTTTGCGACCCCATGAATCGCAGCACGCCAGGCCTCCCTGTTCATTACCATCTCTCGGAGTTCACTCAGACTCACATCCATTGAGTCCGTGATGCCATCCAGCCATCTCATCCTCAGTCGTCCCCTTCTCCTCCTGCCCTCAATCCCTCCCAGCATCAGAGTCTTTTCCAATGAGTCAACTCTTCACATGAGGTGGCCAAAGTACTGGAGTTTCAGCTTTAGCATCATACCTTCCAAAGAAATCCGAGGGTTGATCTCCTTCAGAATGGACTGGTTGGATCTCTTTGAAGTCCAAGGGACTCTCAAGAGGCTTCTCCAACACCACAGTTCAAAAGCATCCATTCTTCGGCCCTCAGCCTTCTTCACAGTCCAACTCTCACATCCATACATGACCACAGGAAAAACCATAGCCTTGACTAGACGGACCTTAGTCAGCAAAGTGATGTCTCTGCTTTTGAATATACTATCT
>SJYV01055231.1:658203-692231 GCA_006410875.1 Neotragus pygmaeus | reverse complement strand
ACTGCTGAGTTTTTCAAATTTCTGGCATATTGAGTGCAGCACTTGCACAGCATCATCTTTCAGGATTTGAAAGAGCTCAGCTGGAATTCCATCACCTCCACTAGCTTTGTTCATAGAGATGCTTTCTAAGGCCTACTTGACTTCACATTCCAAGACGTCTGGTTCTAGATTAGTGATGACATCATCGTGATTATTGGGTCGTGAAGATCTTTTTTGTACAGTTCTTGTGTGTATTCTTGCCACTCTTCTTAATATCTTCTGCTTTTGTTAGGTCCATACCATTTCTGTCTTTTATTAAGCCCATCTTTACCTGAAATGTTCCCTTGGTATCTAATTTTCCTGAAGAGATTTCTAGTCTTTCCCATTCTGTTGTTTTCTTCTATTTCTTTGCATTGATTTCTGAAGAAGGCTTTCTTATCTCTTCTTGCTCTTCTTTGGAACTCTGCATTCAGATGCTTATATCTTTTCTTTTCTCCTTTGCTTTTCGCCTCTCTTCTTTTTACAGTTATTTGTAAGGCCTCCCCACACAGCCATTTTGCTTTTTTGCATTTCTTTTCCATGGGGATAGTCTTGATCCCTGTCTCCCATACAATGTCACGAACCTCATTCCATAGTTCATCAGGCACTCTATCTATCAGATCTAGGCCCTTAAATCTATTTCTCACTTCCACTGTATAATCATAAGGGATTTGCTTTAGGTCATACCTAAAAGGTACTACCATACTATTTTCCAAAGTGGCTAGAGTTACAATGGCTTTACATTCTTGTTAATATTTGCTATTGCCAGTTTTTTTTAAGTTTTCAGACATTTGTGGGAATATATCTCATTGATATTTTCACTAAAAACTCCTCTGTCCATGGGATTTTCCAGGAAAGAGTACTGTAGTGGGGTGCCATCGCCTTCTCCAAAAAACTTATTCGTTAGAACTAATTTTAAAAACACAAACAAAATTATATATAGCATATATATTCAAAATATATTTGTATATACTTAGAGGAAATGTGTACAAGAAACTCTAAGAAATATTATTCTAAAAATATATTCACAACATTTGGTATACAACAAATCAAATTTAAAGAATGATGTCACTGTATCCATCTTTTTGACAGCTCTAAAGTTTTGTGTATCTAATAATATAGCTCTAAAATATCTCAGTATGGTCTTAATTATTTTTCTCTGAAGACTAGATGTTGACCATTTAAAAATGTATTTATCTGTTACTCATCTATCTTTTTTTGTGAAGTATTTATAAATTTTTTGCCTGTTTTTTAAATTGTGTTGTTCATGTTATTATTATAATAAATTTAATTTATTTAAATTCTTTAAAATTTAGGCCAGATATAAGTTTTGTAAAATATATCTAGTCTTATGGCCTATCTTTAAGCATATTAATTTTTAAGCTTGATGATACCTATTTGCCATATTTAAAGGTTATAATTTGTGTTGTTTTGTCCTTCTTATGTAGTCTTTGCCTAATATAATGTCAAAATGATTTTCTCCTACAAATTTGCTTAATTTTAATCATTACATTTAGGTCTATGGTCCATTTTGAGTTAATCTTTGTATGTTGTAAAGTGAGGGTCAAGGTGAATTTGTTTCCATGTGGACTATCCATCACCTATTATTGACGATCTTTTCTCTATTGAATTATCTATCTTGGCATCTTGTTGAAAAATAATTAGCCATATAGTGTAGGTCTTTTTAATGGAAGCTATACTCTGTTTCAAATAAAATTTCCTTTTCTTGCAAGCTTTTTTAAAAAATAGAACTTTGTTCTTAAAAAATTAATTAATGTTTGACTGCCCTGGGTCTCTTTTGCTGAGTGTGGGCTTTCTCTTACTGCTGTGAGCAGGGCTACTGTTTGTTGGGTGTCTGGGCTTCTCATTGCGCTGGCTTGTCTTGTTGCGGAGCCCAAGCTCTGGGTGCATGGACTTCATTAGTCAGTGCACACGGGCTCAGCAGTTGTGGCACACGGGCTTAGCTGCTCTGTAGCATGTGGAATCTTCCTGGACCCGGGATGGAATCTGTGTCCCCTGCCTTGGCAGGTGGATTCTCATATACTGTACTACCAGGGAAGTCCCTTGCTAGGATTCTGAAACACAATTTAAAGAGCTATCTGTTCATGCTTACTCTTGCATCTCTGATAAATATTTCTGTATCCTGGTCACCATCTATGGCAAAGGGAAAGGTCAGGCATTCTGTTTTCTCTTCCGTCTCTTCCTGTCTTTCTCCCGCTCCCTGTCAACACTTCAGACATCCAAGTCAGCTTTCACGACTTTCAAGTATCTAAAAATTGACTTGCCCAAGGTGCCCACTCCTGTATTTTTCTAATGAAAAGTCCACAGGCTCCAATGTTAGTAACAAGAGCTAATGTTTCTATCATATGTGTTGTCACTAATCCAGGCACTTTTAAAATTATTTAATTGTCTCGACAACCATATGAAGTAGGAATTAGTATCCCTATTTATAGAAGAGGAATTGGAGGCCCTGAGGGGCTATACACTTTGTCCAAGTTTGTTCACACACGTAGTATGTAGCTGAGCTGGGATACATTCTCAGTCTCTCCAGAGTCTGTATGCTTTCCCAAAAATGCTAAATTGCTGACTCACCCACCAAATGACTTTATTTGTAGATTGCACACCATCTGTATTATTCTTAAGTTAATATTTTTCTATTAAGTGGAGCTGTAAGGGATCTTAGAAAGCATTTTTCAGGATGAGGAAACATAAGTTGAAAGAGACCTAACCTGGAAGGGGAGCCAGGTCCTAGCCTTGGATGCCTGAGGGCTTTCCCCTTTACCCACTCTGCCTTCCTGGCCTTGGGGACTTCCTAAGTTTGGACTCCACCAACCTATGGCACTTCCAGATCACAGGGTCCCTAGGATGTAGCACTATGCTTCCAGAGTTGATTTCCATTCTTTAGCCTCTAAGCTTCCCTAGTGGCTCAGATGGTACAGAATCTGCTTGCAACAAGGGACACCCAGGATCGATCTCTGGGTCGGGAAGATCCTCTGAAGAAAGGCATGGCTACCCACTCCAGTATTCTTGCCTGGAAAATCCTATGGACAGAGGCACCTGGGAGGATACCTGGGATCACAAAGGGTCGGACGTGACTGAATGACTAACACTTCAGCCTCTGCACTGCTCACCAGAACCTCTAAAAAGGACTATTCTCAACTTCCTATCATAGTAGGAGTTACCTAATAAACTTGTCCATTTGTCTCCTCCAAGTAATACTCAAATGGACATTTACTGAGCCCTCCTATGGAAAAGCTATGACAAACCTAGACAGCATATTAAAAAGCGGAGACATTACTTTGCCAGCAAAGGTTATATAGTAAAAGCTTTGGTTTTTTCAGTAGTCATGTATGGATGTGAGAGTTGGACCATAAAGAAGGCCAAATGCCAAGGAACTGATGCTTTTGAGCTGTGGTGTTGGAGAAGACTCTTGGGAGTCCCTTGGACTGCATGAAGATCAAGCCAGTCAAACCTAAAGGAAATCAATTCTGAATATTCATTGGAAGGACTGATGCTTAATCTTCAATATTTTGGCCACCTGATGGGAAGAGCTGACTCATTTGAAAAGACCCTGATGCCAGGAAAGATTGAAGGCAGGAGGAGAAAGGACGACAGAGGATGAGATGTTTGGATGACATCACTGACTCAATGGACATGAGTTTGAGCAAGCTCCCGGGAATTGGTGATGGACGGGGAAGCTACAGGGAAGCCTGGCATGCTGCAGTACATGGGGTCACAAAGAGTTGGACACAACTGAATGACTGAACAACAACTGTGGAAAATGTCTTACTACACTCTGCAAGAACATACATATAAGGTATATTAGCATGCCCTCCAAGGGCTTATAAATACTATCAACAACTAATATTATCAAATCTCTAAAAAGTTTCTGTATAGAACAAATTTTACACACATATTGAACCTTTGCCCTTCCTTCCTTCTTTTAACTTCTATTTCTTCTTCATTCAGTTAATAATGTATCGGGTGATTTCTTTGTCCAACATTATTGTATTCCATTGTATGGAGAAATGAACATTTATATGGAATCAAGAGATCTTGATTTCCAGGTCCTCTCTGTCACTTACTAGCGGGGTATGTTCTCAGTTGTTGGATCCAGGTCCTTTGCGACCCCATGGATTGTAGCCCACCAGGTTCTCTGTCCATAGGATTTTCCAGGCAAGAATACTGAAGTGAATTGTCATTTCCTCCTCCAGGGGATCTTGCTGACCCAGGGATAGAACCAGCTGTCTCCAGCTCTGGCAGGCAGATTCTTTACCTCTGAGCTTACTTGGGAAACCCTATCAGCTGGGTGACCTTCAGCACATTATTGAACCTCTCTGAGCCTCTTGCCTAATCTGTAAAGGAGGAAGGAGATAACAAAGCGCTTTGAAAATGCTAATCTTTTTGAGAGCTATAGAAGAAAGAACTTGGACTTCAGAGTCAAAAGAGGTGGATTCCTAGCATCACTGAATACAGGACAAAGTCTGTGATAATAAAGCCATGTTGAAGAGGCAGCAGGCTGGAAAGGTTAACCTAGGAACTTAGAGCGCAGATTCTGACCCTGGCCCTCACTCACATTCTTCTTCAGGAACTCACAAGTTATTACAAGTCATGACCCTTCTTGAATAATCAAACCAAAATTGCCCATGATCAGATTTCAGAGATTTAAATAGAGGGAGGCCTTGACTGACAGGAAAAGAACATTCTTAGAGACAGTAATTCAGCAGTCTCACTCATTCATCCTTCTATCAACTTTTCACTAACTGTCTACAGTGTTAGCCTCAAGGCATTATTTTAGATGCTGGAGATCTAAAAATGAAAAAAGGTTAATGGTGCTTCTAAAGCTTCTTGGTGGGGAGGGGTGTTGTGAGAGAGGTGGGGCTTGAGGGTGATGATCAGGTTGGCAAACCCTGAGTGGAGGATTGGAGGCAGCTTGTCTTGGGCAGGGATGAGGGAGATTGATGGAGCAGGACTAAAATGTCCCCAAGCCTCAGGTTGCAAGACAGTTCTCATCATTAAAGAGTTTATCATCAAAAAAAAAAGAGTTTATTATCTAGCGAGCAAGACAGAAATAGAATCCCAGAATGATAATACATTGTGATAGTTGTGTGAAGGAGAGATGCACAGAGTGATATGAAAACACACACACACACAATAACAATCCAAGTTGAGAAGAGCATTGCAGCCTGAGGGAAGATGAGATTTATGATTTGCTGGAGTAGTGATCTATGCATTTGGGTCTCCTCTCACTTGTTTTCAACCTCACTTTCTATGACATTTCACAGTTAGAAAATGCTTTCACATTCTGAATTTCATTTGACTTAATGAAAATTAAGAATGGAAAAAGAGATCATTTTTATTCTATAGATGAGGAGATAGGAAGAGGATACCAAGTCACAAGGCTATAATTACCAGAGTGGGAATCACAATGCAGTTTTTCTGATTGTTAGTTAGAAGTCCTTTCCTAGTATGGAAAAAAGTGACCTGAGTATCAATTTGATAACTTTTTTATTGGAATATAATTGCTTTACAATATTGTGATAGATTCTGTTGTACAACAATGTGAATCACTCATGTGTATTAATATATGTATATGAGATGGTGGGATAGCGTCACCGACTGGATGGACATGAGCTTGATTCGATGACATGTGATGGACAGGGAAAGCTGGCGTGCTGCAGTCCATGGGGTGGCAAAGAGAAAGGCACAAACGAGTGAATGAGCGGCTCAACTGACTGATCGTCTCCCCCTAGGGGCCCTGTCCCATCCCCCCCATCCCACCGCTCTAGGGCATCACGAAGCTCTGCACTGAGCGCTCTGCGCTACCCGGCGGCGTCCCACACGGTGGGAAGCTGTCTGCTTCACACACGGTGGCCTATTACGTCAGTGCTGCTCACTCAGTTCACTCCGCCCTCTGCTTTCCCCACAAGTCTGTTCTCTGCTTCCGCTCCTGCTCTGCAAAGAGGTTCACCAGTACCATTTTTCTAGATTCCATACGTTTGTGGTAATATATAACATTTGTTTTTCTCTTTTTCACTTACTTCACTCTGTATGACATTTTCTGACTGTTTTGAAACCTCATCAATCTAATTTCACCTTTTCTTTCCTGTTGTGTAGGTTTTGGTTCTAGAGCAGAGTGTTTGGAGTCCTCTATCACTGAGAGGCAAACAAGCAAGAACATGAATTATATTCTGGGACCCAAAGAACTCATATTTTCAAAGTCAGTTGTAATTATAGTCCAGCCATGTTCTACCCTTAGGAAAGAATCTTGCAGTTTTTTGCAACTGTCAAATGAAGGGCTTAGGCTACAATCACTCAATTTTTACATTCTATGATTCATTTTTTAAACAACCAGTGTAATTTTAAAGTATTCATTAAAAAGACACACAAACAAAGGACACACACATAACATACTAAAAAAATATGAACAATTACAATGTAAAATGTTAATAATCTCTATCTTTGGGTAGTTGAATTGTATTTATTTTTTTTTTGCTTAAGTATATAGCTTCCTCTTGTGTATATATTTTCTTCTTTTTCTTAAGTATATACTTATTCCTTTCTTTTGATAGTAAGTATGGATAGCTTACATAATTTAAGTAATAAATACATAATTCCACTTAGTACTGAAATTGTGCCAAATATGTTATCAGCACTTGGCAAAATCTAGCATACTTACAGCACAATGGAATCATTTCACCAAGTCCGTATTTGAAATTTCAAATTTATTAATGAGACTAAGTAGTACCAATTTTTGATAAATGTGTACTAATTCAATAAGTTTTGCTTTATAGCCAAAGGGAATTGCTTAAGGGAAGTGTTGGCTAATTATCACCAAAAGATACACTGACTTCTAAGTTTTCCCTTGTCTTTATGACATGACCACACCAAGATGTAAAAGACCCCAATTTAAGTGCTTATAATTTAGTGGAGTTTAATTTTATGGGGATGGTAGAGGTTAGGCTTCCAAGGTAAAAATTGTGCCAAGGCACAGTAGCCCCTGAAAATATTTCAAACGTCTTCTAAGTATAGTTGTTGTTGTTCAGTCACTAAGTCATGTCCAACTCTCTGTGACCCCATGGACTGCAGCACACCAGGCTTCCCTCTTTTTCACTATCCCCTGGAATTTTCATAATGTGCACCCTATAACTGCATTTATGATAGACTAAGCTTACTTTGGAAGGACTGATGCTGAAGTTGAAACGCCAGTACTTTGGCCACCTCATGCGAAGAGTTGACTATTGGAAAAGACTCTGATGCTGGGAGGGATTGGGGGCAGGAGGAGAAGGGGACGACAGAGGATGAGATGGCTGGATGGCATCACTGACTCGATGGACATGAGTCTGAGTGAACTCCGAGAGTTGGTGATGGACAGGGAGGCCTGGCGTGCTGCGATTCATGGGGTCGCAAAGAGTCGGTCATGACTGAGCGATGGAACTGAACTGAACTGAAGCTTACTCCTTGGAAGGAAAGTTATGACCAACCTAGATAGCATATTGAAAAGCAGAGACATTACTTTGCCAACAAAGGTCCGTCTAGTCAAGGCTATGGTTTTTCCAGTGGTCATGTATGGATGTGAGAGTGGGACTGTGAAGAAAGCTGAGTGCCGAAGAATTGATGCTTTTGAACTGTGGTGTTGGAGAAGACTCCTGAGAGTCCCTTGGACTGCAAAGAGATCCAACCAGTCCATTCTAAAGGAGATCAGCCCTGGGTGTTCTTTGGAAAGAATGATGCCAAAGCTGAAAATCCTGTGCTTTGGCTACCTCATGCGAAGAGTTGACTCATTGGAAAAGACTCTGATGCTAGGAGGGATTGGGGGCAGGAGGGGAAGGGGACGACTGAGGATGAGATGGCTGGGTAGCTTCACTGACTCGATGGACGTCAGTTTGGGTGAACTCCAGGAGCTGGTGATGGACAAGGGAGGCCTGGCATGCTGCGATTCATGGGATCGCAAAGAATCAGACACGACTGAGCAACTTAACTGAACTGAAGATCTTACTCACTTTCTATGGGTCTTTATATTCATCCTTCAACTTCCTAGAGATGCCACCACTGCCCAGTGTCCTGGCTCTATGATCTTTAGTCACTCATTACCATCATCATTTAGACCCTCCTGAGCGGGGATGACTTGTGTTCTTTGCTGGGAGCATCACTTCGCTCATTACCTTGTTATTTTTCTTTCATTCTTTCTCTCCTCCTTCTTATTTGGTCTTTATAATCCAAATAAGTTTACACTGAGTATATCTGGTGCCACTGTAAGAGAATAATATTTATTCACACATGACCAATGAACAAGACCCAGTGAGTTGTGTCAAAAGAGAGTAGCAGCTGAGGTGGTTGGAAAGTATGGGAAAGATTATTAAAAATGTGATATGTCAGCTGGGCTTGTATTTGCTGAAAAGTTTTTTTTTTTTTTTTTATGTGTGTGTGTGAGAGAGAGAGACACTGCCCGCTGCCTACAAGGAATTTCTAGTCTACAGTGGGAGAGGGCCATTCATCAGAATTATACAAACAAACCTAAGATGATAAGAAACAAAGCAAGGACAGGCAGGAGGTGTGGACCCAGAATGCTGAGCACAGTTACACACTTCAACAAACAGACAACCTCAGGAAAGAGCTCAGTAAATCTAAGAATAAGTAATCTGGTTTGGGGCGAGTGAACGTTCTTCAGGCAAAAGTAGAAATCACGTTTTCTGAGAGCTTACTATGTCTTAGGCTATCTGATGAGAGGGCTTTTGCTTATTTCAATGTTTGAGAGGTTGGTACCCAAAACCACGGTTTTTAAGTGAGTAATGGAGGCTCAGCGAGGTTAAGTAATTTATGACAGAAATGGGAAGGTCCGGAAAGAGACCTTCAGTGCCAGGCTTCAGAATTTAGGTTCTGTTTGGTTGCCAGTGAGGGGATTGCTGAAGACTTCTGAGCTGGGGCATGGTTTGATGGAAACTATGCTTCAGGAGGGTTTTTCTGAGGTAGGAGAGGAAAGATTTGGCAAAATCAGTGAGGATTGCACCAGTGTAGACCAGAGTGAGGAACACTGGGCCTGTGTGAGAGGGGAAGGCCTGGGAGGGAGAAGGGGCAGTAAATGAAGAAGGTCTTCTATTAATAGATGGCGAGTTAACAATGGACTGGCTATGGAAGGGGGTAGGGAGGTGGTGACAAGAATTCATGTTTTATTTTTTTAAACTCCCAATGCACAGAATAATGTAACAAAGAAACATGTATCTACCCCAGAGCTTAACCTCTGCTGCTAAAATTTGTAGCTTATACAGTAAGTCCCCTACATGGGAACCTTCAAGTTGCGAACTTTTAAAAGTTGTTGATGTGCATTTGCGTGTCCAGTCATGTAAGTTCATTGTCATGTGTGTGCATTATCTACAAGTGGTTGTGCTGTTGTGTACTTTACAGAACAGTACTGTAAAGAATACTGTAAAGTATCTTTATTTCAAGCCCAGGATGTCTGGAAGCGAGAGGGGATGTACCTGATATTACTGTACTTTTCAAGGTACTGTACTCTGATTAAAAATGCTCATTTTTAGTGTTTGTTATTTAGGTATTATGGCTTTGATGGTGGCTTAGATGCTAGAGAATCTGCCTGCAATGCAGGAGATCTTGGTTTGATTCTTGGGTGGGGATGATCCCCTGGGAGAGGAAATGGCAACCCACTCCAGTGTTCTTACCTGGAAAATTCCTTGGACAGAGAAGCCTGGAGAGTTATAGTCTATGGGGTTGCAAAGAGTCAGATATGATTGAATGTCTAACATTTTAAGGTATTATTTGTGTGACAAATATCATAAACCTCTTATAGTACAGTACTATATAACTGATTGTGTTAGCTGGGTACCTAGGTTAACTATGTTGGATTTACAAACAAACTGGACTTATGAACATTCATGTGTAGGGGTTGTTGTTATTCAGTCGCTCAGTCATGTCCGACTCTTTGGGACTCCATGGACTGCAGCATACCAGGCTTCCCCGTCTTACACCATCTCCTAGAGCTTGCTTAAACTCATGTCCATTGAGTGGGCAATGCCATCCAATCATCTAGTCCTCTGTCATCTCTTTCTCCTCCTGCCTTCAATCTTTCCCAGCATCAGGGTCTTTTCTAAATAAGTGTGTAGGGGACTTACGGCAAAGTTAAAATGTTCAGCATACTACTATTAAAGGCAGAATTCAAGTCAAATACATTAATAGATATAACTGTAAAACAGTTAAGGTGATGAGACAGGGAAGAGTCATATTTTACTCGTTAGGTCATAGGTTTTTCCAATTGACTATTTTAAGACATAACAAATTCTCACATCTTATAAATGACCATCTTTATTTTCAACTCAGTCTTTTAATTTCAGCTTTGGCAATGTATGGCAAAACCAGTACAATCTTGTAAAGTAATTAGTCTCCAATTAAAATAAACAAATTTACATTAAAAATAAAAATTCAGCTTTGGGTTGGCTCACTTGGTGCTGCTCCTATTCTACACCAGGGGTCAGATGATCTTGAGAGATTCCTGGATGGCAGCCTTGCCTGCCAGCTGCCACTCCTGGGCAAACAGCTGGCCCTCGAGAGTGTGTGGAGGAAGCGGTGGGGGTTGGGCTGATTCCCTCTCCCACCCCTGCCTTCAGCCCCAGTGCTGGGCGAGGGGGAGAGGCAGTGTCCCTACCCACATGGGGGCTCCTTACTGTCCTCAGTCTCTAGATGTGTGGGCACTGAAGGTTCTTGCTACTGGGAAAGGAATTTCTGAGGCTTTCACCAGGCCCCACTCCTGCCCTGAGGGTTTAAAGATTCTGAGGCAGTCCTCTAACCACGTGGAAGCTAGGCCTGCGTCAGGCCCCCTTAGCGTGATCTTATCGTTTCCCAGTGTGCTCAGAGAGTTTATGATGAAATTGTTTAATGTTGGGCCAGGTTTCCAGCAGAAAAGTTCCAAGCGAGGCTCTCTGTGCTTCCTTATGTGAAAGTGTTAGTCGCTCTAACTCTTTGCGACCCCTTGGACTGTAGCCTGCCAGGCTCCTCTGTTTATGGAATTCTCCAGACAAGAATACTGGAGTAGGTTGTCGTTCCCTTCTCCACAGGATTTTCACGACCGAGGGATTGAACCCAGGTCTCCTGCATTGCAGGTGGATTCTTCAGTATCCGAGCCACCTGGGAAGAACTGTACTTCATTTTGCCTTTGGTTGATTGTTGCCGAGCCTGGAAAAAGATTACCTCCCTGGCTCTCGGTGATCTGCTCTGGGCGGGTGATTCTTTGTGTGCTCACCTCCAGTAAGGAGGGCGATCGAGGCCCACCCCAGAACTTCTGAATCCGCATTTGAAATGAGACCCCCGGGTGATTGTGTGCACACAAGTTTGAGGAGCCCAGCCTGCGGCAGAGGAGAGCACCCACCTCCCCTCTCAGGGTGAAGTTCTGCCTGAGAACCATGAATACAGATTAATTACTGTAGGGTTCATCAGAATTTCAAAGGAGGGAGATAGCAGGCCAGTAACTTACATTTCTACAGAGCCCAGAGGAGGACAAAGGAGGGTTTACAGTCTTAAGACCATTTAATTGATGGTATTTAAAATAAAACAAAACACGCCCGCCCAGAGTAGCACGTGCTCCTGCCTCAGGCTAGAGCGCCTCCGAACCCCTCAGCCTAGCAGATGAACGTGTCCAAAGAATGTGTGAAGGTGTTTTAACAGGTTAAGGGACTCTGAGGGCAAAAAACTGTTTCTTAGAATTTGGAAAACTTGGTGGAGACAAAAAGCTGAGAAGGAATTTTTTTTTTTCCTTCTTTATTTAAAGACAGCATTTAATATCTGGCTCTTCAGGCTTCTCTGAGGTCTGCAAAGTATGGACTGGAGTCAGAAGACTGCATTGCAAACCCTGACACCAGGCAAGTCACCCTAGGCTGGCCACTGGATCTCTTTAGGCCGCGTTCTCCTCCCCCAAATGGACAATAATAATGCTGACCTCACAGGGTTGCTGTCAAGATCATATTGGCGGGCAGGTATGAAGCACTCAGGAGCTGGTACAGGGTGAGCTTTACGTTTTGTTTACAAAATGACGAACCGGAAGCTGCTCACTGGGTGCCAGGATCAAATCTGAGCTTGTGGTCCCTACTAGGCCTCCTGACCTAACCCGTCCCGTCTGCGATCTCTTCGTGCCCCCTTCCATCCTTTCTGGCACTGGGCTCCAGACACACTGGCCTAACTTCTGCCCTGCCAGCCCGCCCAGTTCATTCCCATCTTCTGGTCTCATCCCAGTGTGTTTTTCAGCCTGATCTTTGCACAGGAGGCTTTCCCGTCTTTCAGGCTCATCCCAGCTTGCCGTCTTTAGTTCCTCCTTTCTGAGGAAGTGGTCCACCGTCCCTTCAGAAGCTCTCTAGCTCCTGCTGTGTTATATCCGCTCAGTCTGCCTCCCTCTGTGAAGTGACGTTCGCTTGTTCACACGTGAGTCTGACTCCTCCACGGTGGGAATGTCACCCCCAACAGGGCACAGTCTTGCCACATTGTTTCCCAATGTGCCTAAAATAGGGGCTTGATGCATGTGCGGCTCAAAGGACATTTGTTGAATGAGTGAGTGAATGCATGAATCAGTAGAACAAGACATTTCCTAGGAAGATACCCAAGGGGAGTTTTTATGTTCTTATTTGTCTCTCTCCTGTGAGGGACTTCTGTTCCTTGAGAAAAAAGCCTGCTTTCTATGACTTTCATCAGTGCCTATCACCACACCAGGCAAGCAGATGGTAGATTCTCAGTAAAAATATTAGTTGAACGAAGTGTGTGTGTGTGTGTGTGTGTGTGCTGTGCTCAGTCCTGTCTGACTCTTTTCTACCTCATGGACTGTAGCCTGCCAGGCTCCTCTGTCCACGGGATTCTTCAGGCAAGAATACTGGACTGGCTTGCCATTTTCTCTTCCAAGGGATTTTTCTGACTCAGGGATCAAACCTGTGCCTCCTGCATCTTCTGCACTGGCAGGGAGATTCTTTACCACTGAGCTACCTGGGAAGCCCGAGGTGAATGCACAAACAGAAACAAACATATATATGCCATTATGATGGCATCACCGACTCGATGGATATAAGTTTGAGAGAACTCCGGAAGTTGGTGATGGACAGGGAGGCCTGGCGTGCTACGATTCATGAGGTCGCAAAGAGTCGGACATGACTGAGCGACTGAACTGAACTGAACTGACTGATGTTTCAACTTAAAACTTAATAAAATTACTGATAATTGCCTTTGGGAAATAGTTGAATTTTTAATAAATAAAAGTTTATATTTTAAAACATTTTTCTTGGCTCCATCCAATATATGGGATCTTATTTCCCCAATCGGGGATCAAACCCAAGCCCCTTGCACTGGAAGCATGGAGTCTTAACCACTGGACCACCAGGGAACTCCTTCAACTCTGGCAAGAATCCTGGAGTGGGTTGCCGTGCCCTCCTCCAGGGGATCTTTCCAACTCAGGGATCAAACCCGGGTCTCCCGCTTTCAGGTGGATTCTTTACCATCTAAGCCACCAGGGAAGCCCTTATCTTTAAAGGGGGTATGGAAATGTCATGTAAGGTAGATTTTGTACTTGGCGGCCTAGAGTGGAGGGCATTTAGAGGACAGGGAGAAACTGGGGTGGGGAGTGGGGAAACAAGCAAGTAAAGTCCAAGGCTGGAGAAGCTATGCTTGCTGCTTGTTGCAAGAGGACCAGGCACAGATAGACAGGTCTGAAGTGAGGGACAGCTGGGTTTTCCAGGAAGGAGGGAGCAGTCACCCGACTCTGCTCAGGTCCTCAGAGTGGAGTGTAGGGTAACAGGCCCAGGGGGAGCTTCTAGTTGGGTGCTGGAGGTAGGGTTGGAGGGGTGGGGACTGAGGGAGAGTAGTCAGGTCAGGATATCTGCGGGAGCAGGTCTCTGAAGTCCCTTTACATAGATAAATGAGGGTGGGGAGAGAGGGAGTACGAGCAACTCCCCCAGGGAGAACAGAGGGAGGTTCTGCAAAACCAGCACTCAGGTGACCCCTAAGAATTCAAAGTCTTTCATTAAACCCCACCTGAAGGCCAATTGTTCCGCAATCTACCCAGTGGTTTTGGCTCTAGGCTTATCTAAATCCAGTCTTGGGGGGAAGGGTATGGGAGGGGGTGGGGAAGGTTTTTTTCCCTTTAAAATGGGAGGAAAAATGGGACAGCTCACATTACAAAAGCTTTTTTCTTTTGGCTGGAATTTGGACACTTCTAAATAAACTACCTGCTTTGAATCTTTCCCCTACCTCCATCCATTGTAATTACAGTAGTGGATTTCCTTTTTTTTTTTTTTTTGGTATTCATTTATTTAAAAAATTTTTTTTCGATTCCATGTAACAGTGATAGCATAACAGTATTTGTCTTGCTCTAACTTATTTCACTAAGCATGATATCCTTCAGTTCCATCTATATTGTTGCAAATGGCAAATTTTCAGTCTTTATGGTGGTTGAGTAATATTCCACTGTATGTCTAGAGCACATCTTCTCAAATGGGTCTCCTTTAACACCCCATATATGAGCACAAAATAGGATTATGGTCTTCTATTCCTGACTTTTGTTGGGGGTGGGGATTCTAACGACAGCATACTTGGAAACTTCTTTCCAAACAAGCATGCTGTATGTCAGAGAGATACACAGTTTTGGACAGTAGGGTTAGGGAGTTTCAAGTGACAGCTAAATTAAGACTAAAAATAAGACCAGTGATGGACCCTAAAGAATATATGGTGTTCCATATTGGAGACTGTCTTCAGAAAGGCCACTTAACATATCTATGTTTCAGTTTCCTCATTTGGAAAATGGAGATGATAATAATTCCTATCTCATTTCACTTGGGAGGATAAATGAGGTACAATATATGGAAAGTATTTGGGGTCATAGTTGGCCCATTATTCACATACAGTAGAACTGAAGTATTATGAATGCTATATTACTGAAAAGTGCTCATTTTGTCCCATGGGCATCATACTAGACTTTGGGGTATAGACGGAAGAAAATGTCCCAGACCTCGGGGAACTTGGTCTAGAGGTGAAGACAGACACAGAAGCAGATATTTATAATCCTGTGTGTTACACAATAAACCAAGAGTGAGACTTCCCTGGTGGCTCAGTGGTAAAGAATCTGCCTGCAAATGCAGGAGACTCGGGTTGGATCCCTGACCCAGGAGGATTACACATTCCACAGAGCAACAGAGTCCATGCGCCACAACTATTGAGCCTGTGCTCTAGAGCCCGGGAGCCACAGCTACTGAGTCCACACGAGGCAACTACTGAAGCCCACAGGCCCTAGAGCCTGTGCTCTGCAACAAGAGAGGCCTCCACAATGAGAAATCCACCCGCTGCTGCTGGAGAGTAGCCCCTGCTCACGACAACCGGAGAAAGCCTGCACACAGCAACAAAGACCCAGTGCAGCAACACCCCCCACCCCCAAAAAAGAAGAGAACACGTGATTAAAATATATAAATAGACAAAGTGTGCGTGCCCTGGGGGGCTGTGGGACCCGGCTGGGGGCATCTGCTGTTTCTCCGTGATCTGATCTTAGTGTGGCTCAGGAAAGGGGCCATGCTCTGAGGTGGTCTCTACCACGGACTTGTTTCAGAACTTAGCATAGTCACTGCCAAATAGTAGAACAAAAGAGACGCTGAATGAATGAAATGAATTTAGACCATTTCAATACTGATGTAACCTCATAAACCTGAATAGCTGAAAGAAATCTAAGGTGGGTTAGAAAAAGCAGATACAGCCCCGTGTGTATACACAGCCTTACTCCAGTGGCACATAGTGTCCTAGATGCTGGGCTGGACTGTGAGTGAAAGAAGAGGCGGAGAGCCAGAGGAAAACAAAAATAAGAGTGTCCTTACTACAAGGTAGAAGCAGGCAGAGGGCAGGGAGCCAGAGACGGGGAGTGAAACTGAGCAGCCACATGGCAGGCTGAGTTCAGAGAGGATGTGGAGAGATGGGGCTGGGCCACGCTGAGCAGCTAGACTGTACATTTGTGATTCTCCAAGTGTGTGAGTTTCCCAAGTGGCGCAGTGGTAAAGAACCTTCCTGCCAGTACCGGAGACACAAGAGATGTGGGTTTGATCACTGAATCTGGAAGATCCCCTGGAGGAGGAAAGGACAACCCTACCCAGTATTCTTGCCTGGAGAATTCCATGGACAAAGAAGCCTGACAGGCTACAGTCCGCAGATCGCAGAAGAGTTGGCTGCGGCTGAGCACGCACACACACAAGTGTGTGAGAGCGGACAGTGGCAGCTGTCGTAGCACAATCATCTCAGAGCTTTGTGAGGCTTTCCTTCATTTTATTTCCTCACCAGCCTCATTGGGCCTACTTTTCTCCCCTCTCCCCTGATTAGACTAGGAGCCAGGGTGCCCATCTCAGTGCCAGGAACTTTGTGTCCTTTGGCAAGTTCCTTAAATTACCTGGGCCTCAGTTTCTACAACTGTGACATGTATGATTACTGTGAGAATTGAGAGAATTCGTGTAAAGGGCTGAGGGTAGAGCCCAGTATATGTTAAGTGCTGGTTACCCTCTAGCTGTTACTCTGTCTCCCAGAGGGCTTGTGGTTGTCCTGGAAGTGAGCCCAGTTGACAGGGAGAGCTTCAGACATATTCAGGGCCTTGGTGTCTTTAAAATAAGGACCTTACGTGGTTGTGTTTGGGCTTTCCCTGTGGCTCAGTGGTAAAGAATCTGCCTGCAAGGCAGGAGACGCAGGAGGTACAGGTTCGACCCCTGAGTGGGGAAGATCCCCTGGAGAAGGAAGTGTCTACCCACTCCAGTATTCTCGCCTGGAGAATACCATGGACAGAGGAGCCTGGCGGGCTACAGGCCATAGGGCTGCAAAGAGTTGGACACTGAAGTAACTGGGCACCCACGCATGTGGTCATGTTTGCATTCAGAGAGAAATGGATTTAAAAGGGGAAGAGACATCCTGAGAAGGCCAGAAGTCAGTGAGAAAGAGATTGTGATAGTGTGAGCCCCCAGGAAACCCTGAACCCAGGAGGTGAGAGTGAGGAGCAGATAGAGCTGGAGGTAAGGTTGACAAGGGTTAGGGAGTAGTTAGACATAGGTAGCAAAGATGAACTTCCCATGGGTTCTGGGTTAGTGACTGGGAGGCTGGTAGGATCAGAGGTGAGGTGAGCAGNCCATCCAACCATCTCATTCCCAATTGTTCAGTGCAAATCTAACACTTTAAATGCAATAAGTGTACAGATTGAGTACCATGTGAGTATTTGTGATTATAATTAATTATGATTCTATAAATGACTGATATACCTGTCAAAGCCCTCAGTCTGTCCTCTGTACATTTCCCAGACTCTTCTATTCCCGTTCTCTTGCTTTAAAGTTTTTCCAGTTCATCGAAAACACTGGTCTTCTCTCCCTTCCAGACTTGTAATTCTCTCCACTCTCCCTCCTCCGTCTTTTCTTCCCGTGGTTCACCTTTGTTCCTCCTTGTGTCTCAGCTGAAATGTCACTCCCTACAGGAAGTTTTCCTTAACTCCTCCCTCCTGGGTTGGGTGAGGGGGGCCCTCCTCTGTGTTCTCATGGCCTTTATCACACTGATATGTGTCTGTAAATGTCTGTGTTGGGAGCTCCTGGAAGGCAGTACCAGATTATCTTGTGGAACACTATCTTGCAAACATAGTGTCGGCCCACAGAAGGATCGTTTAGACATTTTGTTCAGATGGATAAATAAATGTGTTGAAATATGGAGGGGAGATCTAGATGGATGTAAGTTAGGGGTGATCAGCAAGTAGACATGAGCTATCAGAGGTGTGCCTTCTTCATACTTGATCTGTCGACTTTTGACCACCTATTTTTCCTCTGGAAACTATTTTCCATGGGTCCAAGAATGCCATCCTGTTCTACTCCTTGGCTATTTTTGGCAATAGGTCTTCTCTGGTCTCTCTCCTCTTTTCTTCTCTCATTTTCTTTTTTTACCCTATTCACCTCTTCGACATCTATTTTGTCCCTGATAAATTCAACTATCTCTGATTGATTGTTATCTCCACTTCCAGCTTCAACTTTGCTCCCGAACTCCTGACCTGTGTTTCCAACTGCTCATAAATATTCCAACCAGACCTTTCACACGTAGCCAAGTGGAACGGGTTATTATTTCTACCCTCATTCCCAGACTTCAAACTGAACTCTCCTCTACTCTTCTCTAGCTGGGTTGATAGGGTTCCCATGTATACAGTCACCTAAACTAAGTCTTAGGAGTTTCAGTTCCTCCTCTCTCTCTCCCCACATCCTTCCTCTTCTATATCTTGCCGTTTCTGATTCTGGAAGTCTTGAATTTGACTTCTCATTTTATTTTCACTGTCACAGTTCAGCTCTGACTTTCATCATCTGCTGCCAGGACTATTGTAATAGCTTCTTAATTGTCCTATCTGTCTCCAGGTGAGTTTCTAAAATACAAGTCTGATGGTGTCCCTTTTTAACTCAAAGATCTCCAAGGCCACACAACCTACAGAATCAAGTCCAGATCCCTGACCATGACATTCAATGTTTTTACAATCTGGCCCCGACATACTTTTTCACTGCTCAAGAATCCATGCTCCAAAAGCCTTCTGTGTATATCTTAACATTGTGTTAGAATTAGATGTTTAGTTATCTCTCTGTACTTCCAACTCCATGATGTCAGGACCAGTCCTTATTAATTTCTGTATCTAGAGAACCTAGAAGAGTGACTAGGAAATGAGTGTCTTTTGAATAATTGGTTATTGTCACTTCCAAAGGGAACATCTTACCTGATCTTGCTCATCTCCTATGCCCAGATTGCATTCAATAAAGATCTGAGGGAATGGTTGGCTTATTTTGAAATGCAAACTTCTTTTGTTTTTAATTGAAATGTGTTTGACATATAACATAAACTTAAGGTGTACAACATATTTATCTGATATGTTTATATCTTTTTATGTGATTGTCATTGTAGGGACAATCAGAGGCTGGGACTTTTTTTCACTTTAGTATATCCTTTGTCTAATAGTACCTGACACATAATAGATATTGAATAAATATATGCTGAATGAAGGCATGAACAAATGAATACACGAAGCTATCCCCTCGATCCCCCCTTACCCATGGCATTTACCATCTCAGACGTTTTTCCTTGTAGAGCAAAGGTAGTTGGTACTCTAATGCGTGTCACATCTGTGCTTTGGCTTGCAAAAGTTCTGAATCTTGTACTCAGTCAAAGGAAATGACTCTTGAGGCTAACTTGAATTTCATTTAATTAAGTTTCTCCTTAATTAGGTCTTTGGGCAGCAAAATAAAATCTTGTCTCCCATGTGATAAGGTCCATATTAGAAATACTTAAGAAAAATTTGATATCAAATGAACTCTTATTAAACATTTTTTTCCACTTTTTTATTAAATGAAACGTACCCTTGTGCCCCAAAATGGCAATACACAATATTCAGGTACACTGTGGGAATTGTGGATTTCTGGGCCCCACCTCAAATTAACTGAATCTGAATTTCTGGGGGGAAGACCTGGAAATTCCTCTCCATGGCTTCAAGGACACCACTCTGTTTTATTTCTTCTGCTTCGTTGGTTGTTGTAGATCCTTTGTAATCTCTTCTATTGATTGCTTTTTACTTACTTACTTTGGAGAATCACACCCCCCACCCCCACCATGATTTCAGCTATCACTTATAACCGGTATTCTAACTGTTCTCTGCAACTCAAGTATTGGTATTTCCAATGTTTACCCTGAGTCCTCTGCAAGACCAGCAAAGACTCCAGGTAATTCTTTTGTTCTCTGAAGTTCAAGAGCAGCTTCACTAGTACTTTTCAAAAATTTCCCTTCTTTCCATTCAAATCCTGACTGATTCAAAGGAAAACTGAATGAGTATAGAGAGACAGGGATACCCATATCAGTATATACCATCCAGGCAGTCAGCTGAGAGAGGCTGGTGTTATTTCAGTTGCTGCAGACAGTGGTTATGAAGCCTACTCATTAAAATATCATTAATAACTATGAAACACATTGCTGTTCAGTGATAGACATACTCTGGGTTTTGATATATGTTTCTCACTGATTATCTTATCTCTTACAAAATAGATCTCCTCTGAGGCTCAGATAGGGCCTGGATAGTGAGTGCCTGGAGGTGGGTTAGGCTGAGGATGACAGATGAAAAGGAACTAAATGAAACCAAAACCAAAAGCGGTCAGGTTGTAAAACTGAGTGATTGACCAGTAATGCTCCATTTTGGCTACAGAGCAGAATTATTGGAGGAGATTTTTTTTAATGGACCCCACCCCAGACCACATAAAGCAGAAACTCAGAGCATTTGCAAATCACTAAAGAAGACTCTTGAGAGTCGCTTAGACTGCAAGGAGATCAAATTATTCATCCTAAAGGAAATCAATACTGAATATTCATTGGAAGGACTGATGCTAAGGCCGAAGCTCCACTACTTTGAGCATCTGATACGAAGAGCCGAGTGGTTAGAAAAGACCCTGATGCTGAGAAAGGATGAGGGCAGGAGGAGAAGGGGATGGCAGAGGATGAGATGGTTGGATGGCATCACTGATTCAATGGACATGAATCTGAGCAAGCTCCGGAGATGGGGAAGGACAGGGAAGTCTGGTGCGTTGCAGTCCACGGAGTTGCAAAAAATTGGATACAACTGAGTGGCTGAACAACAACAAAATGAGTGGAATGCAAACTCACAAGAGCACAGTGCAGCCTTTTAGATGGTGGACCTATAGCTTTATTTGTGAGCAGAATGTTGCTGTTAAGGCTACTAATCCACATCAGACATATCTTGAAATCTTATCGATTCATTGTAGTTTAGCACTTACTGTGTATAAGGCATAATAAAGACACTGACATGAAGAAAGAA
This sequence comes from Neotragus pygmaeus, assembly GCA_006410875.1. Taxonomy (NCBI): domain Eukaryota; kingdom Metazoa; phylum Chordata; class Mammalia; order Artiodactyla; family Bovidae; genus Neotragus; species Neotragus pygmaeus. The sequence goes on along the minus strand of SJYV01055231.1, from coordinate 671,380 downwards.
AAATGGTAAAACAAAGTAATACTTTTTGAAGACTGTAGTTTGAATATACGCTGTTCGAGACACTATAATCATTTAATTCTCATTAAAGAAGAATGAGATTTTAATGTCTCACTAAAGACAGTATTACTTATCATCCCCATTTTAGAGAAGAGAAAACAGGCTCAGAGAAGTTGTGTAACTTCCTCAGGGTAACTCACCTCAAAAGTAGCAAGAGTCAAGATTCAAACTCATACCTGCTGGCTCTGAAACCCATATACCTTCTGCTATATTTAGTTGCCTATTACGTCAAAAGAGGAGGAAACTATTTTGCCTGTCCTTCTGGAGCTTTCTGTCTGTTTAGGGAGGAGGGGTATGACTATAAAGATGAAAGATCATGGTAAATGTTTGAGAGGTTTAAGGTTGTTGTTAAAGGAATGAGGCGGGGGTAGAGTAGGATAGAGGTAGGAGATCAAGAGGTACAAACTAATACGTATAAAATAAATAAGCTCTAAAGAGAGGGTGGGATGAATTGAGAGAGTAGCACTGAATTATATACATTGCTATGTGTAAAGTAGATACTTACTGGGAAGTTGCTATATGGTATGGGGAGCTCAGACTGATGTTCTGTGATGACTAGAGGGGTTGGATGGAGGAGGAAGAAGGTGGCTCAAGAGGGAGGAGATATGTGTATACTTATAGCTGATTCACATTATTGTACGGAAGAAACAAACACAGCATTGTAAAGCAATTATCCTTCAATAAAAAATAATTTTTTTAATGAGGTGAAATAAATAAGCTATAAGAATATATTGTACAACACAGGGAATGTAGCCAATATTTTATAATAACTGTGAATGGACCTTTAAAAATTGTGGAGACAGTTAAAAGATCAAATGGGAAGTCCAATTCAAGGCTTTTAAATACATAATGGTCACTGACAAATTTATTTTAGAAGTGATACTTTAAAGTCTAAATAAACATAGTTTTGACATTTAAAAAAGAGCAAAACAATGAAGAGAATGAAAATGAGGTTGGAAATTGTTTCTTGCTGAAGGCAGGCTAGAATGCTTCCTGGGAACAGACGTTCAGAGCAGCTAAAGGATATTTGGAGTTGTTTGGCAGAGCCTATGCCCAGTAGGGAAGGAAGAGACAGGGAGAGGGACGCACAGGGACTCTCAGCACAGGGTGTGGGGTCTGCCCTGATTGGAGTAGAAAGTGATCTAGTGGACTCTCATGCAGCATCTCTAGAACAACACGCTGTGTTCGGAGCCTGGAAGTTCTTGACTGACAAGCCAGGGCTTCGCCTACTCACCAGGCAAAAAAGAGACAGATCTGAAGGCCAAGAGTGAAATGGTATGTTTGGAGGATTGAAGCATGAAGAGACTGGGGGCCGGATGACTAGTTACAAGGCAACTGTAGTTAAGATGAAATGAAGGGGAAGGCTAGGCAGGGGGATGGATGGCAATATTTCAGGGCTGAGACCCATTTGACTTGAGTTGATGGTTATGGTGTAGAGGAAAAGGAGATTGTTTTAAATTTGGAAAGGACCCCAAAAATAGGGATGGGTGTATTTACCTAGGGCAAGAAGAGGTGAGGATCTGGGGTTTGGGTGTGTGGAGCTCAAGGTGATGGGAAGAGATGGAGAGACTCATGAGGCAGATGACAACTCAGAGTCGCCGAGAGGGCTCCAAGGTCCTGGCCCCCAGGTCAGACTTAGCAGCTCTCCACCTGGGCGTGATGGCTAGAGCATCTGGCTCCTGTCGAAGTGTTCTACTTGAATGGATTCCTGTTAAATGTTAACATGAACACCTTTGATTAAAAAAAAAAAAAAGGTGGTATCAGAAAACACTGGGTAAAAAGAGTTTAGGACTCATATCTGGTTAAATAAAAAACAAAGATTGCTAACTGGTTAAATAACTAAAAAACTACTTAAACATTACCAAAAAGTTACTTAAAATTTAATTAAATCAGTTTTGAAATACCAACTTTGAGATTTTTCTTATAGACCAGAGGGATTGTAATTAAACTAATTATAGTCATGCTAGATTTCCTCCCTGATGTTTATTTTTCTTCTGGTTATATTTCAGACAATTAATAGTGTCTAATGACTCCAGGTTTCGTGTAATTGCCACCAATGATTAGAACCTCTCTCTTATGGAATGTTCTTTACACACAGGCACTCTGGAAGTGAAGGAAATTTATGATTATTCATGAAAGTCTCTCTACATGCTGTAAAAAATCATCAGACTTTAAAGTAAATTAATTATTCATGTATATAGCTATTTGTAGCTAGAAAAAAACAGTAGAAATAATTTAGTTCCCTTTAAAAAGTTCCAATAGTTTCCTTTCACACAGAGACTTTCTTTCCTTCAATTTTAGAATGTTAGAGAGAAATGAAAATTAAAATGGGAGAGACACAGTTTTGTTTTTAATTCCTTTGAACACTTGGGTTCTAGCCTCCTTTCCCCCCACTAAGTGTGAAAGTATTTTAGGGAAAGTTTCATCGCAACTTTGTCAATAATTAATCTTCTCTTTCTTCAAAAAGTCTGACAATGTTACAGTAACAATAACAGGTCGTAAAACACTCCCCCTAATTGTGCAAGGCCTCACTCTTCCCTGCCAGGGTTCAGGTTGACTGGAATGTGCTGAAGTCACATTCCAGCACCTTCCCTGGCCAGGAGAACCACACAGGACTCTGGAAAGAATGGATGAGAATCTTTGTTTCTGCCCTTAGAAAGGAGGGCTAGGAAGGAGTAGCAGAGGCTGGGAGGCACAGGAGGAAAGGAAATGGGGCTGGAAAACAAAGGGCAAATGAACTAGGGGGAGAGAGCGGGTCAGTGTGTAGAAAGATGGGTCAAATAGAACAAAGACAATCCCAAGGGTGAAACTCATTCATGTAAGTTAGGGAGGATGATAGAAAAGCAGGTCAGAGGTCCATCAGTAAAGGCCAGAGGCTGGGAATCACAGGCAGGGGAAAGGAACACACTTCAGAAGGTAAACACTGTTGAGTGGGGATCTCATCCCTTCCCTCTCTTTCAGGATGATATACTTGGAAATCTAAATGGAAAATTTCTTCATTTATCTGGAGAGTGAATGATTGAATGGAAAATGAGAAACTGAATTTTGACATACTTACTGTGATTTACTTAGGAAACTAAAGTTAAGACAGGATTCTATAATGAATTAAGATTTTTTTTTTTCCTAATACATTTTTGCTTTGAACTTTTTGTTTTCATTTGCTCTTGAGTGATGTTTTGAGAGAGTGAATCTTGCCCCCAAATTCCTAAATCTTTCTTCTTAATAACTGTTAACATATTATAACATTCACTAGTTTTAAACATGCACTTCAGTTATCTTTCATTAATTTACTTGGTTGTTCAACTATCACCAACTTCTGGTTTAGAACCTGGCCATCACCCAGGTAAGATCTCACATACTCATTTGCAGTTAATTTCCGTTTCTATTCCAGGCCCCAGGCAACCACTAAACTACTTCCTGTTTCTAGAAATCTGACTATTCTGGACATTTCACATAAATGAAATTATACATTATATGATCTTTTATGATTAGCTTCTTTACTTTGCATTGTTTTTGAAGGTCATCCTTGTTGCAAACATGTCTATTTCAGTCTTTTATTACTGAATTGTATTTTATTGTATGGCAATACCACATTTTGTTTTACCTATTTACCAGTTGATAGACATGTGGATTATTTCCACTTTTTGGTTTTTATGAATAATGCTGCCAAGAACATTGCTATGCAAGTTTTTATGTAATCATATTTTTTTTTAAGTTATATTCAGTTTATAGTTGTTAAAAATATTGGCTATATTCTCTGTGTTGTATAATACATTCTTATAGCTTATTTTATGCATAATAGTCTGTATCTCACAGTTCTCTACACTTACCTCACCCCTTTGTTCTTCCGTCTCCCCATTAGTAACCACAAGTTTGTTCTTTGTATCTGTGAGTCTGTTTCTTTTCTGTTCTAGTCACTAGGTTTTTTTTTATTCCACATATAAGTGATATTATATAGTATTTGTCTTTCTGTGACTTATTTTACTTAGCATAATTCCCTCTAAGTCCATCCATGTTATTGCAAATAGCAAAATTTCATTTTTTATAGCTGAGTAATATTCTGATATATATATATATATACACCACATCTTCTTCTCCATCCATCTGTCCAAGGATACTTAGATTTCTTCAATATCTTAGCAGTTGGAAATAGTGCTGCTTTGAACATGTGATCATATGCTTTTATCTCTCTTGATTACATAACAAAGAATAGAATTATTGAATCATATGGTATGTTTAATATTTTAAGAAACTGCCATGATTTTTAAGCTGGCTGTAAAATTTTACATTCTCACCACCAGCATATGAGAGCACAACAATGAATATGCCTATCTTCATATCCTTGCCAGCTTATTGCCTTTTATTTTTATATTTTAAGTTTCAACTTTATTGAGGTATAATTGACACATGAAATTGTAAGTGTATATCATGGTGATCTGGTATATGAATACATCGTGAAAAGATTCCCCCATCTTGTTAATTAGCACATCCATCACCTCATGCATTTCATTTTTGTGTGTGTAATTTGTAAGCTCCACCCTCTTAGCAAATTTCAACTATATACTAGAGTATTATCAATATAGTCGTCATGTTTTACGTAAGATCATCAGATCTTATTTATCTTATAGTTGAAAGTCTGGACCCTTTTACTTACTTCTCCCTATTTCCCCACCTTCTAGGCCTTAGCAACTCCTGTTCTGCTCTTTTTCTGTGAGTTTGTCTTAAAAAAAAAAAATCTACATATCAGTGATTCCATGTAGTATTTGTCTTTCTCTGTTTGACTACCTTTCACTTAGCCCTCAGGGCCCATCCATTTGTTGCAAATGCAGAATTTCCTTTTTCCTCATATCTGAGTGATATTGCTGTGTGTGTGTGATATTTTTTTTATCCATTCATCTGTTGATGAACACTTAGGTTGTCTCCATATCTTGGCAACTGTGAATAAAGATGCTGCTGCTGCTGCTGCTAAGTCACTTCAGTCGTGTCTGACTCTGTGACCCCATAGATGGCAGCCCACCAGGCTCCCCCGTCCCTGGGATTCTCCAGGCAAGAACACTGGAGTGGGTTGCCATTTCTTTCTCAATGCGTGAAAGTGAAGTCGCTCTTCGTGACCCCATGGACTGCAGTCTACCAGGCTCCTCCATCTATGGGATTTTCTAGGCAAGAGTACTGGAGAGGGGTGCCATTGCCTTCTCTGAATAAAGATGCAATGAATGTGAGTACTGATGTCTCTTCTATAACATGTTTTCATTTCCTTTGGATGTGCACCCATGAGCGAGATTTCTGGATCATTTGCTAGTTCTATTTTTTGAGAAACTTTCATACTGTTTTCTATAGTAGCTGCATCAACCTGCATTCTCACGACAGGGCACACGTCTCCTTTCAGCACCTTTGCCAATACTGATTTCTTGTCTTTTTGATGATAGTCATTCTAACAGGTATGTGAAGTGATATCTGATTGTGGTGTTGATTTGCATTTTTCTGGTGATTAGTGATTTGAACATCTTTTCATATACTTGTTGGCCATTGTTTCTCTTCTATGGGAAAATGTCTACTCAGTTTCTCTGCCCACTTTTTATTCAAATTTGTTTTGTTTTTTTTTTGCCATTGAGTTGTATGAATTCTTTATATATTTTAACTATTAACCACTCACAGATATATGATTTGCAAATATTTTCTCCCATTCCATGGATTNTTCTATGGGAAAATGTCTACTCAGTTTCTCTGCCCACTTTTTATTCAAATTTGTTTTGTTTTTTTTTTTGCCATTGAGTTGTATGAATTCTTTATATATTTTAACTATTAACCACTCACAGATATATGATTTGCAAATATTTTCTCCCATTCCATGGATTACCTTTTCATTTTTTTTTTTGATGATTTTCTTTGCTGTGTAAAACTTTTTAGTTTAATATAGATCCACTTTTTTGATTTTGCTTTTCTTGCCTTTCCTTTTGGTGTGTCAGATCCAAAAATATCATTGCTAAGACCAATGTCAAGGAACTTACTGTGTATGTTTTCTTCTAGGAGTTTCATGCTTTCAAGTCATGCTCAAGTCTTTTATCCATTTCTAGTTTTTTTTTTGTATATGGTGTTGTTTTGTGCTCATCTCAGCCCATTGTTAGTGATGCTTTTGGCTAGGGATGCCTGAGGTACTCCTTTGGACACATCTACTTGCGGTGAATGAAAGTGAAGTGAAAGTGTTAGTTACTCAATTGTGCCCAATTCTTGGTGACTCCATGGACTATAGATGCCAGGCTCCTCAGTCCCTGGAATTCTCCAGGCAAGAACACTGGAATGGATAGCCCACAGACATTTCCCTGCTTGGAGCCAATGTTGTGGCTGGGTCAGCTCTTGTGGGTCTTATGATTCCAACACACATCTCAACAACAACCATCAGGGAACTTTGAAAAACCAAGATTTATTACTCACAGGCCTAGGGTTTACATGGCACACATAAGGGCCACACAGTGAGGTTGAAAGTAGAGCAAGAGAGAGAATACACACGTGGGGTTCTGCAGTTATTGGGTCTGAGGGCGGGGTGCCTAGGGTTTTGTGGATTTATTCTTGGCAAATTTTAAACATAAGAGCAGGAATTAGGGAACAGGAAGGGAAAAATGGGATCCCTGAAGTGGTTAGTTATCTAGGTTACCCAGGACTTTCTAAAAGGGGAACTTTATGGGTGGGGCAACTTAGTTTCTTATTTAGTTGTTTTATACTAACTGTGTCATACAGCTGGCAACATGTTTAGAAACACAACTGATCTTTTTAAAAAACTGTATTTTATTTATTTTTGTCTGTGCTGTGTCTTTTGTTGAAGCTCATGGGCTCTTTGTTGCTCCTTGCAGGCTCTCTCTTGTAGTGAGTGGGGGCTACTCTCTAGATGCAAAATGCAGATTATAGAGCTTAGAATCTTGGGCTTAGTTGCTTTACGGCATGTGGGATTCTCCCAGACCAAGGATCAAACCCATATTCCCTGCATCGGCAGGCGGATTCTTAACCACTGGACCATGAAGAAAGTCCCCAAACTGACCTTTGTATATTGATTTTGTATCCTGAAGCTTTAGTAAATTAGTTGATTGGAACTAACAGTGTTTATTAGTAGAGTCTTTAGGATTTTCTCTATATAATATTCCATCAACTGCAAATAGAGACACTTTTACTTCTCCCTTTCTGATCTGGATGTCTTTCTTTCTCTTTGGATGCCTTGTCTAATTGTCTGGCTAGGACTTCCAGCACTGTGTCGAATAAAAGTGGTAAAAGTAGAGATTTTTTGTCTTATTCCTGATCTTAGAGGAAAGGTTTTCAAATTTTCTCTGTTGAGAATGATGTTAGACATGGACTTGTCACATGTGGTCTTTGTTATTTTGGGGTATCTTCCCTTTATACCCAATTTGTTGAGAATTTTTTTTTTTAATCGTGAATTGATGTTGAATTTTGTTCAGTGTTTTTCTACATGTAGTTTAATCCCCTCTTGAGATGGTCATACATTTTTAAATCCTGCATTTTGTTAACATGGTATATCACCTTGGTTAATTTGTGGATGTTAAACCATCCTTGGATTCCTGGAATAAATCCCACTTGACCCATTTATGGTCCTTCAGTGAGTTGTTGAATTTGGTTTACTAATATTTGGTTGAGGATTTTTGCATCTATGTTCATCAGAGACAGTGTTATAGTGCTCAGTTGCTTCATTCATGTCCAACTCTTTGCAACCCCATGGACTGTAGCCTGTAGCCTGCCAGGCTCCTCTGCTGATGAGATTTTTCCAGCAAGAATACTGGAATGGGTTGCCATGCCCTTCTCCAGGGTCTCTTCCTGACCCAGAGATTGACTACGTCTATTCTGTCTCTTGCACTGCAGGCAGATTCTTTACCACTGAGTTACTGTTCATCAAGGATATTGGCCTTTGATTTTTCACAATGTCTTTGTCTGGTTTTGGTATTGAGGTAATGCTGGCCTTGTAAAATGAGTTGGGAACTCTTCTGTCCTCTTCAGTTTTATGTAACAGTTTGAGAAGGATTGGTATTAATTCTTCTTGAAGTGTCTGGTAGTACTTACCACTGAAGCTATCAGTTCCTGCACATTTGTTTTTTGGGAGGTTTTTGATTACTGATTCAATCTCATAACTGGTAGCTGGTATTTTAAGATTTCCTATTATGATTCAGTCTTGGTAGGTTGTATGTTTCTAGGAATTTATCCATTTCTTCTAGGTTGTCTAATTTGTTGGTATATAATTGTTCACAGTAGTCTATTATGATCCTTAGCATTTATGTGGTGTCAGTTGTGGTATCTCCTTTTTCATTAAAAATTTTTTTATTTGAGTTTTTTCTTTTTTTCTTCATAAGTGTAGCTAAAGGCTTGCCTACTTTGTTTATTTTTGCAAAAACCAGTACCTAGTTTTATTGATTTTTTTTTTTCCTGCTGTCTTATTCTCTATTTCATTTATTTCCTTTCTTCTACTAACTTTGGGCTTAGTTTTTTCTCTTTTGGTTTCTTGAGATGTAAAATTGGATTTCTTATTTGAGACCTTTGTTTCTTTAATTAGTGTAGACACTGGTTGTTGAGAATATCTCTCTTNTGTCTTATTCTCTATTTCATTTATTTCCTTTCTTCTACTAACTTTGGGCTTAGTTTTTTCTCTTTTGGTTTCTTGAGATGTAAAATTGGATTTCTTATTTGAGACCTTTGTTTCTTTAATTAGTGTAGACACTGGTTGTTGAGAATATCTCTCTTAGAACTGCTTTTGTTGCATTCCATAATTTTCATATGCTGTATTTCCATTTTCATTTATCTCAAGTTATTTTTTGTTTCTCTTTTGATTTATTTTTTGACCCATTGATTGTTCAGTAGCATGTAGTTTAATCCCTTATACTTGTAAATTTTCCATTTTATTTGTTGTAATTGATTTCCAGTGTCATATCATTATGGTAAGAAAAGATATTATACGTAATTTCAATCTTCTTAAATCTATTAAGACTTATTCCCTGTACACTTGAGATAAATATGCATTCTGCTGCTGCTGGTTGGAATGTTCTATAAATGTCCATTAAGTCCATCTGGCCTGATATGTAGTTTAAGTTCACTGTTTCCTTATTAAGTTTCTATCTGGATGATCTATTCATCATTAAAACTGGGAGTTGAAATTCTTGCTGTTATTACGTTGCTGTCTCTTTCTCTCTTTAGGTTTGTTAGCATTTGCTCACCAGGCTTCTCTGTCCATAGGATTTTCCTGGCAAGAATACTGGAGTGGGTTTCCATTTCCTTCACTAGGGGGTCTTCCTGACCCAGGGATCAAACCTGGGTTTCCTGCATTGAATACAGATTTTTTTTACCATCTGAGCCACCAGGGAAACCACTTCTATGTTGGGTGCATAAATATTTACAAATATTATATCTTCTTGTTGCATTGACACCTTTTTCATTATATAATGACCTTTCTCTTTCATGATAGTCTTTGGCTTAAAGTTTATTTTGCCTGGTATAAGTATAGCTAGGGTCTTCATAGGTGGTGCAGTGGTAAAGAATCCACCTGCCAATGAAGGAAATGTATGAAACTCAAGTTCGATCCCTGTTTCAGGAAGTAGGAAATGGCAACCTGCTCCAGTATTCTTGCCTGGAAAATCCCATGGATAGAGGAACCTGGTGGGCTACAGTCTATGGGGTCTGGTTTTTGCAGAGAGTTGGGCATGACTGAGCACATACACACACAAATATGGTTACCTCTGCTTCTTTTGGGGCTTCCCTGGTGGTTCAGAGGGTAAAGTGTCTGCCTTCAATGTGGGAGACCCAGGTTCGACCCCTGGGTCAGGAAGATCCCCTGGAGAAAGAAATGGCAACCCACTCCAGTACTCTTGCCTAGAAAATCCCATGGACAGAGAAGCCCAGTAGGGTTCATGCAGTCCCAAAGGGTCGGACATGACTGAGCGACTTCACTTCACTGCTTCTTTTGGTTTCCATCTATATGTACTATTTTTTCCATCCCTTCACTTTCAGCCTGTGTTTGTTCTTAAAGTAGACGTGTCTCTTGTAGGCAACATAGAGTTGGGTCTTAAGTTTTTAAAACATTTATTTAGTTGTGGCATGTGGGCTCTCTAGTTATGGCATGGGCTTAATTGCCCCATGGCAGATGGGATCTTAGTTTCCCAACCAGAGATGGAAAACACGTCCCCTTCATTGGAAGGTGGATTCCCACCCACTGGACCACCAGGGAAGTTCCTTAAAATTAAGTCCCTTAACTTTGTTTTTATGTATTTTTAAAACTTATTTGCTGATTTATTTTAGTTGCACTGGGTTTCTGTTACGGTGCATGGGCTTCCTCTGGTTGTGGGGAGCAGGTCTATTCTTTGTTGTGGAGCATGGGCGTCTCACTGCAGCGGCTTCTCTTGTTGAGAGGCACTGGCTGCAGGTGCATGGGCTGCAGTGCTTGTGTCATGCAGGCTCAGCAGCTGTGGCTTGTGGCCTGAAGAACACGGGCTCAGTAGTTGCAGCAACTAAGTTGCACAGGCTTAGTTGCTCCGTGGCACATGGAATCTTCCCAGAACAGAGATTGAACCCATGTCCCTGCATTGGCAGGTGAATTCTTATCCACTGTACCACCAGGGAAGTCCCTTAACTTTGCTTTTAATCCATTTAGCCACTCTAGGTCTTTTGATTGCAGAATTTATTTCATTTACACTTAAACCAATAATAGAGAGATATGAGATTACTATTGCCATTTTGTTTATTGTTTTCTGACTGCCTTCTCATTTCTTTATTCCTGTCTTCTTCTCTTGCTCTCTTCCTTTGATTTGCTAGTTTTCTGTAGTGGTATGCTTAGATTTCTTCCTTTTTCTGGTAAAGAATCTGCCTGCAATGCAGGAGACCCTGCTTCAATTCCTGTGTCAGGAAGATATGCTGGAGAAGGGGTAGGCTACCCACTCCACGTTTCTTGGGCTTCCCTGGTGGCTCAGACAGTAAAGAATCTGCCTGCAATGCAGGATACCTGGATTCAATCCCTGAGTTGGGAAGATCCCCCGGAGAAGGGAACAGCTCCCCACAGTATTCTGGCCTGGAGAATTCCATGGACTGTATAGTCCAAGGGGTCACAAAGAATCAGACATGACTGAGTGTCTTTCATTCACTCTCTTTCATGGTTAGATTTTTTCCCTCTTTATCTTTTGTGTATCTACTGTAGAATTTTATTTTGTTGTTACTCTGAGGCTTCCATAAAACACCTTATATTTATAACAATCTATCTGAAGTTGATAACAACTTAACTTTGAACACATTCTAAAGCTATATATTCTTATTATCTTTCTCCATTTAATTTTTGATGTCACAATTTCTTTTTACCTTGTATATCCATCAACAAATTATTTTAATTTTAACGGTTTTAAATTCTTTATTATTTAACCTTCTATCTGGATTTATAAGTGATTTACCCAACAGCAATATAGCAGGAGAATGTTCTGAGTTTAACTACATATTTACCTTCACTGGTGACATTTATATTTTCATGTTTTCTTGTTACTAATTAGCATCGTTTTGTTTAGGTTTAAGAAGTCTTTTTAATATTTTTTACTTGGTCAGTCTAGTAGTGCTAAACTCCTTCAGCTTTTGCTTCTCTGGAAAATTCTTTATTCCTCCTTCACCTCCAAAGGAAAACTTTGCTGGGGAAGTATTCTTGGTTGGCAGTGTTTTTCCTTCAGCTTTTTGAATATGTCATAACCGTTGCTTCTTCCTTGCAAAGTTTCTGCTGAAAAATGTGTTGATAGTTTTATGGGTGTTCCTTTGAATGTAATGTTGTTTTTCTCTTGCTGCTTTTAAGCTTCTCTCCTTGTCTATAATTAAGTTTTCAGAAGTTAAAATGTGTCTCAGTGTGACTAACCATCTTTTAAATTACATTTCCAGTGGGTGTTAAGTGGTATTTCATGTGATTTTAGTTTGCATTTCCTTAACAATTAATGATGTTAAGCATCTTTTCATGAACTTATTAGCTATATATATATATATTAGCTATATATATATAACTAATATATATATAACATATATATATATGACTCCATGGACGTGAATCTGAGTGAACTCTGGGGGTTGGTGATGGACAGCGAGGCCTGGCGTGATGCAATCCTTGGGGTCGCAAAGAGTCGGACATGACTGAGTCGGACATGAACTGAACTGAACTGAACTGAAGTCTGTCAGTCATGTCTGACTCTTTGCGACCCCATGGACTGTAGCCTACCAGGCTTTTCCATCCATGGGATTCTCCAGGCAAGAGTACTGGAGTGGGTTACCGTTTCCTTCTCCAGGGGATCTTCTCGACCCAGGGTTCAAACCCGGGTCTCCCGCATTGGAGGCAAACACTTTAACCTCTGAGCCACCAGGGAAGCTGCCATATGTATCAGTTCAGTTCAATCGCTTAGTTGTGTCGACTCTTTGCGACCCCATGAATCACAGCAGCCAGGCCTCCCTGTTCATCACCAACTCCTGGAATTTACTCAAACTCATGTCCATCAAGTCAATGACGCCATCCAACCATCTCATTTTCTGTCGTCCCCTTATCCTGTCCCCAATCCCTCCCAGCATCAGGGTCTTTTCCAATGAGTCAACTCTTCGCATGAGGTGGCCAAAGTATTGGAGTTTCAGCTTTTGCATGAATCCTTCCAATGAACACCCAGGGCTGATCTCCTTTAGAATGGACTGGTTGGATCTCTTTGCAGTCCAAAGGACTCTCAAGAGTCTTTTCCAACACCACAGTTCAAAAGCATCAGTTCTTCAGTGCTCAGCTTTCTTCACAGTCCAACTCTCACATCCATACATGACCACTGGAAAAACCATAGCCTTGACTAGACGGACCTTTGTTGGCAAAGTAATGTCTCTGTTTTTGAATATGCTATCTAGGTTGGTCATAACTTTCCTTCCAAGGAGTAAATGTCTTTTAATTTCATGGCTGCAATCACCATCTGCAGTGATTTTGAAGCCCCCCAAAACAAAGTCTGACACTGTTTCCACTGTTTCCCCATCTATTTGCCATGAAGTGATGGAACCAGATGCCATGATCTTCGTTTTCTGAATGTTGAGCCTTAAGCCAACTTTTTCATTCTCCTCTTTCACTTTCATCAAGAGGCTTTTGAATTCC
>SJYV01055231.1:611164-656622 GCA_006410875.1 Neotragus pygmaeus | reverse complement strand
AGCCTTGACTAGACGGACCTTTGTTGGCAAAGTAATGTCTCTGTTTTTGAATATGCTATCTAGGTTGGTCATAACTTTCCTTCCAAGGAGTAAATGTCTTTTAATTTCATGGCTGCAATCACCATCTGCAGTGATTTTGAAGCCCCCCAAAACAAAGTCTGACACTGTTTCCACTGTTTCCCCATCTATTTGCCATGAAGTGATGGAACCAGATGCCATGATCTTCGTTTTCTGAATGTTGAGCCTTAAGCCAACTTTTTCATTCTCCTCTTTCACTTTCATCAAGAGGCTTTTGAATTCCTCTTCACTTTCTGCCATAAGGGTGGTGTCATCTGCATATCTGAGGTTATTGATATTTCTCCCAGCAATCTTGATTCCAGCTTATGCTTCTTCTACATATATAAATTTCAGTAAAACATATACACAATATTTTGCCCATTTTAAAATTTGATTGTCTTACTATTGAACTATAAGAGTTCTTTATAAGTTCTTGATACAAGTTTTTTTTAATCAAATATATGATTATAAATATTTTCTCACTTATGTTTTCATTTTCTTAATAGAGTTTTTAAAGCACAAAAGTTTTAAATTTTGATGAAGTTCACTTCTTTAATGTATTCTGCTTTTGTATCTAGGAAATCTTTGCCCATGCCCAGAAAGATATATTTCCATGTTTTTCTCTAAAAGTTTTATAGTTTTCATACTTACATTTAAGTCTCTGATCCCCTTTTGTTAATTTTTTTAGTTTTGGTGTAAGGTAAGGGCCAAAATTAATCTTTTGCATCCAATAACTTAAAAAAATTTTTTTTAATTGGAGTATAGTTGCTTTACAATGTTGTATTAGTTTCTACTGTACAGCAAAGTGAATCAGCCATACATGTACCTATAGCCTATCTTTTAGAAGTTTCTTTCCCATTTAGGTCACCACAGAGCATTGAGTAGAGTTCCCTATGCTATACAGTATGTTGTCATTAGTTATTTATTTTATACATAGTGGTGCATCCAATAACTTAAAAAAAAAATTTTGGCCATGCCCCACAGCATGTGGGATCTTAGTTCCCTGAAGGGATTGAACTTGCACCCCCTGCATTGGGATTGTAGAATCTTAACCACTGAACTGCCAGGAAAATCCCTCCAATAACTTTTAAAGAAAGGAATTTAGAAAAATAAACATCATATTTTTTTCATAATATAATTGGGATATGTGACACCATGTTTTTCCTTTAACATACTTAAGACTACCTAATATTTTCTTACTTATTTATTTTTTATTTTTCTTTTGTCTATCTCCTGCTTTAGGATAATTGCTAGAGGCGGAAATGGCCTTTTCCCTGTTTTCCATTGCTGTATCCTTAATGCCTTGCAAATGGTAGGTATTCACTAGATATTTGATGAGTGAGTGAGTGAATGAATACATGAGTGAAATGCTAGGGTAGTGAATAAGTCAGAAAAAGCAAAACTGTTTTTATTCCCTCAGTAGTTGAGGGAGGATTATACGATGAAGATTCTAGAGCAGGCACCAGGAGACAGGGGTGTAGCACTAGGATGTGAGCACTTACCTGAGGTTCGGCATTTCTCTCAATGCCACTCTGATCCAGAACTTGTGCCTGCACCTGTGAACGTGCTGCTGAAGGGTCTTTTGGCCACCCCAAGTATGGTTTTTGAGGGAAATTGAATGTTGTAGTTAATTAGGCCATAACCTTTATATACTATTCATTCAACAGGTATGTTTGTGTCCCTGGTCACATACCAGGCACTTTGCTAGGATTTGGAGACAAGGCAGGTGTTTATTGGGGCTTCCCTGGTGGCTCAGAGATTAAAGCGTCTGCCTACAATGCGGGAGACCTGGGTTTGATCCCTGGGTTGGGAAGATCCCCTGGAGAAGGAAATGGCTACCCACTCCAGTATTCTTGCCCGGAGAATCCCATGGATGGAGGAGCCTGGTGGGCTACAGTCCACTGGGTTGCAAAGAGTCGGACACGACTGAGCAACTTCACTTTCACAGGTATTTATCCTGCCTTTATGAAGTGGTAAGCGTCCAGGCACTTACTAACTAGTTGTGACCCTGAGAATAATATGTAACCTCTCAAAGCTTGTCTCCTTATTTATAAATTGAGGATTGTAAAGTAGCTACTTCATTTGATTTTGACAAGTATTACGTCATTATTTTAAAGAAATGACTGCTTCTATGGTATATCACAAGTATTTTAAATTATATTATTATTAGTTGTTCAACCTGTCACTTAAGACAGAGTTATTCTATATTACTGAGTCTCAACTTCTATGTAATATGCTATTAATGATTCTAATTATCATGGGTCAATGAATCATCAAGGGACAGAAAATAAACATTTCTCTTTGAAATCTTAAAACTTGTTTATAAAGGCAATACATACTCTTGAGGAAAAAACAAATTAAAACAATACAGAAGCATATACAATAAAAAGTAGAACCTCCCCTTCCACACACACACACCCATTCCTCAGAGGTAATCACTGTGAACAATCCTTTGTCTCCCCTTCCAGAAAAGTCTCATGCATATGCACATTCTTAGACATCAAACAGCAAATGCAGTCAGGTACTACCAACTAGTTATCACTAAGCATTCTCATTTCTGAGTATGTAGTGGAGAGCTTTCAGCATATATTGTTTTTATTCAGAATTCTTTCTTTTTTATTAAAATATAGTTGATTTTCAATGTTGTATTATTTTCTGGTATACAACTGATTTAGTTTTCTAATATATATATCTATGTGTTGATGCCTTCAAAATGTGGTACTGGAGAAGAATTCTGAAAGTCCCTTGGACAGCTATGTGATCAAACCAGACAACCTTAAGGGAAATCAGCCCTGAATACTCATGGGAAGGACTGATGCTGAAGTTGAAGCTCCAGTATTTTTGGTCATCTGATGTGAACAGCCAACTCATTGGAAAAGTCCCTGATGCTGGGAAAGATCAAAGGCAGAAGAAGAAGGCGTCAGAGGATGAGATGGCTGTATGGCATCACTAATGCAATGGACATGAACTTGGGCAAATTTCAGGAGATGGTGAGGAACAGGGAGGCCTGGTGTGCTGCAGTCCATGGGGTCACAAAGAGTTCAATACGACCAGGCAGCTGAAAAACAACAACAAATGTGTGTGTGTATAGACATATATGTGTATATATGTATACATTTGTACATATATTCTTTTTCAGATTCTTTCCATTATAGGTTGTTACAAGATACTGAATATAGTTCCCTGTGCTATATAGTAGGACTTTGTTGTTTATCTACAGAATGAATATTTCTTAATATTCTCAACAAAATTAAAAGAAAAGTTCTCTTAAGCTTCCTGAGAAAGTCTGCAGGCTGCAAGCTACTTCTCCCTCCACCCCTGCATTCTGCAGCCCCAGGTCCTGTAGCTTCTAGCAGTCAGAGACTGGCACCTGCCCACCCACGCTTTCTTGGCCTGTGGCCGGCTGTGGTCAAACCGGCAGCAGAGAGTGGGGGTGGGGGTGTGGGTAGTAAAGAAGGAAGAGAAAACAAATTTTCCATGAGTTGCTGAAAAAGAGCAACAGGAGTAGAATCGAATTGACCTAAGAAACCAGCACCAAAAAATGTTTTATTACATGTATTTAAATAAAAGTTATCAGGAAGAATGTTCTAGAAAGGATTAAAAGGCAGTGAAGGACTAGGCTCTTAAAGTAGTAGCAACAGCTGCTCAAGCTGTGTTGTGGGCGGTGAGAAAGGCCTTGGGGTCCCTGTGGTCAAACCTGTTCCCTAGGAGTATAGGAAAGAGAGAGAGTGAAGGAGAGAAATCCCCTCAGAAACGTGAAATGGCAAGATAGAGAGATTGGGCCCAATGCCAGAGAACAGATGGGGAAACTTCGCTCTTCTTCACTGAAAGCTCAACTTCACTTCCTCCACTTTCCACTTGCTTATTTCTTCTCCCACCTCGCTGCTCTCAGCCCCACTGCTTCACTTCACTTCTGTGAGGGGCTTTGCTAGACCTCAATCCCCAGCCAAGACTCTAGATGACAGATTTCTCCCTGACCACAAGTGTTTCTCAGTGGTTAGATGTTAAAGCAAGTCACATCTGAAACAGAGATTCCGATCATCTCTGAGGATGTAGCAAAAGATCTCTGCTTGTTGCCTCTTTCTTTTTGCTTACTCATTTAATCTTGGTTCTCTGAATTATTTCCACCTCCCCCAGTCCTGAAAGGAAGGTTATAGAATGGTTTAGAGCTTCTAAATAAAGCTGTTAGAGTGTGCCTCAGCCTCCAGGGCTGGCTTGGAGCCCACACTCAAGAAAGAAAAATCTTTCCTTGGGTGGGGCTTGCCTAGACATAAAGTTTTTACCATGCCTCTAGGCAAGGGAAACTTGGGCCAAGATTATATTGGGCAGGTAATAAAATTAAGGGCAATAAAACCAGATAAACCACCTATTTAACAGTAATTTACTGGTGAAGCTGTTTCAACAAGGAGAGGTAAGATGGAGGGCTCCACGAGCTTGCTCTCAGGTTCTTTCAAGTAGTTTCCTCTATAGAGAAAACACTTTTTTCAGGGGCCTTGGCTTGACTGAAAGGGGGTAAGTGCATTTACTCAACACCCAGTGAGAGTAAGTAGCAGCTCAGAGGGAGTCTCTGGAATATGTATCCCTCACTCTAAAGCCAAGAATGATCCCCTCTGAGCTGTTCAGACCTCTCAGAACCTTTTTATCAGCCATGGAATCAAGAGAGTAGAGGTTCCTAACTGCACCCCAATGTTCATTACAGAATTATTTACAATAGCCAAGGTATGGAAGCAACCTAAGTGTCCACTGACAGATGAATGGATAAAGAAGATGTGGTACATATATAAAATGGAATATTACACAACCATAAAGATAAATGAAATCTTGCCATTTGCAACAACATGGATGGATCCTAGCGGGGAAAAGACCAATGCCGTATGATCTCACTATGTGTAGAATCTAAAAAGCAAACAAACAATAAATGAAAATAGACATATAGATATAGGGACAAACATGGGAGGGAGGTGGGCGTGGGAGGGACAATATAGGTAAAGGAGATTTAGAAATACAAATCTCCAGTCATAAATACACTATGGGGATGTAATATATAGTATAAGGAACATGGCCAATATATTGTAACAATTTTGTATAGGGACAGATGACTTCCCTGGTGGCTCAGACAGTAAAGCGTCTGTCTGCAATGTGGGAGACCTGGGTTTGATCCCCAGATTGGGAAGATCTCCTAGAGAAGGAAATGGCAACCCACTCCAGTATTCTTGCCTGGAAAATCCCATGAACAGAAGAGCCTCTTAGGCTGCAATCCATGGGGTCGCAAAGAGTGGGACAAGACTGAGCGACTTCACTTTCACTTTCACAGATGGTTACTAGACTTATTATAGTCATTTAATAATGGATGCAAATGTCAAATCACTAGGTAGTACACCTGAAAATAATATATTGTATGTCAATTATATTTCAATTAAAAATTAAATAAAAAAAGAGAGTGGAGGTCCAGTACCAATCTGTCTAGAGTCAATTGTGGATTGATTTACACATTAAACATCAAACATTCTGTAAAGATGGAATCGTTTCCTTAACCTCAAACATCATGGTAATATTATGTTGCTTTTAAGGGGTTACAAAGCAAAACATGAAAGTTCAGTCAGATTCTCAACACTACCTCACACAGACATCCTAAACATATATAGGGATGTGTTTATGCATATATCTATTGGTTTCCCAGGTGTAGCTAACAGTAAGAACTCACCTACCAATACCGGAAAATCAGGAGCCACGGGTTTGATTTCTGGGTTGGGAAGATTCCCTGGAGGAGGGAATGGCAACCCACTCCAGTATTCTTGCCTGGAGACTCCCATGGACAGAGGAACGTGGGGGGTGGTGGGCATTGGGGGCTACGGTTCATGGGGTCGCAAAGAGTCTGACACGACACACATATGCACACCTCCACACATCCACACCTACACATACATACAGGCAAAATAATTAAGGTAAATCTCTAAATAGCTTTTATGTTTTTAAGCAATAGCAAATATTTTCTATCAATAAATACTTGCTCTTTTCAATTTTGGGGGGCACAGTACAAACTTTTCTAAATATCAGGTGGTGATTGGGTCTCTAAATATTAAATAAAATATCCTTCTATTGCTTGTAAATAGTATTTTGTAGTTAGGAAGAGGCACAAAAGATCCGGAGACTGCATTATTATTTGGGGTCTGAGTAGTGGTTATGTGGGCACCCAGGGTGGGGAACCACTGGTTCATGAAACATTGCCAAGAATGGCCTTCATCCAGACCCCAGGCCAAGTTCAGCCAGCAGCAATGAATCAACAGGGCCAAGAAGGACTAGGCAAAAGTATAAGTTTCTACCTTTGTCAGAATCCTAGGAATTTGGCAACTCTTCTCAATTTGTCTCATTTCCCTCTGTCCTATATCCAATCAATTACCAACGTGGCTCAGTTGGATTCATCTCCTCTCTGTCCCCCAAGTCTGTCCACTCTTCTTTTCTCTATTGCCTCTTTCCCAGGTCAGACTGGCTGGATTATTACAAATCTTCCCAAGTGGGCAAGATCCACTCTTGTCCTCTTCTAAGTGCCTACACTATGGCCAGGTGGATTAAAAAACAAAGCAAAGGCTTCCCTGGGGGGCTCAGTGGTGAAGGAGCCACCTGTCAGTGCAAGAGACGTAGGTTCAGTCCCTGGTCAGTGAGGAGCCGTATGCTGTGGGGCAACTAAGCGCACGCGCCACAGCTATTGAGCCTGTGTTCTAGAGCCTGGAAGCCACAGCTACAGAGCCCATGTGTCACAGCTACTGAAGCCCAAACTCTAGAGCCCCAGCTCTGCAACAGGAGAAGCCATTGCAAAAAGAAGCCCACGCAGGGCAATTAGAGAGTAGCCCCCGCTTGCCACAACTAGGGAAAAGCCCACACAGCAATGAAGACCCAGTGCAGACTAAGT
This sequence comes from Neotragus pygmaeus, assembly GCA_006410875.1. Taxonomy (NCBI): domain Eukaryota; kingdom Metazoa; phylum Chordata; class Mammalia; order Artiodactyla; family Bovidae; genus Neotragus; species Neotragus pygmaeus. The sequence goes on along the minus strand of SJYV01055231.1, from coordinate 649,655 downwards.
GAATAAATAAATAAAATTATTGCAAGAAATAAAAACATGCATCTACCAAAGCAGTCTTTCCTCTTAACAGTTTCCGTTGGATACCCTTTTGCTCTTAGACTGAAAATCAAAATCCACATTGAAGCCTAAAGGCCAGGAACCAGTTGCCCCTGCTCCACCTTCCACTCTCTTCCTGTACCTCACATCATAGTTCTCCATCCGCTCCATTGCCCTACCTCCTCAGGGATCCTCACAGCTCAGGATGTTTGGAGACAGAGAAGATACAGGTCCCTGAATTTTCCCAAAGCTCCTTAGGTGATTCTGAACCATTGCTATGGTTGAAGTCACTAGACTAAAGATGGAACCATTGGAAAATTGTGTTATGGTAAGTTTGTACCTGTTAGCATGAAGGTTTGGCTTGGGTCAACCCTGTAAAACCACTGCAGATGATGATTGCAACCATGAAATTAAAAGATGCTTGTTCCTTGGAAGAAAAGCTATGACAAACCTAGACAGTGTATTAAAAAGCAAAGATACCACTTTGCCTACAAAGGTCCAGATCAGCAGTCATGTATGCATGTGAGAGTTGGAACATAAAGATGGCTGTGTGACCAAGAATGAATCCTTTCAAACTGTGGTGCTGGAGAAAACTCTTGAGAGTCCCTTGGACAGAAAGGAGATCAAACCAGTCAATCCTAAAGGAAATCGACCCTGAATATTCATCCGAAGGACTGTTGCTGAAGTTGAAGCTCCAATATTTTGGCCACCTCATGCAAAGAGTTGACTCATTAGAAAAGATTCTGGTGCTGGGAAAAATTGAAGGCAGAAGGAGAAGCAGATGATAGAGGATGAGATGGTTGGATGGCATCACCGACTCAATGGACATGAGTTTGAGCATACACCAGGAGATAGTGACGGATAGGGAAGCCTGGTGTGCTGCAGTCCATGGAGTCACAGAGTTGGACACAACTGAGTGATGAACAACAACAACAACCCTACAAAGTAGGCAGATTCCCAAAGTGGCAAGTCACTAGCCAGATGTTCTACACGAGGAGGTCACTGTTGCTACTTCTGCTACCCGAAAAGGGTTTAAAGAGTGAGTTACACACAATCCACTTGGTAGATGCCTTTTTACTTTCTAGAAAACCTAAAGCTAGCTAATATATGCAATTCTGAGACTGAGGATGCATTCACACAAAAGCTTTGAAATGTTATTAGATGAAGCAGATGGTTCCTACATAACCACAAACTCAGCTGGGAATGTCTTTCTCTGACCTTCCTCTTTGTAGATTTATTCCTGTTATAACAGCACTTGTTAAGTGGATTTAGATGTGCTCTGAGTCCAGTTGTGTTCCAGAAATGAGACAACTAGTAAAGGCAAAGTCTGATCAAACTGGGTGTTTCTGTCTCCCAGTTTCATTAGAGAAAGACTCCAATGTGTTGTCGAGTTCACTTTTCTGCCGAGCTCTCATGAATTGCGTTTGGAAAGCAGGATTGAATTTGTTTGTCCCTGCTATTTATAGCACCCACTGAGTCCTCAGCCAGTTGTAGGAGGATGTGACTGCCTTTAGATTCCCATCCAAGTTGTATGTGACAGAATCTGGCACCCATTCAACAGCTGCAGTCATTACTGGGAGAGTAAGCACAAAGGGAAATAAATCAACTTTTAATGTCAGGATGTCACACCCTTTCTAACGTTTTTTGGATATAAATGAGGCACTATGATATAATTAGTCTTGATCTTATCTCTCTATAGTCCGATGACTGCTTTACCAGAGGGTTACTATCTGTAACACCAACAGATTTAATTATAAAAAGAAGCTTTCCAGATTAGACAAAAATGTCTTCTTAAAAAAATGATTTTATGAAGGTAATATATACGGCAGTTTCCAAAGTCAAATGTTCAAAAGGACATACAGGGAAAAATTGTATCCAACTCCCACACCTGTACTTCAACCATTCAATTCCCTAGGCAAACATAATAGCCAGGATTTTAACCTGTCCAGGGATATCGTATGCATTTACACACAAACGTACACACACACACACACACACACACACACACATAGCTGAATATCTTGTTTTTTCTCTTATCTCCTTTTTTTTTTTTTTTTAGCTACATGGCATATGGGATCTCAGTTCCCATACTAGGGATTAAATTTGTGCCCTTGGCAGTGGGAAGCATGGAGTCCTAATCACTGGAGCCCCAGGGAATTCCCTTACTTTTAAAATAGTACTTGCTAATTGTTCCACATCAAATATGTAGAGATGGGCCTAACTTCATTGTTAATGACTGTGTTTCATACAATGATTTCTTGACTGCCAAGTGAACCCTTCTCCACCATGAAGACCTTTGTTGACTTCTCAGCTCTCAGATAGGACCCAGAAAGTCCTCCATAACCATCTCAATCGGAAACTATCCGTTAACCTATATCCTTCCCTCTAAAACAGACCTACTGTGGCTCTTGAATGGAGCTCTAATCGTTGCTCTTTCATGAACTCACTGTCTCTGCTGACCAGTGATCTCATTCTTCTGGCCCTTGGTCTTCTCATCTTTGGGTGGTACTGGGAGGGGGATGCATTTCTAAGGTCCTTTTCAGCCTTTATCTTCTGTCAATCTGTGACTTAGATGAGGTCAAAGGGCCTTTCCAAGTCTACATTTGGATCAGCAACTTATATTTTCCTTAGTTTCCTTCATAAGCTCTTTAAGGATGAGAAAATCTCTGCATGCAGTGTCCCCTCCCAATGTCCGGCTGGAATAGGAGCTCTAGAAATGTTCGTTGATTTTCTGCGTTATCACTTAAAGTGCTATGCATTAATAATTCCTCCAATCCTATTACTGGAAATAGGTCAATTAACCCAGTTTCTTTGTTTGAGGACAAGTGATAAGAATCACGGTACTTGTGCTCTATCAGACCAGTTGGGAACAATTTGACCAGTATATCTGACTTAGGCAGTCTGTGCATTCCTGGCCTGATCTATATTCATATTATTAGCAGTTTGAAGGGTAGAAGAGTAGTTTTAGAAATAAAGAGGACATTGGGGATGGCAAAATTCAAACTTTTTATTTTGTAGATGTGGAAAACCAAGGCTTAGAATTTGAGAAATTTGTCTAAGGATTATGACTCACCTAGTGATGGAACCCGGAGAAGGCAATGGCACCCCACTTCAGTACTCTTGCCTGGAAAATCCCATGGATGGAGGAGCCTGGAAGGATGCAGCCCTTGGGGTTGCTGAGGGTCGGACACAACAGAGCGACTTCACTTTCACTTTTCACTTTCATGCATTGGAGAAGGAAACGGCAACCCGCTCCAGTGCTCTTGCCTGGAGAATACCAGGNTGGAAGGATGCAGCCCTTGGGGTTGCTGAGGGTTGGACACAACGGAGCGACTTCACTTTCACTTTTCACTTTCATGCATTGGAGAAGGAAACGGCAACCCGCTCCAGTGCTCTTGCCTGGAGAATACCAGGGGTGGGGGAGCATGGTGGGCTGCCGTCTATGGGGTTGCACAGAGTTGGATACGACTGAAGTGACTTAGCAGTAGTGATAGAACCAGGGTTAAGATCTGGCTTTCTGGAGTCTTATTCTAGAGGAAAAAAAGGAGAGGGGGAACAGAATCTTACGGAGTGTTATTATACATTGTCATTAATTGGAACTTGCTGTTCCATGAAACTATGTGCACATACTATGTAGGATATGATGGTTTGTATTTTACTACACTTTTTCATCTGAAAAATTAGATTAATAAACCTACTTACCTCACAAGGTGGTAGAAGGATTATAAGAGATGCCTATAGCGTCCAGGGAAAGCCCCAGGCATGTAAATCTTACCTACAATTATTATTTAAAGATCTTCACAATGAAAGGTCATTTTGTAATATAATTTCCTCTTTACTTGATTTTTTTTGGAGGAGAGGGAGTTGGATTTAAATAATCAAATTTTGTTAAGGGAAGGTACACCTTTCTTTTATTACTCTGATAAAAGTCATAGCCACTCATTAACTTAGCCTTCATCTTAAAATAGAANTGTCTCCCAGTTTCATTAGAGAAAGACTCCAATGTGTTGTCGAGTTCACTTTTCTGCCGAGCTCTCATGAATTGCGTTTGGAAAGCAGGATTGAATTTGTTTGTCCCTGCTATTTATAGCACCCACTGAGTCCTCAGCCAGTTGTAGGAGGATGTGACTGCCTTTAGATTCCCATCCAAGTTGTATGTGACAGAATCTGGCACCCATTCAACAGCTGCAGTCATTACTGGGAGAGTAAGCACAAAGGGAAATAAATCAACTTTTAATGTCAGGATGTCACACCCTTTCTAACGTTTTTTGGATATAAATGAGGCACTATGATATAATTAGTCTTGATCTTATCTCTCTATAGTCCGATGACTGCTTTACCAGAGGGTTACTATCTGTAACACCAACAGATTTAATTATAAAAAGAAGCTTTCCAGATTAGACAAAAATGTCTTCTTAAAAAAATGATTTTATGAAGGTAATATATACGGCAGTTTCCAAAGTCAAATGTTCAAAAGGACATACAGGGAAAAATTGTATCCAACTCCCACACCTGTACTTCAACCATTCAATTCCCTAGGCAAACATAATAGCCAGGATTTTAACCTGTCCAGGGATATCGTATGCATTTACACACAAACGTACACACACACACACACACACACACACACACATAGCTGAATATCTTGTTTTTTCTCTTATCTCCTTTTTTTTTTTTTTTTAGCTACATGGCATATGGGATCTCAGTTCCCATACTAGGGATTAAATTTGTGCCCTTGGCAGTGGGAAGCATGGAGTCCTAATCACTGGAGCCCCAGGGAATTCCCTTACTTTTAAAATAGTACTTGCTAATTGTTCCACATCAAATATGTAGAGATGGGCCTAACTTCATTGTTAATGACTGTGTTTCATACAATGATTTCTTGACTGCCAAGTGAACCCTTCTCCACCATGAAGACCTTTGTTGACTTCTCAGCTCTCAGATAGGACCCAGAAAGTCCTCCATAACCATCTCAATCGGAAACTATCCGTTAACCTATATCCTTCCCTCTAAAACAGACCTACTGTGGCTCTTGAATGGAGCTCTAATCGTTGCTCTTTCATGAACTCACTGTCTCTGCTGACCAGTGATCTCATTCTTCTGGCCCTTGGTCTTCTCATCTTTGGGTGGTACTGGGAGGGGGATGCATTTCTAAGGTCCTTTTCAGCCTTTATCTTCTGTCAATCTGTGACTTAGATGAGGTCAAAGGGCCTTTCCAAGTCTACATTTGGATCAGCAACTTATATTTTCCTTAGTTTCCTTCATAAGCTCTTTAAGGATGAGAAAATCTCTGCATGCAGTGTCCCCTCCCAATGTCCGGCTGGAATAGGAGCTCTAGAAATGTTCGTTGATTTTCTGCGTTATCACTTAAAGTGCTATTCATTAATAATTCCTCCAATCCTATTACTGGAAATAGGTCAATTAACCCAGTTTCTTTGTTTGAGGACAAGTGATAAGAATCACGGTACTTGTGCTCTATCAGACCAGTTGGGAACAATTTGACCAGTATATCTGACTTAGGCAGTCTGTGCATTCCTGGCCTGATCTATATTCATATTATTAGCAATTTGAAGGGTAGAAGAGTAGTTTTAGAAATAAAGAGGACATTGGGGATGGCAAAATTCAAACTTTTTATTTTGTAGATGTGGAAAACCAAGGCTTAGAATTTGAGAAATTTGTCTAAGGATTATGACTCACCTAGTGATGGAACCTGGAGAAGGCAATGGCACCCCACTTCAGTACTCTTGCCTGGAAAATCCCATGGATGGAGGAGCCTGGAAGGATGCAGCCCTTGGGGTTGCTGAGGGTTGGACACAACGGAGCGACTTCACTTTCACTTTTCACTTTCATGCATTGGAGAAGGAAACGGCAACCCGCTCCAGTGCTCTTGCCTGGAGAATACCAGGGGTGGGGGAGCATGGTGGGCTGCCGTCTATGGGGTTGCACAGAGTCAGATACGACTGAAGTGACTTAGCAGTAGTGATAGAACCAGGGTTAAGATCTGGCTTTCTGGAGTCTTATTCTAGAGGAAAAAAAGGAGAGGGGGAACAGAATCTTACGGAGTGTTATTATACATTGTCATTAATTGGAACTTGCTGTTCCATGAAACTATGTGCACATACTATGTAGGATATGATGGTTTGTATTTTACTACACTTTTTCATCTGAAAAATTAGATTAGTAAACCTACTTACCTCACAAGGTGGTAGAAGGATTATAAGAGATGCCTATAGCGTCCAGGGAAAGCCCCAGGCATGTAAATCTTACCTACAATTATTATTTAAAGATCTTCACAATGAAAGGTCATTTTGTAATATAATTTCCTCTTTACTTGATTTTTTTGGAGGAGAGGGAGTTGGATTTAAATAATCAAATTTTGTTAAGGGAAGGTACACCTTTCTTTTATTACTCTGATAAAAGTCATAGCCACTCATTAACTTAGCCTTCATCTTAAAATAGAAGAATTATCCCTGGCTTTTGTCCCATTTAGTGACTACAAAGACTAAGAAAATTCCATTTATTCACACATACCTCTTTTTTTTAAAATCAGAGTTTAAACACAACTCTTTTATAAAATTTAAAATTTTATTTATTTATATATGTATTTATTTTTGGTTGCAGTCTGTCTTCGTTGCTATGCCTGGATGTTCTCTAGTTGCAGTGAGCAGGAGGCTACTCTCTAGTTGTAGTGATTAGGCTTCTCATTGTGGTGGCTTCTCTTGTTGCAGAACACAGGTTTTAGGCATACGGACATCAGTAGTTGTGGCTTATTTACTCTGCAACATGTGGATTCTTACCAGACCAGGGATCGAATCCATGTCCCCTGCATTGACAGGTGGATTTCTGTCCACTGTGCCACCAGGGAAGTCTCATTTACACATATCTTCGTGTCTTTTGCCAAACCATCTCTATTATTACTTACTTTTTGTTTTTTATTTAAATAGACCAACTTTTAAGTAATTTGTGTATAGTTATGTTACAATATAGAATTCTTTATGGTTCCAGTTTTAGTATATGTTCTGCTGAAATGAGCACTGGAATCCTTAAGTAAAAAGGTATTGCTATTCCACTTAGGAAATACAGAGTGAAATGTATTCAGTTGAAAGATTAGAAGACTTTGGTTTAAATCCCAGCCTTGCTCTTTGGTAGTCATGCAGTTTTGAACAAGTTGTCTCAATTTTATCTACAGAATGATGAGCACAATATATAATTCACAGTGTTTTTATGGTAACAGATAGGATCAGGTATACGATAGCACTTTGAAAAAATTTAAGACAGTGCACATTATTAGTTATTGTTAAATAAAGGGAAAACTAGCAGGTTGGGAGAAGAGAGTGGTACCATTTAATAGTGGACAGTTTATTCAGAAGGTGGGAGGATATAGAAAACCTCAACATCTTTAAGAGTGGATATAGAGTTTCCCTGAATGGTCCAGTGGTAAAGAACCTGCCTGTCTATGCAGGAGACTCAACAGATGTGAATTCGATCCCTGGGTCAGGAAGATCCTCTGGAGGAAGAAATGGCAATCCACTCCAGTATTCTTGCCTGGGAAACCCCAAGAACAGTGAAGCTTGACAGGCTACAGTCCATGGGGTCGTAAACTCAGATACTACTTAGCCACTAACAGCAACATAGATCAGTGCAACTCTGAGAAGGGGTTGAAAATGACAAAACAGTCAACAAAAATCTTGCTAAAGGAGCGGGCATAATCCACTTACATTCACTTTGATGAAAAGAACTTGGGCAATGTGAAACTGCGGCAAGTTTATGTAAAGTTTTAAAACTACAGCTTCAAACAGATAACTAATGAGAACCTCCTGTATAGCTGAGGAAGCTCTATTCAGCACTCTCTGGTGACCTAAATGGGAAGAAAATCTCAAAAGAGGGAATATATGTACATGTATAGTTGATTCCCTTTGCTGTACAGCAGAAACTAACAACATTTTAAAGCAATTATACTCCAATAGAAATGAATTTAAAAATTAAAAATATAGCACCAAGTGTTAAAACTTAATCATATATATAATGAATAAAAGATATCTTAACCGTAATTCATATTTTTATATTCTATTGCAATCATTCATTTTTCTAAGACTAATATAATTTTCTTACTTGATCTCTAGAGTATAATGCAAACCATGTCAAGAGTCCCAAATACTGATGACTTAAATTGAAAAGTGTAGGAATAGTCAAGACTACAAGCTCCCCAACCAAACCATGCTTACTTTAATAAAAAGCTCTTTGGCCTGCAAGAGGCTCAGTAGCATGCACTGTCCAGCAGTCTTGCTGGTGTAGTGCTGAGGCTTGGGCAGAATGATGATAGAGACCTTCGTGAAGTATAGCAAGCCCGGGCTCAAGAACTTGAACCTCATTTCATTGTGCTGGAGACTGTCTGAGTGACCACAACAAAGAATGGGCCTGCGAAGTGGCAGACAAGGCTGGCAGCATCAATATCTCTGTCTGGGACAATGCGGCCAACCTGATCCAGCCTGGCGACACTATCTAGCTCACTAAAAGTTGTTCGGTGTTCACAGGTTGTGTGCCATTGTGCACTGGCCATGGGTGTGATCTTCAGAAGATTGGAGAATTCTGTATGGTTTATTCTGAGGTTCCTAACTTCAGTGAGCCAAACCCAGAATACAGTGCCCAGCAGCCACCCAACATGATGGTTCAGAACAGCAGTCTTATGGCTCCCTGGACTCCCTGCCACTTCTCCAGCCTCTACGAGCCAGAACGCATTGGACTGAGCTCCCCACCAGGTCCCGGTGGTGGCCTGCACCCGCTCACACTCCCTCCGACCCCATTCCCCCAGCACTTGAATTATCTAAACTCAGCCCAACCACAGCTGCTGCCCTCCTGGCCCCTCCAGCAACCATGTCAGTAAAGGCAAAAAACCCAGAGGAGCAGCAAAAGAAAGAACTTTTTCCTCCCTGCCACCAGCCATAACGCAAGTGTTTGCTAGAGAACACAGCTTTCTACTGAGCTGCAGGCTCTGTGGAGCCAGGAGGTGTAGGAGTCACTGAAGTTCACTGTGCGGGAGTGGTGAGCAGTAGCCTAATCCACCCTCAGCCCATACTCCCCTCCTTGTCCAACCTAAGCTGCCTGTCTCCTGGGATTCAGGGTGCTCTGCCTCCCTTCCTTCCTCTTTCGAAACAATGGTTACAGTCTGTTTCTTCTGTGTGATGTGGAAGTCTAATTGAATCCCTCCTTTCTAATAAATGTTACCACTCTGTTGAAAAAATAAAAATAAAAAGCTGTTTGGAATGTATTCCAACCCTTTCCTACTCTCTTTACTTCCTGATTACCTGCTGTCCCCTCCTGTTCTCACTGGTAACCTTGTCTGCAACCTCATGAAGAAACTAGAGGGAGCCAGCTGGACCACTGCCAACTTCCTGTCTCTGAATCTCCATGGCGACACTGCCTTTCCCTTCTCCCTGGACCTCTTCTCTGAGTCTGAAGCATCCTACTCCCTGTTGGAACTTCTCACTCTCTCTGCCTTCTGTTCTCCTTGTGGCTCTAACCTCGCCCTCACTGCAGTTTTTTCTCGTCAGCATTAAACATTTTCACGCCTCATGCTGTCCACAGTTCCCATGTGGCATTGCTTTGATTCTCTATCCTTTACACCAAACGTGTTCCAACAAAGTCTCTTCCTGGTGCACTATTTTCTCCTCTTCTTCACTCCTAATCTCCCAAATTAGTCTCCAAATTTCCTTTTCCTCCAAGAATGCTATTTTTTCTTCCAAAGTTTAATCCACAGGAATTTGTATACTATTTATACAAATAGTGTAATAAAGAATAAATATATAGAATTTGGCTGTAGTGCCAAATAAATTGTAATGCCACATAGATCGTACATACGCTCCCATTTCCGCTTATGTGACTTTCTTTTTTTTCAGGTGAATAGGTTTCATGGCAGCCACACTAACTTTTTGATCCACTAAAGGAATAAATAAGATTGCTGGGAGAAGTATCAATAACCTCAGATATGCAGATGACACCACCCTTATGGCAGAAAGCAAANATTTTCATGTAAATGTTCCCATCCTTTCTTTTTTAATATATTTATGTCTTTGAATAAAAGTATGCATCCTGTAGCTAGTATATTTATTCTACCAACATCTGTCTTTTGATTGAGGTGTTTAATCCAGTTGGATTTAATATGATTACTGATAAGGCAGGATTTATATTTGTCCTTTTGCTGTTTGTTTCCTTGTCTTGTACTTTTTACTTTTTCCTTGTTCCTTGATTTCTATCTTTTATTTTTGTTAAATATATATTCTCTTGTTGTGTTAGTCACTCAGTTGTGTCTGACTCTTTGCAATCCCATGGACCGTAGCCAACCAAGTTACTCTGTCCATGAAATTTTCTAGGCAGAAATACTGGAGTGGGTTGCCATTCCCTTCTCCTGGGGATTCTTCCCAACTCAGGGATTGAACCTGGGTCTGCTGCATTGTAGACAGATTCTTTACTATCTGAACTATAGGAAAGTCCATATGTTCTCTAGTGTATCTTTTTAATTTCATTGTTGTTTGTTTCACCATATTTATTTCAGTTATTTTTGTAGTGTTTGCTCTGAAAATTACAATTAGCACCTTAATGTGAAATAATCTAGTTGATTCATGCCAATTTAATTTCAATACTGTGCAAAAACTTCTGTCTAAAATACCCCTATTTCCTCTTCCTCCTTTGCAAAAATGTACATCTGTATAAATGATAGGCCCATTAATGCAGCTTTATATTTATTGATATTCAGTTGTCTTTGAAAACAGATTGGAGAGGAAAAGAATTACAAAATAATGCATGTATATTGCCTTTCTTAATGGCTACACAGTTACCATCACCAATAGTATTTTCACACTTCCTTTCATTCTTTATACATGATTTCCTGTACTTCTTTGAATTTATTTACAATAGCTTATTTAAAATCTTTTTCTGCTAAGTCCAAAATCTGGTGCCCCAAGGGCCTTTTTCTATTAGCTGTTTTTTTCCCAGTGTATGTGGACTTTCCTGTTTCTTCTAATGCCTTGTATTTTGTTGCCGTTGTTGTTGTTACAAACAAATAGACTTGTTTGTAATAACTCTGGTAGCAGATCCATCCACTTCCCACTGAGCTAAGCTCTGAATCATTCAAATAGCCACCTATTTCCCAGGGAAATAGGTCTAAAAGTTCAGACAAAATATTGACTCTGTACTGGGGATGATGCCTTAACAGATCTCCACAAGCGGTTCAGTTTTTTTGTTCTCTGCAATGGCTGCTGGCTTTTACCTCCTACACCTCTAAGGTAAGGAGGGAATGGAAGGAGAGGAGATTAGCCCTAAATTCAAATATTACGGATCCCACCGTCTTACCAAAGTTCAGCAGCCTCTCTTGTATAGACAATTTTTAGTTCATTCAGTGATTTTGGCTACTTGACAGACTTCTGAAACGATTGGCTTTAGTTGTTTTGCTTATATTTTATTGTTATGGCAAAACCAACACAATATTGTAAAGTAATTAACCTCCAATTAAAATAAATAAAATAAAACAATTTTTTAAAAAAAAAAAGGAAAGTGAGTTCATCAAAGTCCTTTCCCTGCAAAAGAGGTTGATCCTCCCCAGATTAACATCTATTTTAAAGTGTATATCTCTAAGTATACCTCAGTCATGATGCAAAAGTCTGAACACTAGAAAACACAGTTAAATGAGATGCTGACATTTTTGTGTTCATTCAGAATAAAGAAAATCTGCAGAGCTAAGTAATATAGTTAACAAGGAAAAACTAAGATACATGGATAGAATTTCTTCACTTTTATTGGCATTCAGTTCAAGTCCATAAAAAAAGAAATGAAAGAGGTCTTAAAAGGGATATTACATACTAATCTCAAGTAAGATTTATCAGATGGGGGAGCCAGCAGCCACTTTGGTATCTTAACTTATTTTCCAATTTTACAATTCATAAAATACTCACCAAGGCATGACACAAGTTTGGAGTTCAAGCATGGTGCATTTTATGTTGCAAGATCCATTAAAAGCAATAATTTGTAAGATCTTCAGTAAAAATGTGTGCTTTTTTTTTTTTTTTTCCAAAGAGGGAAGCAGGACTCCTTAATCCAATTTTATGCGAAAAGTAATCTCTTTCTCATCTGGGGTCTTCTCTCTTTTGTGATTGTAGTTGAAGCTGGAGGACTAGGACAGAATGAATGGCATCTCTTCATGGTAGTAGTTCTTTTCCACAAGTATGAAATGACAATCTAGCTTTCCCTCAGGGGAAAGCAGTAAATCTCAAACTCTGGTCAGGAATGACAGGGACTTTGGTCATGAACTCATTCTGCTCAGGATTACCTTCTCTGCCTAGCTTTTTCCTTCACTGTCCAAAGTCCAGAGTATGAACAGAGCAGTTTGACAAGATTCACTTATTTTGCATCATCAGCCTACTGACCTTCCTTCCTCTATGAAAAGTGGAATTCTAATGTAAAAAGGCAGTGCCAGAAGGATGGAATGGTCCCAGCTGGTTACTAACCAGGTCTGTGAACCTCAGTTTTATTCTTCCTAAGCCTCACTCCCTTCATCTATAAACTGTTTGTCCCACCTGGTTTTATTAGATTATCAAATGAGATCATGCATACTTAAAACAACATTAAATACAACACTCAATAAAATGTTTTGATGCTCATAGGATTAACACAATTCTATTGAAAGAATCTTGAAAAAAAATCAGTCTTTAATATTTAATTCACTGTATTGCATTTATTCCAAACTTACTATAAGCAATGATTATTCTCTACCCTGTTTGGCATTTTTAACACTTTTAATTATTGTTTATTTAAGACATTAAAACAAAATTGCACTGAAATGATTAGCACTGCTTTGTAGGAATTCCAGTATAAGATCACTTATAAGTTTCACAAAATCAGCCTGGCAACATGGGATCTGTGAGAGCAGGACATTTAACTAGATTCTACCTCCACACAGCTTGTTTTGGGAGAAGAGACTTGTGGGTCATTTGATATAAATGATATTTGATGTAAATGGACTTTATTCATAATTATTTTAGGAAAAAACAGAAAGACTGTCTCAGTTTATAAATCAATAAGTAAAGAACTAGTCAAGACTCTGCTCAATATTATGCAACCTAAATGGGGGAAATTTTGAAAAAAGATACACATATACTGAATCACTTTGGTGTACACTTGAAACTATCACAACATTGTTAATCAACTATACTCCAATATAAAATAAAAAGTTAAAAAAAAAAACAATTGAAATAAAAGTGCTATGCCCTGTACATATCACTTTTCTCTGTGACCCACTTCTGTTTGAGATTTTCAATCATCCTTCTGAGGAAAGATGTGTAAATCATAAGATTCTCATGTCATGGGATTTGTTTTTCAATCTTAAAATATGTACCGCATGTCTACAAAGGTCCATACAATCCACTCATCAAGGTGGTGGTGGTGATGCAAAGCAAACTAGATGAGGTCTAGAAGAGTACCAGGGTGGTAAATAAAGGTATGGATTCTCAATGCCATGTTTATCTTTCATTTTTGTTTTGTTCTTCCAAATATAAAACTGCCCATGCTACATTTGTTTATCTCTTTCAATACTTAAAAATACTAAGGATATTTGAAATAAATCTGCATAAGTTCACAATATAGTAACAATATCATTCAAATCTCCCTCCTCCACAAAGGGTCCCTACTTTTCCACTCTATCCACTCCATCCTGCCCTAGGTCTCCATGCAGAAATTATGTCTCACCACCCATGTCTTTTCTTAGTCTTTTTTATCTTATGTCTCTCACAAACTTTATCCTAGTCCTTTATTTTCTCTTAAAATATTGTATAAATCTGTTTATCCTCGGTGGTTTCTTATAATCTCCTGGAATGCAGAGTCCATATCTGACTCAATTTATTCAATCCCATGACTTGCAATATATACATGAGTGATATATACCAGAATAATTCTTCCCATGACACTTGAAACATTGCCTGCAACATAATAGGTGTTCAATAAATATTAAATCCAATGAATGATTGCATAATGTCAGGCTAAATTGAAGGATAATCCATATATAAATGTAAGATGTAGTTTTTAGTGCCCTTGGCAGTTTTGAAGACTGGAATAATGAATTTTTCCTTTTAAAATATCTATTTTTTCCAAACAAGAGACAAGAGAGAAATTTGTAACTCTCCTTTTGGACTCCAGATGCATAGTGAATACAAGAAACCTATAATTAAAGTAATAAGATATTTGAAAAATCAATGCCCTTACCAGAATGTTAGGTCATTTTGTAAAATTTAAGTTTATGGACAAAACCTGAGATTTTACAACTGTTATCTAGGTGTTGAGTCAAGTAAGAAAATTAGAAAGTTAAATAAGAATTGCTTAGACCCCAGTGACAGTCAAAAGCACAAGCCAATTTAATGCCGTATTCTTTTACACAGTTGCATTCAGAGAGAATGAAAGCTGCTCAATTCAGGACACATTTAACACTAGATTTTTTTATTTTATTTTATTTTACTTTAAAATTTTTTGTGAAGTATAATTGATTTACAATATGTTATTAGTTTCAGGTATATAATATAGTGATTCCGTATGTTTATGGATTATTTTCTGTTTAGAGTTTTTTTCTTTAAATTTATTTTATTTATTTATTTTTAATTACTTATTTTATCTTCTCGGTGTGGAATGTTTTATAATGACTGTAAAGTTTCATGAAATGGTTATTGCTTGACTAGTTTGAGCTCCATGAAGCTGGTATGCTAGAAATGAATTAAAGTTTTAATGGAGACTTTTTTACTCAAATTTGTTTTCTTCTACTTATTAAATTAATAATCATCTACAATTCTAATGAGTCCCTAACTGCTCATTTCATTGTTGTTATTGTTTTTGAAAAAAAATTTCATTTTAGTTTTCTTAAATAAATAGAAGACATTGGCTTAGGGTTTGTTTTGTTATTATTTTAAATTTTAGGGTTCAGGTTTTTCCTCAGCCTGATTAAGATATAAAAAATGCAAATATTTAGCATGTACAATGTGTCATTTTGTTATAAGTAAACTTGGTGTGCTGATTATGCCACTATCAGGCTAATTAACATAGTTAATTACCTCCCCTCACATAGTTACCATGTATCTATGTGTATGTGCATACACACTTAAAATCTACTCTTAGCAAATTTCAAGTATACAATATAGTATTATTAATTATATTTACCATGCTGTAAATTAGATTTCTAGAGCTTATTCATCTTATAACTGAACATGCGTAACCTTTGACCAACATCTTCCCATCCTTACCATTTTCCAGCTTCTAGCAACCACTATTATACTTTGTAGGTTTGACTATTTCAGATTCTTCATGTAAGTGCTATCACATAATATTTGTCTTTCTGTGTCTGACAGTTTAAAATAATATCTTCTAAATTCATCTACAATGTGGATGGACAATATTGTCTAAATTTATCCACAAATGGTAAAATTTCCTTTTCTTTTAAGGCCGTATTATATTGAGGGGGAAAAAGAGAGGGAGAAATTTACCTATCTACATATCCAACTATGTATCACAATTTCTTTATTCATTCAGTCATCAACAGATACCAAGGTCATTTCCATGTTTGGTCATGGTGAATACTGCTATAACAAAAATAGCATCTTTTAATAAGTGTGGAGTTTGTTGTTGTTGTTTTATTTTTTGTTTCACAGACGTCTTTTTCGTGTCCATCCCATTAAGGTCAAATGTCTTCTACATATGGTTGCTAAAAGCTAAACACCCACCATCAACTCTGCAGTGAGTCCAACGTCATCCATTTTTCAACTTAAATCTGAATAGATTATTGGTGGGAAGTGGATTCAATTACATACCAGAAAATATAGAAATTAATTTATATCTCCTATGATTTTGTTTTAGTTTTTCTTGACAGTATCTCATCTTTGTCACCAGGAAATAAACAATATCTGAAGGAAACAGTAGGCTACAGCAGAGTCTAGTGAGAAGGGTGTCCTTATGTTGTGATGACCCAATGTGGGTAACTGAGCCCAAGATGTTGTTGTTTTTCAGTTGCTCAGCCTTGTCCAACTCTTTGCAACCCCAAGGACTGCAGCACACCAGGCTTTCTTGTCCATCACCAACTCCCAAAGCTTGCTCAAACTCATGTCCATTGAGTCGTTGATGCCATCCAACCATCTTACCCTCTGTCGTCCCTTTCTCCTCCTGCCTTCTATCTCCCCTGCCGTCAGGATCTTTTCCAGTGAGTTGGTTCTTCGCATCAGGTGGCCAAAGTATTGGAGCTTCAGCTTCAGCATCAGTTCTTTCAGTGATTATTCAGGGTTGATTTCCTTTAGGGTTAACTGGTTTGATCTTCTTGCAGTCCAAGGGACTCTCAAGAGTTTTCTCCAATACCACAGTTTAAAAGCATCAGTTCTTCAGTGCTCAGCTGTTGCGTTATGGTCCAACTCTCACATTCATACATGACTACTGGAAAAACCATAGCTTTCATTACAAGGACCTTTGCTGGCAGAGTAATCTCTCTGTTTTTAATATGCTGTCTAGGTTTGTCATAGTTTTTCTTTCAAGGAGCAAGCATTTTCCAAGGAAGCAGGTAAAGTTGTCTGGTATTTCCGTCTCTTAATGAATTTTCCAGTTTGTTGTGATCCACACAGTCAAAGGCTTTAATGTAGTCAGTGAAGCAGAAGCAATTTTTTTTTCCTTCTTCTGGAATTCTCTTGCTTTTTCTATGATACAATGGAGCCCAAGCAGACTAAGGAGAAAATTCAGGCATGGAAGTGGCCTAGTGTTAGTCTTCAAAAACACAGAAAGGGACTTCCAAGTGAGTCTCACATTGGATGTCAGAGTCCAAGCTAAATGAGGAGGGTATGTGTGGGGTTGACCTTGTGTAGGGTTTTCTAACTCAACCAGAATGAGAATACCCATAACAGGGCATGGCTAGGTATGGGAGGTCAGAGCCCCATTGGAAGGAGAATGGTGTCCCATGTGAGAGAGTGAGTGGCAACAACGATGAGATTACATATATATTCGGGGTTGGTCAAATCAGCACTTTTTTTTTTTGGTGCCCAGCTGTGTGCTCTTTGTGACCCCATGGACTGTTGCCTGCCAGGCTCCTCTGTGGAATTTTCCGGGCAAGAACTGGAGCAGGTTGCCATTTCCGACTCCAGGGGATCTTCCTGACCCAGTGATCAAACCTGCATCTCTTTTCTCCTGTATTGGCAGATGAATTCTTCACCACTAACACCACCTGGGAATAAACTAAGGAAAACAGAGCCTAGTTTCTCACTGTTGGAGAGAGGAGTCACACATATGGAAAGGGAGAAAATTAGTATGAATCCTGTAATTTTGGGTTGAAATTATTCTAAAGAAAGGTGACATCTTGATAGCAATGAGAAGATCGAGCAACCAGATTTTGTTTCTGAATTCCAGTCTCCACTTAAAAGGGATCAGGAATCTTTGAAGAAATGGCAGATTGCAAGACTGAAAAGGCAAGTATAAATTAAAATGTTGCACAAATTAAAATTTTGCACTTCCTAGTCAGATGTAATGCAATGTCATATTTGTGATATTTCTGCCAAAGATGTATAAATTGAATCAAATTGTGAGGAAACATCAAACAAATCCAATTTGAGAGGCATTCTACAAATTAATTTGTTCATACTCTTAAAAATGACAGGATCTTGAAATTCAAGGAAACAGGAGCTTTTCCAGATGAAAAAGAATAAAGAATCATGAAAACTAAATACAATATCTGCTTCTGAAATAGATCTTTTTACTAAAAGTTACATTATTGGGATAGTTGCATAAACTTGATTGAGATTGAAGAAATAGAGAGAAGTAATGGATAGATGTTAACCATAGCAATGTAGGAAAATATACTTATTTGTAGGAAACACACGTACTAACACATTCAGTTCTTTGTATTGTATTGTACTAGTAGCTGTCAGTGTGGGACTGCTCCAAAACAAAAACAAATTAAATCAAAATCAAACTGAATGCACATATCCTTTGAGCAATCCTACTTCTAGAAATCTATGGAGATGCTCAGGTAGGAGTATCAGGGTATTGGCATAAATATGCTAACATTGTTTATAATACGGAAAATTTGGAGATTGTCTAACCTTGAACAACAGAAGGAGTGTTAAATTGTGGTCAGGTCATGTCACACAATCACAGAGCTATCAGGAAAAGGTTGATCTCTATGTATATATAGATGGGAAAATTGTTCAGGACATATTGTTGAGTGAAAAAAATGCAAAACAACATACATATTATAATTTAATTTTCATTGAAAAACAACTCCAAAACAACCAAAACTGGATGCAAATTACTTAAGGGTACATGATCAAATTAATTTGCAGTATATATAAGGTATATATCTTACATATGCTTTAGTAATCCCAGATCATTCTTGTGTTTTATGTTACTCACACTTACTTCATACACAGACTAAAATGGAAATTTACACAGCAAAAATAAGCTCAGGTTTTGACTGATCTTTTATTCAACTTTTCAGATCCAAATGCTTTTTTGTATTAGCATAGCCAGCAAATTCTTCAACCCTAAAAGCAAAAACATCATCCTCTTTTCTATAAGATAAGAGTTTTTTTAGGAGGGAAACATCCATGTTGTTTCAGGCTAATGGTTTCTTAACATTGGAGTGGGAATGAATTTTCTGACCTACGAGGGTCCATTTTCTTTTTTTCCCCTTCCTTTTTGTTCATTTTATCTTCATACAACAAATACCTTTTTGTGAGTTGGTGCCTAGAATAAAACTACTGTTGGCATTTCTCTCTCTCTCTTTTTTTAACCCAGAATCATAGCCGGGACACAGCCCAGTGATCTATTAATTCCACGGCTCAGTACCTTAGCCAAGAATCTATAAGACTTTTACAAGGGCAAAAATGATCCTCTTAGAATTTTATACAGAGATATTTGGTAAGCCTTTTCAAACTCAGGAGATCATCCCAACTCAACTATTCTGAGTGAAAGTGAAAGTGTTAGTCAGTCAGTCATGTCCAACTCTTTACAACCCTATGGACTGTAGCTGGCCACGCTCCTCTGTCCATGGAATTCTCCAGGCAAGAATACTGGAATGGGTTGCCATTCACTTTTCCAGGGAATCTTCTTGACCTGGGGACTGAACTCAGGTCTCCAGCATTGCAGGCAGATTCTTTACCATCTGAGCCTCTAGGGAAACTCCAATTATTCTTAATTCACTTCTTAAGGCAATTTCAGAAGGAGCTTCACACCAGCTACTACTTCCTAGAAGAGAAGCTGAAATACTTGAGAATACTTCATTACTTCAAATACTTCAAAATACTTAAAGGTACTCAGTCATGCTGTTGGTTTCCACCAGCTTTCCATGTGGTTTTCCTTAGGGAGGGATAGGAAGGTATGATATAAACCCAGTGATACCCCCAGCATGACAAAGAACCCCTTCCTGCTCAACTTATTTTACTTCCTGTGATTCAGAATTCCCCCTTTAAGAACAAAATGCTTTGCATATATGATTTTATCACCACATCACTCCCTAAGGGGAGATATTATCATTCACATTTTACTGATGAGTAGACTGTATATAACGTGACAAAAACTTACTTCTAATGCCTTCATATTTTTAAACTTTTTTTTCCTGTTTATCACCTTGGCAGCATTCATTCATTCATTCTACAGATATATACTGAATATGTGCATGTTCTAGGCATGGGGATGTGACAGTGTTTTAAGAGAAAAGAGCATGCTAACATATTGACACATTCTACTTCAGTATTCTTTAGCTCTTTCCTAATACTTGAAATATGTTCAATAAAGCCCATCTCTATACTATTATTATCAAAAAGATTGTATATTGAGTTGTGATTATTTATTTAAATATCTGTCACCTCCACTGATCAGTTTTAAGCTTCCCTGAGGTCAGGGATAGTCATTTGTTACTAAATTCTTGGTTTCTGGCTTATTTGTTATGAAGCCCTGAAGCCTGGTATATATTTATTACATTTTGAATGAATGATTATCAGGTTCATTCCAATCAGGGAGCTTATCATCACAGTTATGTTTTTTCTTTGCCAATCAAAATGTCTGCAGTCTAATCATTTTTTAGTTTTACTCAGCATCTCTCATTGCCTTCCATATCTTATTCCATGTTAGAAAACTGGGTGTGATGCTGTGCCCAAGGGAAGAAAAAAGCTTCACATTCAAGGTCACCATTTCTGTGATGAATACAGTTTGACTCTCATGTGAGTCTTGAAAGGTTGCATTTAGGGGATCCTTAAGTAGAGTAGTGTTTCCCTATAAGAATCAGATGATGACAGATAAAGCAGGGCCTGGAGAGAGAGATAACCTGGTATGAGGGACCACTTGGCCGACACAGACTGGTCCCTAGGATAATAGGGGGGTTTCTATGAATTTCCAGAAATGATTGAGTGGATTCTTTTACATAAAACACAAAGAGGAACAACAACCAAAGTAATTATGTTCTTTAATATGATTTCCTTGATATCCATAAGCTGGAGACACCCTGACGCATTACAGAAATTAAAGTACTGGGAACCAAGAAGCTGATATGACATCTTCATTTTTACACAAGAGCAGCTACTGCTGCTGCTGCTGCTGCTAAGTCACGTCAGTTGTGTCTGACTCTGTGCGACCACAAAGACAGCAGCCCACCAGGTTGCTCTGTCCCTGGGAATCTCCAGGCAAGAATACTGGAGTGGGTTGCATTTCCTTCTCCAATGGATGAAAATGAAAAGTGAAAGTGAAGTCACTCAGTCGTGTCCAATTCTTGGTGACCCCATGGACTGTAGCCTACCAGGCCCCTCCCTCCATAGGATTTTCCAGGCAAGAGTACTGGAGTGGGTTGCCATGTCCTTCACAAGAGCAGAGCAGGGCTCAAGACTAGGTTTTCACACTCAACTTCAGCAGCTCTGACCATATTCCAATTCAACCACTTTATTGAATCACAGTTCCCCTACTGAGAGGACATTTCATTTGTCTTCACTAAAAAATGTAAATCCTATCCAGGCTTCAAAGTTCTGACAAAGCTTGTCCTCTGTCACATCAGATATTTGTTTGATGATAGTATCTGTGGGGCTTCCCTGGTGGCTTCGAATCCACCTGCAACGCAGGAGAAGCAGAAGGTGCAGGTTTGATTCCTGGTTTGGGAAGGTCCCCTGAAGGAAAAAATGGCAACCTGCTCCAGTATTCTTGCTCGGAAAATCCCATGGATAGGTGGGCTACTGTCCATGAGGTCGCAAAAAGTCATACAAAACTAAGCATGCAACAAGCAAGGTATCTATAAACGCCTTAAATCTGTACACATATTTTGGTAATCAATTATGTCATTTCAATACTTCTAAAGAACATAACAAATCAATGTAATATCAGCCATACAAACAATATATTAAATAGACATGCACTTATCACCTTGTTTATGCCAGAAACTATTCTAGTACAACATTGCTCACATATAGAAGGAAAGGGAAACATGAATTGAGCACTTAGTATATGTCAAATGTCATTCTAATAAGACATTATTCACAGGCAGAGGATGGGATTGGCAGGAATGAGCATAGATTGAGGCACAATCTTTATTGCATTACTCCTAAAGAAATGAGCATGCATTGACTGCCTACCGTGCACAAGGTGGTGCCCTAGATAACATTATTCATAACATAGAGGAAGGGGGCATGCCTTGAGTACACACTATATATCATACACTACTCCTGTACAACCTTACTCACAGAGGGAAATAAAATAAGCAGGTATTAAGTGCACACTATATCACAGATGCTATTCTACTACAGACTTAGTCATACAGAAGTGAAAAGTAAGACTTTGCACTAAGCACCTAGTATATGCCAGGCATTAGTCTAGTACATTGAACACACATTAATGAAAGAAAAAAGGCATGCATTGAGTGCCTAGCATATACCCTACAATAATGTTTCTCATAAGTAGCAGGGGTGGGGAAAAAAGTATACATAGTGAATTGACTATAAGGCAGATGTGTGTGTGCATGCTAAGTCACTTCAAGTCATGTCTTATTTCTTGCAACCCTATGGACCATAGTCAGCCAGGCTCCTGTGTCCACGGGATTCTCCTGGCAATAATACTGGAGCGGGTTGCCCTGCCCTCTTCCAGGGGATTTTCCCAACTCAAGGATCAAACCCACGCCTCATTATGTTTCCTGCATTGGCAGGTGGGTTCTTTACCCCTAAGTACCACCTGGGAAGCCCCATAAGGCAGGTACTATTCTGAAACTATATTACTCACACATAGCTCAGGCAACAAGAAGGCATTGATCACCTATCATTACCAGGCACTATTTTAGAACAACGTTATCACACATAGGTGGAAAGAAACAAGTAGAAATTTGTACCATGTATAACCTAAGCAGTATTCTCACCCCAACATTTGTATACCTAGAAGAGCCAACAATGCATGGAGCATCTACTGTGTGCCAAATATTACTCTAATAATGCATTACTAAAATGAAAAAAAGCATTTTTTGGTGCCTTTACTGTTTCCCAATTTTCCCATTGCTGCAAAGAAAACAGCATTCATTTCCTCCTTCTCCAATTTGCATAAATATGAGCTGCAGCTACTCCAAAAATCATATCTGAGTGTGAATTATAAGGGCTCAAAGGCTTTGACTGAGTTACCACTTTCTTTAATTCATACATAGTTTGCCATTGGTAAAACCCACTTTCAAATGTGCCCTTCTTTGGGGAGAGTTTGTTGATAGGGGCTAGCAGTATTCCCAGATGTGAAATATGGGTCCTTCAAAAATCAAATAACATGGCTGGGTGCTATGCTTCTTGATTAGTTCCACAATGCAAGAAATTGATTTTTCAGTTGCTTGGGAAATTTCACANATTCCTCCTCTTCTGTTCATTCTACATCGAAGTTCCTAAGGGCTCCTTGCTGAGTTCCTCAGTAGAGTCTCACTTACTCTTGAGACTCACATTATTATCGTCATGCTGGTGATTATCAAATTCATTTCTCCAACAAAATATCTTCCCCAGAACATCATATCTGCCTTTCTAGTGTTCATCTAGGTATGCCACAGAATGTTTCATAATAGGCATGTAAATTTCATTGTTTTCTAAGACATAACTCACCTTCCTACTCCCAAATTTTTATCTTCTCAAGTGTTCTGTAACTTCGTAAAGGCCATCACCATCCACTCAGTTGCTTTAGCCAGTAACTTAGGAGTCATCGTTGAGCTATACTTTAATTACGTCTTCCTCACCATGCCTCCTTCTCCCCATTAATTAATCACCAGTTCCTCTCTATTCTATCTCTTACATACTTCTCTAATCCATTTACTTTTCTAAATTGTCACTGTCATCACACCAAGTCCGAGGCATCATCATCTTTCAGCTGGATTCTGTGACAGTCTCTTACCCTCCCATAAAGCACATCTGACTGTGTCACTCTGTCCTTAACTTTTCAGTGGCTTCCCACTGACTTGAGGATGAAGGCTTCCCAGGCCCTGTGTGAATTTCCTTCTGCCTCATTGTGAAGGATCGCTGTGTATCATTCTTTCCCTCACTCTTCCATTTCAGAAACTGGCCTCTTGGTTCTTTGTGATGAGAGGTCACCCTTCTTCTTACCTTAGGATTTTGCCTGGAATACATTAGCTTAATTTTCAGGCCCCCTGCGGCTTTCCTTCTTCTGTCATCCCCCACAATTCTCCAGAATTCCCTTGACTACAACTTTAACATGGTTACCTTATTCTTTCTGTCTTAACATAAAAATTCCATCCCCTGAAAAGGCTTTGTGAACTCTCTAAACCCTTTTATAACAGATCACACTTTCTCAGCCTTCTCATAATTATATTTGCATAAGTGTTCAATGTCTTCCCAGCTGCTAATCTATAAGCTCCACAATGACAGTGAACTTGCTTGGTGCCTGACACATAGTAGTATAGAATAAACATTTGATGAGGGATAATTCGTTATTTATTTTATTTTGACTGTTCTGGGTCTTCATTGTTGTTTGAAGGCTTTCTCTAGTTGTGGCTAGTGGAGTTACACTCTAGTTGCTGTGTGCAAGATTTGTGGTGGCTTCTCCTGTTGCAATGCAGAGGCTTTTAGGCATGTAGGCTATGTAGTTGCAGCTCATAGGCTCTAGCGTGCAGGCTCAGTGATTGTGGCACATGATCTCAGTTGGCCTTTGGCACATGGGATCTCCCTGGACCATGGATCAAACCCGAGTCCCATGCATCGGAAAATAGATTCTTAACCACTGGACCATCAGGCAAGTCCCAGGAATAATTTACTTTTGAGAAATGTTTTACTTCTGTAAATTAACTTCTTTAAGATTTATTTATAACTAAAGATTTGAGTAACTCCTTTCACTCTTTCAGTTCAGTTCAGTCACTCAGTCGTGTCCGACTCTTTGTGACCCCATGAATCGCAGCACACCAGGCCTCCCTGTCCATCACCAACTCCCGGAGTTCACTCAGACTCACGTCCATCGAGTCCGTGATGCCATCCAGCCATCTCATCCTTGGTCGTCCCCTTCTCCTCCTGCCCCCAATCCCTCCCAGCATCAGAGTCTTTTCCAATAAGTCAACTCTTCGCATGAGGTGGCCAAAGTAATGGAGTTTCAGCTGTAGGATCATTCCTTCCAAAGAAATCCCAGGGCTGATTTCCTTCAGAATGGATTGGTTGGATCTCCTTGCAGTCCCAGGGACTCTCAAGAGTCTTCTCCAACACCACAGTTCAAAAGCATCAATTCTTCAGCGCTCAGTCTTCTTCACAGTCCAACTCTCACATCCATACATGACCACAGGAGAAACCATAGCCTTGACTAGACGGACCTTTGTTGGCAAAGTAATGTCTCTGCTTTTGAGTATGCTATCTAGGTTGGTCATAACTTTTCTTCCAAGGAGTAAGCATCTTTTAATTTCATGGCTGCAATCACCATCTGCAGTGATTTTGGAGCCCCCCAAAATAAAGTCTGACACTGTTTCCACTGTTTCCCCCTCTATTTCCCATGAAGGGATGGGACCAGATGCCATGATCTTCATTTTCTGAAAGTAGAGCTTTAAGCCAACTTTTTCACTCTCCTCTTTCACTTTCGTCAAGAGGCTTTTTAGACTGCAATAATTGGAAGCATTAAGATTAAAAAAAAAACTTCTGAGAAATAATGTGTGAGTTAAAGTCTTAAGAAAAAAAGATAATTTTCTAAGACTTCATGTCTCTATGTGGAGAGGGTTTCATCTGTGAAAAAGAAAAAAGATTTCCCCAATGAGAAATCAATAATATCAATAGCTGTCACTGACCAGGCATTTGCTATTTTTCAGGGATAGTTCTCAGTGCAAAGAGTGTATTAATGAATTTAAAACAACTCTATGAGGTGGTTGCTACTTTCACCCCTGCGTTGGAGTGTGATTGCCATCACTTTGTTTATCACTCTGAAGGAAGCATGAAGGCACACTCTCCATCTGTTGCTGACACACCTCTTAATTAGGTCATATTTTACAGTTACACTAGATTCTGATAATGATCGGGATTCTTTCCTGGCTGCCTAGGAAGATCTCAGGCCACGTTGCCAGAGAACTGTCTCCCATCATGTGTTGCTTCTTGCATCACAGATTCTTCCCCAGTTGACTTGGCTCCATCCTATCTCATTCCTGCCAGAGGAATTTATCTAGTCATGCATTGCCCTTGAGGCCACAGTAACCAGTCCTTGTGATTTTTTTAAACACTGCCATTCCTAAACAGTGTTCAGAAAGGAGGATTCTGCAGGGTGCCCACATTTGACTCCTATCCAAAGAGGCCCGTGGAAGTGCTTAAGTATGTGAAGCAGTGAACACGTAAGGGGGAGGCTGGAGCATAACACATCTTACTTCATTCATTCAATCATCCATCCCTTGATTAATTAACTCTATTCCGTAAATACTTATTGCTCATCTACTGTGTGCCAAGTTGCACATTAGCTGCTGAGGACATAACAGTGAAGGAAAAATTCGTGTCCTCAAGGAGCTTATAGTCTAGATACAGATGCAGATGAGCAAATCTAGCACATGCTATTGAAAGACATGAGAAGAGTGTTGCAAGGTTAGTTCACAGTGACTAGTCATAAACCCAACTGAAAAATTGATTAGGCGAAACTGCTAATATTTACTGGCTTAAGGAAAAGCAACTGGAATAATGAACCAGAGAAGGGTCATGGCAAGGACTCAACACCTGCCAGACCCAGGCACTTGAATGTACCCAGGAGCCTTGCTGTTCTTGGTCCTCATGTAGGCACTTTCCTCGTTTACTGCAGATCAGCTCTCCTCACAGGTCAAGAAGCAGCTCCTTCATCAAGTCTAAGCCTCATGTCAGCTCAGGGTCTGACTCACGGAGAACTGGTTCCTCTTTTTCAATTCTAATCTAAAAAGTCCCAGGGTAGAACTCGAATTAGCTCAGTTGGGTCATATCCTACCTCTAGATTGATGATGCTCAACTGTAGGTAGTTCTGCCTCAAGGGATATTTGGCAATGTCTGGAGACGTGTAACTTTGTCATGACTAGTACGGTGGAGAGAATGTTATTGATATCTAGTGGATGAAGGCCAGAGTAGCTGCTGAACATCCTAACAATGTACAGGACAGCCTCCTGCCACAAAGAACCATCCAGTACAAAATGTCAGTAATGCTAGGGTTGAGAAACTCTATTCTAGGCCAATCAGTTGTGGTTGTGGGAGGATCAAGCAGAGGGGGGCAGGGGTGGGGATCAACGTTTTTCTAAAAGACACTTAAGGGATGAGGAGGAGTTATCCAAGTAAAAAGAGCTAGGACAGGCTGATCCATGGAGGGAGGTACATAAGCAAAGAATCAGGACTGCCCAGAACAGGTTCCCATAAATAGCACTAGTCATTCTGCCTTCCATTCCTACCTGGTAAAATGTTATGAGTCTGTGGAAGGCTCACGTGGAGCAGTATCTGGAGCTTCAGTAATATCATTGTCCTGCAAAGGCATTTATCAAGCACAAGTCATAGGCTTTATCCATTTCCTCTACTGTACTAAGCTTTTGGTCAAAGGCATTTCATCAACTGAGATTCACTTATAGTTTTCAGGAGATTGTTTTAGTAGAGTATCAAAACACATCAGTGGACAAGATCCCGGAATTCAGGCTGTATGTCTGCCTGCTGGTGTCCATGACCACCCCAAGTAGGACAGGCCAGAGCCAGGGAAACACAGAAAGGAGGCCATGTGAGGGAGGGAGGAGGACCCTGGACTTTTTAGGATGAGAAAAAAAATTGAGTAAATAAAAGGGAAGAAGGTGTTCTACATAGGGAAAGCAGCACGTGCCAAGGCTTGGAGTTGTATGTGTGAGAAATGAGAGAAGATGAAGCTGACTTGAGGAACAATGAGGAGTGTAATTTTGTGTATGTGTGGGGTTTTTTTGTCATGCCTCATGGCATATGCAATCTTAGTTCCCTGACCAGGGATCAAACTCATGCCCCCTGCATAGAAAGCATGGAATCTTAACCACTGAACCACTAGGGAAGTCCTGAAGAATGCAATTTTAGACCCACGATGAGTATTTCCTCTGGAGGACAGAAGTAAGGATGTTCAGAGAACAGACAGAGTGAGTTATAGGCAGGATTCAAATTCAGGTGAGAGGTAAAAAGCTGGAGATTTATATGTGTGAGAAAGAACTGTTCCTGAGTGCAAAGACCTTTGAGAGAAGGAGAAAAGGGGAAAGAAATGTTTGTTGAAAGAAGGCAAGGAAGGAAAAAGGAGGAGAAAAAAAAGGAAACACATGAGTGTATGAAGAAAGAGAGAAAAGAATAAAATCACAATGATGTAGTGTCGTGGATCCCCACGGAGGAGAGAATGTGAAGAAAGAAAGAGCTGTCAGTGGTGTCAAATACTGCAAAGAGGCCAAAAGTTATTAGAGCTGTTAAAGAGATCACTGGACATGTACAGTGCAATTTAAGATGTGTATTTCTAGTTGGAGAATAGAGGTAAGCATCTGATAAAGGAAGCCCCTGAGTAAACAAGGGTAAGCTCCTGGAGGCAGCTAGTATATTATAATAGCCTTTTACAAATTTGGATACAAGACAAAGATTCCCATTATTATTGCTGTTAATTCACATTGATTTGAAGCTTCTGATCCAATGTACAAGTGCAAGAGAAAAAAAGAGGAATAGCAATAGAAAATCAGTCAGCAAAACATATTCACTGTTTATAAATTATATTACCTTCTACTCACAGTGCCTCAAGATACAAACTGAAAAAAAAAAAAAAAACTGAACTAAAAAAAAGAAAGAAAGAAAAAAACAAGGCTAGTACAATGGTCCACAAGGTGATTAATTAAAGTAACAATATATGGCCATTAGTTAATTTGGAGAAGAAATGGCAACCCACTCCAGTGTTCTTGCCTGGAGAATTCCAAGGACAGAGGGGCCTGTGGGTTATAGTTAGTGGGGTTGCAAAGAGTTCGATATGACTCAGTGACTAACACGCACACACATAACTTAATTAAAAAACAATCCACTTTGCAGTGGGAACACAGGGTGATTAAAAAGAAGGACTGAATCAGCAGTAAGACGTAAGATGTTCAATATTGTATATATGTCAAGTTTCCTCAAATGAATGTAAGTGCTTAGTATAACTCCAGTCAAAACCCCAGTGTACTCTTGGCGGTCACTTGATAAATCATTTCAAAATACCATTAAGGATAGTAGGCTGGATCCCACAGAGAGAGGTAGTCAGTAAGAAATTCTTGATGATGTGACAAAAGATTTTTAGAAAAGGGATATTAATATTCACTTTTTTCTCATATATTTAATATAGCTCCCTACTGTTTCCTCAGACATTCAGAAAATCTGCTAAATATAGAAAAAATTGTCTTTTATGGCAGTTTCAGGGGAAAAAATCTGAATAAAAGAGATGGAATTCCACCTGTAGACTAATGGGGAAACAGAGAAAAAAAACAGCTTGAGAAGGTAAATTTATGGTTAAATTTAGTGGAATCAGAAGTAGGAGCCAGAAATGATTATGTAAACCCTTGGGAATTTGAAGCAATCCTAAAGAATGAATTGCAACTCCATCGAGATATGGAAGGAACCTTATCCTATCATCTCAAAGTTCAAGGTAATTCCAGTTGATATCTCACTTAGAAATGTAAAATCTTATTAAAAGAAATTCCTAGAAAAAGATAAAATGTTACTAGTACTTATCTCTGTAGTATTAAGTTTTTATACTTTTTGAGTTTTCTGAATTTTCTATGATGAGCATAAGTTATTTTTCTTTTCTTTTCTTTTTTTTTTTGGCTGTGCCTTGCTACTTGTGGGATGTCAGTTCCCTGACCAGGAATTGAACCCCAGTCCCCAGCAGTGAAAATGCCGAGTCTGAACCACTGGACTGCCAGGGAATTTCCATAAGTTATTTTTCTAAGAAAGATTTGTCAGTGAAAAAAAAAAAAAAAGAGAGAGAAGTAGGAAGAATGCTTGGTTGGAAAGCAAAGGTCAAGTAAAGTTTTTCAAATTCATCTGCTTGGTGGTTTCTAGAATGATCACAGTAAATGATTTTCTGTGTCCCATCTTCAACCATAATTATCGTGGTTTGTGTTTTACATGTTTTGCTATAATTTTGGAACCAAGGACCAAGGGTTAACAACACATTTCTATCCATTGATACCTCCTCTTTCTGAGTTTCCATGTAGATGACACCAAGTATACAATTTTTTGAGTTGTGTAATTGTTTTACGTGCTAACCTGTTATCTTGCTAAATAGGCTATAAATTTGTCATATCTTATATTTCTGCTGATTCTTTTGTGGTATCTAATAGAGAATACTGGTTTTGTATTTAATTCAAAAATTGTAGGGGGAACAAGATGGCGGAGGAGCAGGTGAAAGTGGAGTACATCTCTCTCCATGGATACATCAGGAATACACCTCCAGACACGAAAGTGCATGCAGAACACCCTCTGAGAGCTGACAGGAGTACCTGACCAGCGGAAAAGAATATACAGAACCACGCAAAACTCGGGAGAATGAAGGAACTGGGGGGGAAAAAAGGAGTGTTAGTAGGACTGGACCTGCCCTCAGCAGGTGGGGGAACTGAAGCAGGGGTCCAAGTCCCACATCGGGGCAATTGTCCGAGTCAGAGGAGAAACATTTAAGGCTGAGAGCGAAACAGCTGATCTGTGGCAGCCTAAATGGATTGAGAATCAGACAGTCCTTGCCGCAGCCATACATACCCCAGGCAGGGACTTAGATCCCCTGGAAGGCACAGCGGCTGGGAGCTGGAGTTTAGGGACTGTGGAGCAATCCCAGGGCAAGGGCTGCTGTTGACTGTGGAGAGACAGATCGAGAGGATGTGATGGAGGAGACTGTGGTGGGAAATGCCTGTGGAGGAAAGTCTGGCAGCCACTGAAGTAAGGCAATACTGCTGAATCACACATAGAGGGTGGAGCCATCACCATAGACTCTCTCCCCAAACACACCAGCATTGGCAGCTGAACAATAGAGAGGCTGGCCCATCTAACGCTTGATGAGCTGAACTACAGAGTAGGAGCCCAGGCAAGGGAGCCCTCTAAGTGCCTGAACAGGCAGAGCTAGGAAGAAAGACTGGCCAAAAAAGCCTTCTGATTGCCAGCTACAAGAGGCTCGAAAAAAGGCTCTGATAGGGCCACAACTCCTGTGGTGGAGACAGTCCATGTCCCTGCACACTTGATGCCGCTGGGGTCCCCGCAAGCCAAGCAGCTGCACCACCTTCATGCTCAGCTCTCGCTGGGGCAGAGCTGCCACCCGCGAAAAAAGTCTTCCGCCTATGCACGCAGAGTTGCTTCAGTAGTGTAGACCATGGCCTGCCAGGCTTCTCTGTCAGGGAAGGGGATTCTCCAGGCAAGAATACTGGAGTGTATTGGCCAATACTGGTTGCCATACCCTTCTAGAGCACTATATTNCTGGCGTGCTGCGATTCATGGGGTTGCAAAGAGTCAGACACGACTGAGCGACTGAACTGAACTGAGCTGAGCCTCGGATCAGTTAGACTCTTTTGTATCTTTCTCCTCAGATAAATAAAGAAGTTGTAAATCATAAGCAATAATGACAATGGCAAGGGTACTACTGAAATGTGTTCCAGGTTAGTGGCATGGATTTTTAAGCCAGTTGATCCTCACAACAATACTCATGTAGTTTTCTTATTTTTTCCACCTTAGAAATAATCAAGGACAGTTTATCTCATTTTTAGGTAAATGAAATGTTTAGGTGAAGGATGCCTGTTAGAAATGCTGTTTCACAGACGCCCCCCACTTCTGGGAAATTTGATTTACATATTTGGTGCTTATTCACCTTGCCTGCTCATTCAAATCTTCTGGAAAACTTTTTAATTGATTAAAATATGATCACCACCCAGATAAATTCAATCAGAATGTCTGGTAGTTGGATGGTTCCAGTTTATGTATCTCCTCAGAATATTCTAATGTGCAGCCCAGATGGAGACCTGACCCCCACCCCACCCCTGCAACTTAAAACCATTCCTTCAGCTCTCCAAATGATTCTGACCATGCTGAAACTCTCTGAGTATGACCTGAAGGTGATAAAGGAGCAGAGAGGATGAATTGTGTAGCCAAAGATACTGTTGACTGAGGAGTGAAGGGGGAAACACATTGTGAAGAGAGAAATAGAAATAGCCTGTGTGTTTAGCAGATGAAGGCAATTTCACAGATGACGCAATTTTAGATTAAATGAGCAATTTGAGCTGGTGTTGCAAGTTTAGGACAGATTTCTTTTCCCATTTACTATAAATGGAATTCAAGCCATTGGAACTGAGACTTGATGAAGAAGTGAAACAAAACTCTTGGTAGGAAACTGGACTTTATATCACATTGGCTGCAAGCAGTGGTGGCTGGAGGGGCAGGTAAGGACGAAACCTAGAGGATAAGTAATAAAGCAATGGGAGGTCAGTTTGGGGTTAGATTTTAATTACCATTTTTATTAAAAAATCATAAGGAGATTAAACAAAAATGAAAATGAGAGAAGAAAAACCTGCTACTGATGCTTAAAGTGCTATGTGAGTAGGTTAGGAGAGCAGAAATAATGCAAACAAGGAAAAGCAAGTAGAATTGCAAAAAAAAGACATCATTNTTAAAAAATCATAAGGAGATTAAACAAAAATGAAAATGAGAGAAGAAAAACCTGCTACTGATGCTTAAAGTGCTATGTGAGTAGGTTAGGAGAGCAGAAATAATGCAAACAAGGAAAAGCAAGTAGAATTGCAAAAAAAAGACATCATTTGTCACTACAGCAAGAATCAAAAGGGGTCCAATATCTGTAGAGTTAAAGACCCTAAAATAAAGTAATCAATACTTGTCCTGGAAATACAAAATTTAAGATGGTTAGCTTCTCAGGTAACTTCTACTAAATAGTCTTCATTTCTTCTTGCTTTACCTTTGGCTACCTTGACTGAAATTGAAGGACCAGATTCACATCATAGATTACCTTATTTAATGTTCACAACAACTTTATGAGAAACACACTGTTGTTTTGTTGTTCAGTGGCTAAGTCATGTCTCACTCTTTGTGACCCCATGGACTGTAGCACACCAGGCTTCCCTGTCCTTCACTAACTCCCAGAGTTTGATCAAACTCATATTCATTGAGTCGATGATTCCATCCAGCAATCTCATTCTCTGTCACCCCCTTCTCCCAGCATTAAGGGCTTTTCCAGTGAGTAAGCTCTTCACATCAGGTGGCCAAAATATTGGAGTTTCAGCTTCAGTATCAGTCCTTCCAATGAATATTCAGAGTTGATTTCTTTAAGATCAACTGATTTGATCTTGCTATCCAAGGGACTCTCAAGAGTCTTCTGCAACACAACAATCCAAAAGCATCAATTCCTCTGCTCTTGGCCTTCTTTATTTTCTAACTCTTACATCTGCACATAACTGCTTGAAAAACAGTAGCTTTGACTATATGGACATTTATTGGCAAATTGATGTCTCTGCTTTTTAATATGCTGTCTATGTTTTGTCAGCAGTTCAGTTCAGTCACTCAGTCGTGTCTGATTATCTATGACCCCATGGACTGCAAAACACCAGACCTCCCTGTCCATCACCAACTCCCGGAGTTTACTCAAACTCATTCCCACTGAGTTGGTAATGTCTTCCAACCATCTCATCCTCTGTTGTCACATTCTCCTCCCACTTCCAATCTTTTCCAGCATCAGGGTCTTTTCCAATGAGTCAGTTCTTCACATCAGGTGGCCAAAGTATTGGAGTTTCAGCTTCAGCATCAGTCCTTCCAATGAATATTCAGGACTGATTTCCTTTAGAATGAACTAGTTAGATCTCCTTGCAGTCCAAGGGACTCTCAAGAGTCTTCTCCAACACCACAGTTCAAAAGCATCAATTCTTTGGCACTCAGTTATCTTTATACTTCAACTCTCATATCCATACATGACTATTGGAAAAACCATAGCTTTGAATAGACAGACTTTTGTTGGCAAAGTAATCTCTTTGCTTTTAATATGCTGTCTAGGTTGGTCATAGCTCTTCTTTCAAGGAGCAATCTTCTTTCAATTTCATGGCAGCAGTCACCATCTACAGTGACTTTGGAGCCCCCCCCAAAATAAAGTCTGTCACTGTTTTCATTGCTTCCCCATCTATTTTCCATTAAGTGATGGGACCAGATGCCATGATCTTAGTTTTCTGAATATTGAGTTTTAAGCCAACTTTTTCACTGTCCTCTTTTACCCTCATCAAGAGGCTNATGTTGCTCCAAATGGCATTATTACATTTTTTTAATGGTTGACTAATATTCCATTGTATTTATGGACTACATCTTCTTTCTATTCGTCTGTTGACAAATTCATTTAGGCTGCTTTCATGTCTTGGCTATTGTAAATGGTGCTGCAATGAACACTGGGGTACATGTATATTTTTGAAATATGGGTTTTTCCAAATATATGCCCAGGAGTAGGATTGCTAGATCAAATGGTAGCTCAATTTTTAGTTCCTTAAGGAATCTCCATACTATTCTCCATAGTGACTGTACCAATTTACAATCAGCAATACATTCAATAGATAGCTCTAACCCCTACCCCACTGCTAAATCACTGCCATTTTACTTCTGAGTGTTGACATCATTTCTGTCCTTGGACTAACTAAAGGGATAAAAGACAAGGTGATAATCAGCGATGAGGAGAGGATAACTAGAGCACATATTAACTGGAGATCAAGAACGCTGATTCTTTTAAAATGGAGTCAAGCTTTTCTAACAAGCAATGTTTCCAAGTAAAAGAGTACCTACAAAAATGGGAGTCGCAAAGAGTCGGACACAATTGAGCGATTGAGCACGCACCCACAGATGTACACATTACCATATATAAAATAGGTAATTGACAAAGACCTAGTGAATAGCACAGAGAACTATACTCAATATACACTCAATATCCTGTAGTAATCTAGATGGGAAAAGAATCTGGGAAAGAATAGATAAATGTGTATGTGAATCACTTTGCTGTACCCTTGAGATGAACACAACATTGTCAGTATATGTCAATATATATTGGCAACTATGTGCCAATATAAAATAAAAATGACTTATGAAAAAAAAGAGTAAAAAGAAACAAGAAGTCCCACTTTCCTCCAGTTTTATCGCCTGTGGATACTGTTGGTGTCCTGCTCAAATTGTTTTCATCCCTTTCACCCCCTCTGTTTGTCCACCCCTGAACTGTGCATGCTTTTCTGGGACTGTACTGGAAAGAGGACTGTCCTTTGGCAATGGCGCTGCCTAGCCCACAGGAAAAACTGGAACAGCCCAAGAGTCTTTATTTCCCCCGGAGTGGCCACAAGAGGATAACTAGCTGGTGTGGGAGTACAAGACGGCAGCTACTTTCCTAAAGGTGGGGCAAATTCTGAGGTGCAATTGATCTTTTTTGCTGAAGTACAGTTGATTTATAATGTTGTATTAGTTTCAGTGTACAGCACAGTGATTCAGTTATTGCTGTTGTTTACTTGATAAGTCAGGTATGACCCTTTTGCCACCCTGTGGACAGGAGCCCACCAGGCTCCTCTGTCCGTGGGATTCTCTGATAACTCAGTGGGTAAAGAATCCACCTGTAATGCAGGAGACTTGAGTTCAATCCCTGGGTTGGGAAGATCCCTTGGAGGAGGAAATGGTAACCCTTTCTGGTATTCTTGCCTGGAGGATCCCATGCACAGAGCTGCCTGGCAGGTTACAGTCCATAGCATCACAGAGCCAGACACAACTCGATCAACTAAGTACACACACACACACACACTTTTCCAAATTCTTTTCCCTTTTATAGGTTATTATGAAATATTGAGTAGAGTTCCCTGTGCTACACAGTAGGTCCTTGTTCATTCTCTATTTACATATAACAGTGTGCATATGTTATTCCCAAACTCCTATTTTGTCCTTCCATCAAGCCCCATTCCCCTTTGATAACCGTAAGTTTGTTTACTATGTCTGAGAATCTACTTTTGTCTTTGTATGGCTTACTTTACTTAATATGATAATCTCTAGGTCCATCCATGCAAATGGCATGATTCCATTCTTGTGTGTGGCTGAGTAATATTTTGTAGTATATATGTATTGTACCTCATCTTTGTCTAAACATCTGTTGATGGATATTTAGGTTGCTTCCATGTCTCAGCTATTGTAAATAGGGCTGCTATGAACTAAGGTGTACTTTTCATGCTGAGTCTAGGACTTAACTTGAAACTGTTCTTCTGTTTGACTTCTTAGCTTCCCCTATCCTGTTTCTCCTACTTCCTTATTGGCTTCTTCTGGAATCATTTCCTTAAAAAAAAAAATCACTTGAATGTAAACCCTTGGTTCAGGGTCTGCTTCTGGGAGGACCCCTGAAAAATCCCTTCATCAGAAATCCATCTGAAATAAAGATCGGACCATGTCACTCTCCTGCTGAAGCCTTCATAAGTGCTTGTTACCTAGGTGACATCTTTATGCGACATTCGAGGTTGGCATCTGTCAGCATTACCTACTAAGTCTCTCCTAGCCCAGTATCTTAACCTAGGGAGCAGTGGGGTTGAACAGCTCCCTTGTTTCCTGCTTGGTTTCTGACGTTCCCATTATCTAAGAAATTTCTAGAAGCCCCTCAGCTTCCACACTCCCTGGATGGGTTGAGGCTCCCCTTTTGTACTCTTGTAATAACCTATCAATCACTTTCAACTGTGTTCCATTTACTACATTGTATTACAATTCTCTTGTCTCCCCAGCTAGAGAGTGACACCCTCAAAATCAGGGAGCATGCCTTCACCATTTTAAAATCCCCACTGGCTAGCACAGTGCCTAACATGTAGAAGGCTCTCATTAAAAAGTTTTTGAATGAACTCACATAACAGCTTTCTCGTGCAGAGTAACCAGAGATAGGAAAGTAATTATAGCAGTATGTGCTCCAATTCTATCACGTGGAAACTAGAAACACACTCTTAGAATAATAAAAATGGCAAAGACTTTCAAAATATTTATGCTTCTGGCAGTCAGGGTGTTACAACAGTGGTTAAACTGATTAGGCATAGGTGTTAGGACTTTATCCTGTAGCAATATATACCTTGGACTTTTTTGCTCAAAATTCTTTTACTCCATCTTAGATTATATAACTGGCTAGTTAGAGCCTTTATGTAACCATTGTTGGTTTTTTTAGTGGCTTTGTTTACAAAATATTTTTTTAACTTAGTGGTTTTCGTGGACTACACAGGACTGCTCCCTGACCTACCTCCTGCATCAAGAACACAGCCTACTAGCTCCACAGCAACCACTCAGCACCATGCCTCATTCCTTGGCTGGTTTGGCATAAGTGAAAATGCCACAGGAAAAACAAGAGGGAGTGCTAAAATAAGCTCCCTTGGTTTCATCCTGCCAAAAACTATTTGGGAGAGTAATTCAACATCCATCAAATGTGCAAATGTCAAAATTAGGCAGAAAAGAAATGTATTTGCTATTTTTAAGGAGACGTCACATCCCATTAATTGGAGAACAGTGTTTGCAACATTCAGAAACTTGACAATAGGGTTTGTGGCAGGGGGAGCCAGGGCCCCAGTGAGGAGAGAGGTCAGAGCAAACGTGGTCCACAGACATTCAGCTGGGCGAGGGGAGGTTTTCCTTTATCTACAACAAGTCCACATCTGGAAGACAGAGAGTGCTGGGAGCACCAAGAGACGAACACCACAATCAAGGGTCCTTTCCTGTCTTAATGTTGATTACGGTCTACATGTCACTCACTCCCATCCCCTTTCGCCTACTCAAGGACATCGTTATCTCTTTTCTTCCCCACATCATCACTTTTTCCTTTCTACTGGATCATACCCATCAGTATCAATGCAGCTATTTTTTCTATGTGTCTCCAATCCTTTCTTTATCTTCCCCTTCCCCCAATGGCTCCTGTGCCATTTCACTTCTCCCTCTCTAACAAAAGTCCTTTTAAAAGTTTTCTCTATTGTTGTCTCTAATTTCTTTCCTCATGTTCTCAGTTTATCCCTCTCCAGTGAGGTTTTTGCTCTCTTTATCCATCAAAACCTGCCACTATCAAGGTACCATTGGTCATCACATTGCTAAAATCAATAGTCAGTTCTCAGTCCTCAACTTACTTGATCCATCAGCATCATTTAGCACAGCTGCTCATGCCCTCTTTAAAAACACTTCTTCCCCTTCAGGACTTCTAGGAAAATGCACCTCCTGGATTTCCTCCTAGCCCACTGGTCCCTCTTTCTCTGTCTCTATGCTGATTCCTCTTCATCTGTTTGGCTTCTTGACATTGAAGTGATGTATACTCAGTCCTTTGAACTGTTTTCTCTCTACTTTCTTAATGAGTTCATCCAGTTTTGTGCTTTAAACACTCTTTCCATGCTAATGACTTCCAAAGCTATATTTTCAGTCTAGAATTCTCCCTGACCTCTAGATTCATCTCCACTTGGGTGTCTCAGAGGCATCTCAAACTTAGCATGAACTCCAAATGAATTCCTGGTCTTTCCCTGAAAACCTCTCTCTGAAGTTTCCTCCCATTTCAGTGCTGAGAGTTGCATAGGCTTAAGGTTTAAGATTCATCCTCAGTTTCCTCTTTTACTCACGCTTCAACCCCAAGTCGTGAGCAAATCCTCTTGGCTTTACCTTCAAGATCAACCCAAATCTGACTATGTCTCACCATCTTCATTAGACCATCATGGTCTAACTCTCACCATCATCTCGCTGCTAGATTTTTGCAATAACCTCCTAATTGGTCTCCGTGCTTCTCCCTACTTAAAAACTACCCTGACACCACATTCCCATGCATTCCCTATCCTTCCTCAGTTATTTTCCCCCTGACCACTTACATCATATGTATATGATACAGTTTCAAAGCACTTCTTATTTGAAGTGTACATTTTGATGAGTCTGACAGATTTATACACCTATAACTACTACCACAATCAAGATATAGAGCATTTCCATCATGTTAAAAGATTTCCTTTTGCCCCTGCTTTTTTTTTTTTTTTTTT
>SJYV01055231.1:553889-611015 GCA_006410875.1 Neotragus pygmaeus | reverse complement strand
TTTTTTTTTTTTTTTTTTGCAGTAAATTTATCTCTCCAATCCTGGCTCCAGGCAACCGCTGATGTGCTTTTTAATGACAGGGATGGAAGTGAGAGAAAGAACATGTTTTATCCTAGTAGAAAAGATCCAGTAGAGAAGAAAAATAGATCGTGCAGATCACTATAGATCGTATTTGCTTTTTCTAGAATTTTACATAAATGGAATTGTTGCTGTATGTACTCTCCTGTGTCTGGTGTCTTTTATTTAAATTAATTTTTATTGGAGTATAGTTGCTTTAGTCCTTGATGCTGGGAAAGATTGAAGGCAGAAGGAGAGGAGGGCATCAGAGGATGAGATGGCTGGATGGCATCACTGAGGCAATGGACATGAACTTGGGCAGACTTTGGGAGATGGTGAGGGACAGAGAGGCCTGGCCGGCTGCAGTCCATGGGGTCACAAAGGATTGGACACGACTGGGCGACTAAACCACAACAACAGTTGCTTTACAACGTTGTATTAGTTTCTACTGTACAGCAAAGTGAATCAGCTAGGCCTATACATACATCCTCTTTTTTGGATTTTCCTTCTCATTTAGGTCACCCTGAGCACTGAGTAGAGCTCCCTGTGATATACAGTAAATTCTCATTAGTTATCTATTTTATATATGTAGTGTATATATGTTAATCCCAACCTCACAATTCATCCTATCACTTCCCCCCTTAATATCCATACCTTTGTCATCTATGTCTCTATTTCTGCTTTACAAATAAGTTCATCTGTACCATTCTTCTAGATTCCACATATAAGCGATTTTATATTAATACAATATTTGTTTTTCCCTTTGACTTACTTCACTCTGTATGACAGTCTCTAGGTCCATCCACATCTCTGCAAATGGCACAATTTTGTTCCTTTTAGTGGCCGAGTAATATTCCATTGTTTCTATGTACCATGTTGTCTTTATCCATTCCTCTGTTGATGGAGATTGCTTTCATGTCCTGGCTATTGTAGACAGTGTTGCAGTGAACATTGGGGTGCATGTGTCTTTTTGAATTATAGTTTTCTCTGGGTATATGCCCAGGAATGAGATTGCTGGGTCATATGGTAATTCTATTTTTAGCTTTTCAGGGAACATCCATGCTGTTCTTCATAGCGGCTGTATCAATTTACATTCCCAAATGTGTAAGAGAGTTTCCTTTTCTCCACACTCTCCCCAGCATTCACTGTTCGTAGATTTTCTGATGATGACCATTGTGACTGGTGTGAGGCGATACCTCATTGTAGTTTTGATTTGCATTTCTCTAATAATTAGGGATGTTGAGCATCTTTTCATGTGTTTGTTGGCCATCTGTATGTCTGCTTTGGAGAAGTGTCTATTTAGGTCTTCTGCCCATTTTTTGATTGGGTTGTTTGTTTTTGATCTTAAGCTGCATGAGCTGTTTGCATATTTTGGAGATTAATTCCTTGTCAGTTGCTTCATTTGCACGTATTTTCTCCCTTTCTGAGGATTTTATTTTCCTCCTGTTTATGGTTTCCTTTGCTGTGCAAAAGCTTTTTAGGTTTAATTGGGTCCCAGTGTCTGTTGTCTTTTATACAGCATCTTTTTTTTTTTTTTTTTAGATTCATTCATGTAGTTGGATGTATCAGTGATTCATTCCCTTTTATTTGGGGGTAGTATTTGATTTTAAGGAATATACCACAACTTGTTTCTTGAACTGCTAGTTGATGACGATTTGGATTATTTTCAAGTTGGAACTCTTATGAGTAAAGTTGAATGAATGCTAATATAACATTTGTGTGCAAAACTTTACATGGATATGTTTTCAGTTTTCTTCGGTACTTAGAATTTCTAGGTCATATCATAAGTATATATTTAACTTTATAAGAAACTGTCAAACTGTTTTCCAAAGTTATTGTACCATTTTACCTTCCCACCAGCAGTATATGCTTTCTTGTTGCTCTGCATTCTTGGTGACACTTGATATTTTCAATCTTTTTACACTCAGCTATTTTGGTGGGTGTGTACTGGTATCTCCTTGTGGTTTTAATTTGCATTTCTCTCTGACTGATAATATTAAGTGTCTTTTCATTTGCTGACCAGCCATCCAAACATCTTCTGGTAAAGCATCAGTTCAAATCACTTGCTGGTGTTTTTCACTGGGTTACTGTTTCTCGATTTAGTTGTAACCTGTTCTCTATAGACTCTGGACCCAAGTCCTTTGTCAACTATTTGCATTACATTTATTTCCTCCTAGAACATAGAGTGCTTTTCTTTTTCTTAATGGTATCTTTCGAAAAGAAGATACAGTATTTTAAAATTTTTGATGAAGTCCAACTTATGTTTTTTTCTTTTATTATTCGAGTTGTTTGTGTCCTAAGAAATCCTTGCTTTCATCAAAGTTATGGAGAATTTCTCTTATAAAGTATGTTTTGCTTATTTTTTATCTCCCACAAGATAAAAAATGCTACCAAATGGTCCAAAGTGATAGAGAATTATTAGAATATTTGACATAACTGTGCATGTCTATATTTTCCAATTTATAGCATACCAGACTTTGCTATCTTACTTCACTGATGAGTTTCTATAGGCAGGCACTACAGTATGGTGGTTAAGAGTAAAGACATGCAAATTAGACAGACCTGAAACTGAAATCTGCTGTTCATGCACAGTGGCCTTGACTGGGTAAGTCACTTAACTTCTCAGAACCTCTTTCCTCATAGGCAAAATGGAAAGAATGACGATTTAATGATATAATACACATAATCCTGGGTACATAGATAGGGTTGCATGAATTTTAGATGCCATCGTCATCATCGTTATTATTATTAAAGTAAATTTGAAGCCTGCAGGGTGAACTTAGCCATCAGGCTACAGTAAGTAGTATTTATAAAATAGAAGTTTAAA
This sequence comes from Neotragus pygmaeus, assembly GCA_006410875.1. Classification (NCBI taxonomy): domain Eukaryota; kingdom Metazoa; phylum Chordata; class Mammalia; order Artiodactyla; family Bovidae; genus Neotragus; species Neotragus pygmaeus. Next base: position 608,131 of record SJYV01055231.1, on the reverse strand, counting down.
GTATTACTATGATTATTATTAAATTATTATCCAAGCATTTCCCAAATAGTAATAAGCCACACATTTCACAGTAGGCAGTATGTTTTCCTAACAAAAATTTGGGGGTGTTTGTAATCTGTTAGAGCCTTATGTCAATAGATTCCTCCCAAACTAAGAATAGAATAACCTCAAATTATTTTTTTACCACAAAAGGACCATCTAAAAATATCTTGGTTGGTACTGCTTCTGTTTCATAAAGTCAGGTTTGGAAAAGTTCTTGCAAATTTAATGTATTTGTAGCAATTGCTTATTTGTTCTCCTTTCATCCTTGACCACTGCAACCATTCATCAGCCACATGCTAGATCTTGGGACAGAATATTACTTATTTGCTATATTTCTTTCTCATTCAACCTTCTCTGATAACACATTAGTTTGTAGCTTGTAGGCAAGTTAGCAACAGAGTTAGGTCCTCCTCATTATTTGTACATCGTTTATAATTAAATTGACTGGTCACATTTAGAATCTAGAACTGAATATTTAATAAGCAATCTGTGCTCAAACATTGGTTGCATTTAGTAAACGAATATTTTAAGCCAGCCAATCAAGAAGGATAACTTTTGCGTTTCTTCTGATAACTGCTAAACCATATGCACAGAAGGCTTGTATTTGCTCTATTGTGGCTTTCCCAACACAGTAAAAACTGATTTTGATGTAAATAGGCTGTGATGACCCAGGGGCTTTTGCCATTTGGATTGCTTTAAGCCTGCATTGCTTGGGCAGCAGTGCTTACTCTCCAGTGAAACATCCTGAAAGCACAAAATGACTCACACTCTCACTGATCCATCCGCTTCAATTCAAAGCACACAAGCTACACATCGCTTGGTTTTGACTGTTGTAGTATAGTTAAGTAGGATTTAGCTAAATGTTTGTTTGCTTCCTTCAGCTCAGTTCAGTTCAATTGCTCAGTCATGTCCGACTCTTTGCGACCCCATGGACTGTAGCACGCCAGGCTTCCCTGTTCGTCACCAACTCCCGAAGCTTGCTCAAACTCATGTCCATTGAATCGGTGAGGCCAAACAAACATCTCATCCTCCATCGCCCCCTTCTCCTGCCCTCTTGCTTCCTTATTGAATTATATTCTATTTCCCCCATGTTTGCTCAGGACATAATATTCCTTTTGGGGGGTTAAGAAGGTTGGTTCTTGTCAGAACAGAATTATTCTGCGTTCTGATCCGCTTTCATGTCACATAGAAGTCTCTGGGTGTCAGTGTGTGCTTTTTTCTATTTCTCCACTTCTTCTGGGTGTCACAGGAGGCTGCCCCTGTGGGGGACCAACCAAGACACAGCTGTGTCAAGTGAAGCCCAGGGAATTATGACCAGCAGGACAAAGGTAGCAAGTTTCTTTTGGCCAAACAGATGCTACTTTTCTTAAGCATGAGAGGAGTGACCCTGGGACCCCACCAAAGCCTATTGCCTTTGGTGAATTACAGCTTGATTCCTTGGGCTTTATTCTACACATAAACAAGTCTCATAACTTGTTCTGTCAGTGCTTCTAATAGAACAATCATTTTAGATGATCCACTTTCTATATCTTTCTAATGTGAATGGGTTCCTGATCATTTTTTGTGAACTGATGTGATGGAGAGGCGACGTAGGAGGGAGGCAAAACCAAACAGAATGCAAGATCACTGGTTGCGTGAAGAGGGATGTAGGGCCACTGAAGGATAGGGGGGAAAAAAAAAGAATCCCAAATTGCAAATCTTCATACTTTCCAACTGGTCTGAATAATGGAAGAGGCCTTTGCAGTGACCAGGCAGACAGACTAAAGCAGTGGTTCTCCACTGTTCTCGACATTAACATCACCCAGAAGGTTCTAACACTACCTACATCTGGGATCCACCCCTTACCCTCCAGCGAGGCTGATTTGATTGGCCTGGGATGGGGCCAGAGATCAGTGTATCATTCCCTCTCCCAGTACCTTTCAAATGCAGCTGGGGTCAAGAACCTCAGTGTAAAGGAAGCTTCAGGAGTCCCCAAGAGTGGGGATCCCCACTTCGGTATCTTCTCTTAAGGAGCCTGGGGAAGTCCTAAGGACTGTTCAGCAATGGAAGAAATCCCCACTTCTATTTTGTGGGAAGAAGAGGAGGAGATGGCCTGTCATCACCCCTGGAAACTCCCTGGGGCCTTATGACTCTTCCTGATCTCTCCATACAGATAGTTGCCTTCCCAACATGACCTGCTGCTCATGTCCATTTTTTCACATTCTTTCGGAACAAAATTCCTTTGGAGAGATTTACAATGAATCTTTTCTCAAGTTAGATTTCAGGCAAGTTGGTATTGGTTATGACCAGTTTGGCTTGGCGTGGATGGAGACTTATTTCTCCAGCAGTAGAGCCTGTGGGGTTTTATGGCCTGTTTCTTGAACACAAGCACAATGCAGTTGACGACCACAACAGGTGTGGAGAAAATGTGTCACGATCGAATCCAGCTTAAAATCAGGTGACTGGTTCTGTGCTTCTAGATTAGAACAAATAACAAGAAAAAGCTGCATCAATTTTCTCATCTGAAAGATGGGATGGCAAAGATTTGCCTTTCTTGTCAAAGATCTGTTTAGGAAGATTAAATTAGAAAATGTAGGTGAGTTTAGTTAAAAACTCTATGTTACTCTTCAGAGGTGAAATACTGGATAGTCCAGTTGTAGTCTGGTTTTCAATTTAGAATTCATTGCATTGAAAGAAACCTACCTTCTTTAGCCAATTTCCAAATTTCAGGAGGGCATGGAAGATGAAAATGCCTATATTAGCTCACAAATGTGAATCAAAATTTGTTAAAAATAACTTGCTTGCATTGGTAAAGATTTCAAGTTTTTTTTTTTAACTTTTCAGAGATTTGAGCCATTTTATCTTTTAATCACTTGGTAGGAAATAAACTCCAAACCTAAGAAATTTTCAGCATGTAGACTGTCCCAATTTTTTCTAGACTCAAATTATTCATATCCTCTTTAGTGAATCCAAGACTTAAAAAAAAATCATTTCATTCTTAAGTACTTCAATATTAAAACACTTTTGGGATAAATGGCAGTGGTTTTAATGGTGTTAAATATGGAAACACAGTCACCCTGGCATCTAGCTGAAAGTCACATGACTTATTTTTAGCACTAGGATTTGAAACTTTTGAGCTCTTCAATTTTATTAGAAAGAAGTAATTCCCCCACCCTTTTAAAAAGTTCATTAAAAAAATGTATCACGTCTCATAAGTAAATGTGCTTTGTTAAAAACAATACCAAATAGTTGCTATTTGGGATTGGTTCTCATCAGTCAGGGGATAAATAAGTTGTAGAAAAGTCAGAGAACTAGATGGGACTTGATTATCTTGTCCAGCTCCCTCATTTAAAAATATTTATTTATTTATTTGGCTGCCTGGAGTCTTGGTTTCGACATGTAGAACCTTCTGCTCTGGCTCATGGCCTCTCTAGCTGTGGCTTGTGTTGTGGCTCTGGAGGACTTTGAAGCAGCTGGGCTTCAGTAATCGTGGCCTGTGGGCTCAGTTGCTCTCTGGTAGGTGGGGTCTTAGTTCCCCACTCAGGGGTTGATTGAACTTGGGTCCTCTGCATTGCAAGGCTGATTTTTAACCACTGGACCACCAGGGAAGTCCCCTCCCTCATTTTAAAGATGAAGAAAATAAGGTCTAGAGATAAATATATATTTGTAATATATATATTTATATAACATATATGTGTATAGTTATAATATAGATACTTNACAGAAATAAGATCCTTGGCACCTGTTGCATCAGTGCTATTTAAATGTATTTCCTTTTGTTTTTTTCAAAGTAGGATATCAGTTTCAAGTATAAGGAAACTAAAATCTAGCTCCCACCTGCTCAAGAAGAGGTATTTTTTTCTTGAAGAGGAGGATGAGGCTCAGGATCAGGATTGGCATGGAGAGCTACAGGAGGGCAGTGAAAGACCATGGAACTGAAGTACACGAGGCCTCATGGACATGCCCACAGACTCACTGCACTTGATCATGGGTTAGAGCTCTTCATAAAGAATACGTGCCTGATGCATATTTCTGTTGAGGGTTTAAAAAGAGACATTTGCTCATACCTGAAATGCAAGTCTTTAAAGGAGAATTGAGTTTCAATGATTCCAGTTGTTTTCACTCGAGAATGTAGAACATCTTGTTCATTCGGAACATAGCCAGGAGCTGCTATTCTGTCCAAATCATTAAGGTAGCTAATAAAAACAAAAAATAGCATACATGGTTTTAACTTTGTGTTAGAAGATACCAGGATTCAGTACAAATGAATTTTTTGTTTAGAGTCCATTAAACTGATTAACCTCCAGATTGATGCTTTTCAAACTCTGCTTCTCAAAATTATAAGAGCTCAGTGGCTGGGATGTTGCAGAGCACCGGGTTTGATGCACAACTGACCTGCGGGTCCTTTTGTAAAGGCAGCTGGGTGAGTGCTGCTTTCGCTTTATTTCACTAGGCTGATGTGATGGATTCACTGGTGTCTGAATAGGCATTTGAGAGGAAAGCTTTCCTTACAGGACTTAGATCATCCCTNTGGGATGTTGCAGAGCACCGGGTTTGATGCACAACTGACCTGCGGGTCCTTTTGTAAAGGCAGCTGGGTGAGTGCTGCTTTCGCTTTATTTCACTAGGCTGATGTGATGGATTCACTGGTGTCTGAATAGGCATTTGAGAGGAAAGCTTTCCTTACAGGACTTAGATCATCCCTCCGCCAAAAATGGTTTCTTGTAATGATGGTCACTAGACTAGGCTCAAAATGCTGTAGTTTGTATTTAGGCAGTTGGAATTTTAAGAGAGTGACTTGTTTTAGTGTTGCGGTCTGTTGGTTTTGTGTTGTTTCTCCTGGGTCATCTAGTTTAGGAATTGGAATTTTTATTAAGTGCCATGATTTTATCCAGTTAGGTCAGTGATAGAAGAGCCTTTTCACTTTCTTTCTGGTTCATGGTGGAACTGCTTAGTTACGTTGTTGACCCACTCCTGAGTCAGGGCTCCTGAGGACACAAAGCTGAATTTATACACTGTATACTTCCCTACCTCCTCTTCTCTTCCAAGAGTACCTCAGGATGTCCTCTGCTCTTCTCCAGAGACCACATTTAAAAACCCTACTATCATCAGCCAAAATACTGCCCTCTTTCTGCCCACAGGATCTAGGGGTGGTGAGAGCCTGGAATGAGCATGATTAAGCTGTGTGCTCTAGAAGAGTCTATTAGATTAGAGGAAATAAATTGCTTTTAGCTTCCTCCTTCAAGCCAGATCATGCCACTGGAGTAAAACAAAGTGTTTTATTGCTTTAAAAACAGTTGAAATTCACCTGTTCTATACTTTTGATTCTAAGGTTTTAGGAGCTTAGCAATATGGCTATTTCTATAAAAATATTAAATAGGGATACTGATAGCCTAGTAAAGTTTTTATGGTCAAATTTGCTTTTATATTGAACCAAGTTTATACTTAAAACCTAAATAAAAAGTCATAATGGACATGCATTCATCTAGATAGAATTTGAGAGGTAGAATATAATTGAGTATTCATTACTGTTCAACAGTTCAATTTTTTTGCTTATACCTTAAAGCCTAGCACAATGCCTTAAAAGTTAATGCTGTTTGTTTTTGAAAATAAATTCAATAACCATGTAGCTAATTATTCTTGAAGGATATTTCTGATTTTAAGCTGAAATAAAGTAAGAATTGTCAAGTGTCCCAAAGAGATTTTGGTCAAGGACAAATAGACAGGCAGATGTCAGAAACACATATATGTATAATGTGAAAATTGATCACCATGTTTTTTCTAATAGTTTAATTTTATTATAAAAGGACAAATCAAGGTATAAATACATCAGAAGAAAATGTTAGAAGATATTTTGTTTTATTTATTTTCTCTATTTCTGAAGCAAGGTCTTTGGTGAATTTCTTGTTAACTCAGGCTGCACATGTGGTAGTATACTGTTGGTCAGTTGGTTCATGCAGGAGCAAAAACAAAAGCAATCCAAACAGAAACATACCTGCTGTGATAGAGATTAAATCCATTTTGGTTATGGGTAAATGAATGCTTGGTAAAGACACGCTTTAATGTACTTTTATTTGCATACATAAATGATGTCAAACAAAGCAGAAGCATCGGCAGAGTGGCAAATTTGCATCTAAAATACTCATTTTAATAAACACATAGAATTTGGGTGCTCAAGCCTGTGGTCTAAAACTTAAAACAAGCCAGAGGCCTGAAATACCTATAATTCAAATCACTTTAAAAATATCATTCTTTTGATAGATATATCAAAAGATCAGTAGTATCTTTTTCAGTGAAGTCCATGTTGAATTTTAAAGCATGTGGAGTTTGTTGCACACTAGACAGCCCCAATCAGCAAACTGCAAAATATTAATAAAGTATTAATAAAAATCTTTCCTGCTCTCATGATGCTTTTCTGTAAGTTTGCTAGTACTAATTGTGGAGGGTGAAGTGTTATGTCACCAATATTCCCTGATTAGGACTCATCTATTTATTGACCTCAACTAAAAGAGTCTTTAGGTTTGAGAGAAAATCAAATATCTCATTTCCAGAAAAATTGGATGAATAGATTAATAGCCAGGTACATGAATGGACAGATGGAATGAAGGAAGGAAAGGAAGAGAGAGGGGGAAGAAAGAAAAAAAGAGAGAGGAAGGAAAAGAAATACCACTGCATTACAGAATGTATATGAAGTAAACTGGATGTGCTATCAATCTGACATTCATTTTAGTTTAAAATGTTAATGTAATTAAGTATTTTTTTAAAACCTGCTGTTAATTTTTGGAAGAAAGCAGTGGAGGTTCAGCTAATTTAGTAAGCTTTCACTTAATTTTCACTTTAAGAATGCGTAAAGGCAAAAAAGTTAACATTTACATTGTTTTTAAAAAATGTTGTAAGAAAGCTTTCTTAGACACAAAGGGAGGAAGTCAACTTTCTTCTTATTTTCTATTGCTCTTTGCAAATTGATCTCGGTAGTTAAAAATCACTGCATTACTGGCAACATTCACAAAATTGGTGCAGAGATTTATAGATTTGTTTAACTTGAAGAATGGACAAATATTTTTAGTATGAATCTGAAATGTGATAGTCTAACTGTAAATATATTTTGTCAAAACAAAAAAAAAGCTAACATTAAGGGAAGTCTAAGAAAAACAGTAAAATGTCATTTTTTGTTGCCCACTTGTGGTATGCAGTACGTAATTATCTTTGATATCAAAGAGCAAATAACTTGGTAAAGATAATGTAATATAGTTGCAAACATATTTCTGACATTATTTTAAGGGAAAATGTCTAACCAATAGCTGTCTCTTATACACATCTAGATGTGTATAAGAGACAGGTGTAATATCAATTGTGTAATGACACTGGCTCACGTTGGTGTGACTGGAAAGAACTGTTTGTATATCTTCCCAGTTCTACATTTAGTGTCATGTTTGTAAGTTGAAAATGGCTATTGTTAGGGTGTTTACACCCAAGAAATCCTCAAGGGCCAAAAATCAGTCTAACCACCCTCCACCCCTGGGGGCTTGTTGTTACATATCTACCCACTCTCTGCAGGATATAGTTATAACAGGGGCATTTAGGGATGGTTAATAGATAAGGTGGTCAGGACTCCATGACAGGACAGTGTTTGATTGGGAAACTTAGTAAGAAGGGGCCAGTTCTTGCAGAGATCTAGTGTCAGAGCATTTTAGTTAAGAACAGTAAGTGCAAAGACTCTAAGACTTAGGATGTTCAAGGAACAGAGATATAAAAAAGATAGTTTACACTAGTGAGCGTATCTGACAAGATACTAGATTGTTTGATGTGGTAAAGAAAGACTAGGGTTGGGAGTTTCTAGATGTTCAAGATGTGACATTAGTTCTTAAAACTGAGCCAGTTTTAATAATAAGACAATTTAGAATCCAGAAAATAAGCTAACACCAAGTTATAATTCTCTCCTGGGACTTCAACTAATTTTTTACAACAGCCACATTAGACAAGCAAAGAAGAGATAATTTTATTTCTCAACAACTGCTGCTAATTAATGGGGACTCTGTGATTGGAACCTTGGTAGATTAGCCCCAAGGCCTGCAGTCAGCTTCTAGCCTGTTTCAGGGAGAAATTTGGAGAGGAGAAAGAGTCAAAGAAATGTGAGTGTGCCAAAATTGCTTTGAGAGGCTTAGNATTGTATATATTTATAATATGCTTCTATATATATAATTTTTAAAGCTTGTTTTCACTGTCTGGAACTTTATAAAGAGAATTAGTTGACATTTTACCAAGATGAGGCAAAAGATTTCAATGGGTGAAATAATTAAGGATTCCCTTGAGAACAGATGAGAATTTAAATGAGTTCTACACAGATTTTAGTTTATACTTTCTCAGTGTTGCATCTCAGCAACACTAATATTGGTGATTTTGAAGGTAAGATAGTGATGACAATGGCTAAGTATCCAGACAGATTAGGTTCATCTTGGAGTCAGTAGAGCAGAACAAAGATCTTCAGGGGCAATGATCCCGGACTGAACAAACATGATGAAATACGGTTACATACAGAGCACATCAGGGCTGAAACACTGGAGAAAGGAAAAGTTCATATTCGGGGAAAAAACCAAAGCCAACAGCATTTAATTCAATAATTTCCTCTGGAACCCTGGTGAAAGGATGCACGTGTGCATTTGTATCCAGCCACAGACAGGGGCAAGCAAATTAGCTTAAGTTACAGCTGTAGGACTATCGTCTCGGGTCACATAGGCTAGTGTCATTCATGGATGTAATATTCAGCAAGAGTTATGGTACCAGAGCAAGCAGGTGCGACAGAGTTCCAAGAAGAACTTCCTGGGAGTTGGCACTCTGCCAGCATGTTTCTGAACACGGGGTTTTTTAGATGCACTATCAGTGCAGTTACCTTGTTGGTTCTACCTGTTCCTTGAAAGATTTTTGACTGCTTACATTGATGACTCTTGACCATGGGGTGTTAAAAACAAAAACACTGATGCTTGGGCCAAACCCCCAGAGATTCTTGATTGAATTGAAATGACTGAAGTCTGGGCACAAGTATATATTTATATGCTCCTCAAAGGGCTTCCCTGGTGGCTCAGAGAGTAAAGAATCTGCCTGCAAATTGGGAGACCTGGGTTCGGTCGGGAAGATCCCTTGGAGGAGGGCATGGCAACCCACTCCAATATTCTTGCCTGGAGAATCCCCATAGACAGAGGAGCCTGGCGGGCTACAATCCATGGAGTTGCAAAGAGTAGGACATGACTGAGCGACTAAGCACAGCACAGCACGAGGGATTTTGAGCTGTGCCTGGACTGAGAATTACTGACTTGGTAACGAGGAACCCTTACTGACTGGAGCTCTTTTGGGGAATGAGGGATTGCCTTCTTATACACAGAAGTCCTCCACATCACTGCCTAATGGAGGTGTCACATTCTTGGGAGGATGTAGGGCCAGTTAGGATCGGGGGTAATAATGTGCTATCCATGTTATCTCGTTAAATTTATTTTTTAGTTGTGTCCGACTCTTTTTGACCCTATGGACTGTAGCTCGCCAGGCTTTTCTGTCTATGGAATTCTCCAGGCAAGAATACTGGAGTGGGTCGCCAGTCCCTTTTCCAGGGGATCTCCCTGATTCAGGGATTGAACCCAGGTCTCCTTTTCCGCTGATCCACTAAGGAAGCCCAACTGGGTGGCAAAGTTCAACTGTGAAGATCCCTAAATGCCATCAGAGTTTTCATCGTTAGGGACCAAGACATCCTTTGAAATCAGACAAGATAAATATTTTTAGGTATGATCTGAACAGAAGACTTCTCAGGACAAATTTCTATTCTGTGTCTGGGCTGGATGTAGCCATCAGGAATTGGTTATCAGATCAGGTCAGAGTGTCTGTGCTGCTTGTGAAGAAATGAGTCTTATTTGCCAGCAAGTCACTGACCTGTCTCCTCAGGACTCCCAGCCTTATTCTTTGGCTCTTTGTGGCTGAAGTTATATAGAAAACACTATTTCCACTTTAAAATGAGAACTGAGAATGCAGATGGATTCTCTGAATTTGAATGAATGAAACAATGTCCACACACTTTACACCCATGAGCAGGAAATGACTTTCTTTTTTATTTCCTGTGCTGGAGGTGTGTCTCTTATCAGGGCAACAACGTCGACTTTGGTACTGTTGGCAACTCATATTAGCCAATTATGTTTCCCTTTAATACATGGGTTTGAATTTTTTTTTCTATCATTTAGTTTTGCATTTAAAAAGTACTACATGGTTCATCAAGAAAGCTTAATATTTGGAAAAGGAAAATGAGAAAGAAAAAGAAAGGGGTAATATTACTATTTAGAAAATCATATTTACCATTTTGGCTTATGTCTTTTCAGATTTTGGGTTTGTTTTTTAATTTCAGGAAAACACAGCTGTAGTTTTAACTGTAGTTAAAAGAGTCTAAGAAGAGAGCAAGTCAAAAGCTCAGTTATAAGAAATAAGAAGCCCAGTAATCAAACTGGAGTGTTGGTCTGGAGACTAAGAAGGGTTTGATTTCCCAGTATAGGGTGGGTTCTGGAAACTACGGTCAAGTGGGATTTAAATGGCCACATCTTTGGGGAAGTGGAGGGCTACAGAGGTCAGGAAATAAGCTTAGTCAAGCAAATATCTTTTTTTAAATTACATCATGGGCATTTTTTCCTTTGAACTATCCTTTAAAACCATTCCTCCTGTCTACGCACCTAAAGTAAACGCAGCCTGGTTGCCTTCTCTGACTGAGAATCTTCCTTCCCCCAGATGACATTACATACTGCTGCCAGATGCATCTCCTTAAACTGCTATTTTAACATTATCTTTTTCCTCCTTGGAGATAAAAAAATGTCTCCGATTGTCAAGTTGGGTCAGTTCCAGCCTTCTCCTCCTGGCTTTCATAGCTCTCTAACTTAACACTAATCCATTTATTCAGCTCTGTTTTTCATGTCATTCTCTCATTCTCTCTCACTCCAATCAGGTTGATGGATTAATTGCTCTAAAAGGGCAACATAGTCCTTACCTTTATCCTTACTCTCATCCCCATTTGAGCTTCCCTGGTAGCTCAGCTGGTAAAGAAACTGCCTGCAATGCAGGAAACTCTGGTTCAATTTTTGGATCGGGAAATTCCCATGGAGAAGGGATAGGCTCAGTTCAGTTCAGTTCAGCCACTCAGTCATGTCTGACTCTTTGTGATCCCATGGACTGAAGCACGCTAGGCCTCCCTGCCCATCACCAACTCCCGGAGTTTACCCAGACTCATGTCCATTGAGTTGGTGATGCCATCCAACCATCTCATCCTCTGTTATCCCCTTCTCCTCCTGCCCTCAATCTTTCCCAGCATCAGTGTCTNAGGCCTCCCTGCCCATCACCAACTCCCGGAGTTTACCCAGACTCATGTCCATTGAGTTGGTGATGCCATCCAACCATCTCATCTTCTGTTATCCCCTTCTCCTCCTGCCCTCAATCTTTCCCAGCATCAGTGTCTTTTCAAATGAGTCATTTCTTCACATCAGGTGGCCAAAGTTTTGGAGTTTCAGCTTCAACATCAGTCCTTCCAATGAATATTCAGGACTGATTTCCTTTAGGGTGGACTGGTTGGATCTTCTTGCAGTCCAGGGGACTCTAAAGAGTCTTCTCCAACACCACAGTTCAAAAGCATCAATTCTTCGGTACTTGGCCTTCTTTATAGTCCCACTCTCACATCCATATATGACCTTTGTTGGCAAAGTAACGTCTCTGCTTTCTAATATGCCGTCTAGGTTGGTCATAACTTTTCTTTCAAGGAGCAAGCGTCTTTTAATTCCATGGCTGCAGTCACCATCTGCAGTGATTTTGGAGCCTCCCAAAATAAAGTCTGTCACTATTTCCACTGTTTCCCCATCTATTTGCCATGAAGTGATGGAACCAGATGCCATGATCTGAGTTTTCTGAATGTTGAAGGGATAGGCTACCCACACCAATATTCTTGGGCTTTTCTGGTGGCTCAGTAGGTAAAGAATCCGCCTGCAATGCAGGAGACCTGGGTTCGATTGCTAGATCAGGAAGATTCCCCTGGAGCAGGACATGGCAACACATTCTGTTATTCTTGCCTGGAGAATCCTATGGAGGGAGGAGCCTGGTGGGCTACAGTCCATGAGGTCGAAAAGAGTCAGACATGACTGAGCAAGTAAGAACACACACACACACGGTTCGGTTTGGCTTGTCCTACCTTCTTCCCTCTGTCTATTTTTAGTCAAAGCTTAAATCTAGTAGCAGCTTCTTCACAATATGTCCCTCGATAAATACACATTGATTTATTGTACACATTGATTATTTCTTAGACCCATCACACCAGTCATAATTTACCACTACTTATCTACTAACTTGTATTAGTCATCATTTTATTTTTGTTATATATTTCTCTTAAATTTAATAACAAGCTCACTGAAAATAGTATGTATAGCTGGGTCATTTCTCATCTAGTATATAGGGTCAAATTTGTGTACATAAATGTGTGTGTGCTCAGTCATGTCCAACTTTTTACCACCCTATGGACTATAGCCCACCAGGTTCCTTTGATCATGTGATTCTCCAGTCNGGAAATGGCAACCCACTCCAGTGTTCTTGCCTGGAGAATCTCAGGGACGGGGGAGCCTGGTGGGTTGCCGCCTATGGGGTTGCACAGAGTCAGACACGACTGAAGTGACTTAGCATAGTGTAGATACACATTTTTATTGAGATAGAATTGACACATTAACATTATGTTAGTTTCGGGTATATAAACTAATGATTCCGTATTTGTGTATATTGCAAAATGGTCATTCCACTAAGTCTAGTTACCATCTTTCACCATACATAGTCATAGAAAATAGTATTTTCTTGTGATGAGAACTTTTAATATACACTTCCCTAGCAACTTTCAAAAATACAATACCATATTATTAACTATAGTCACCATGCTGTACTTTTTACATCCCCTGACATTTATAACTGGAAGTTTGTACCTAGAATATATTTTTTTAATGAGATAGAATGTGTTTTCTGAGAAGAATTAAGTCTGTTCGTTACTGAAAACAGCTGAATTGACTAATTGACCTTTCAAAATATAAAATTTCTTTTTACTTAGTAATAGACAGGAAAGAGTAAAATGGAAGACATCAGTTATTACTCTCAAGAATAGAAATGTTCAGACAAATTCAGATAACCTTATCTGAAATAAAGGCATAAATCAGTTGAAAATTGAGAATCAATTTTTAAAAGTTTATGTGGGTCTGATAGTAAAAAGAAAAAGCAAAAAGTTCATGAATAGAAACCAGTCACTGTAAATGGCAACCTGGAACACTGAAATGTCAATTTCACACTGCACTAAGCATATCCTTCCAAACACTACCAAACTGCTGTTTGGAAAAATATCAACTCCTGATGCTACATTCCTTGGAGTAATAAGGTCAGACATATTAGCCAGGTCAGGTACAAAACTGCATCCACTAGGACCTACCGCTCAGAAATCATTTTCCATCTGTTTCAGTGTTTTATCACTTTTAAATCAGATGTGTTAATTGACCTAGAAAAGCAGCTAACTCCAAACAACTCCATGGTTTGGCTCAGTACAAGTAAATGCTAAGAATATCCTAAAGAAAGCAGGTGGGGGAACTTACAGTGAGTTAGAATATATTCACCTAGGATTTCAGGCTGATTGCCGAAATATATAACCTGTTGCTGCAATCTGCCACTCATATACCCTCTTCAGTCAGGTGCCCACCAAGTGCTGACAGCCCCAATCTGAATCACTTATTAGGTGATAACAATTATTCAGGGGAGAGCTGACTGTTTTCCATATGAGAAGTTCTTTGGGGAAAACACTTGCAATCTGGCCTCAGGAAGTGAAGGCAAAGATACTTCCAGTCTGACAACAAAGCAAAAGAATGTGTTGCTGCCTTACTCAGAACCTCTGGGGAATTTTCTCCCTCAGGGAGACTGGGGCTGTGGGGTACCCAGCGCTACCCAGACCCTCCCTGACGTGAGTAAATGAGGTCTGTCAGTGACGTGCAAGTAAAGAACAACTCCAGAAATAGAATTTTCAAACTTAAGGAGATTATAATTGAGGGTGATAAAGCCCACAGACACAGAAAAAAGGCGACTTAGATTTAAGGACACAAAAAGGCCAAGAACCCTTAGTAACAGGGTGGAATTCTCTCCGTGTGCTTTTGATCAAGTTTCTTTCCCTGGTGTGTGCGCACACTGCTACACCCCAGAAACAAACGGCAAACAAGCCAGCTAGCCGTCCATTGCACCAAAATACCAGGTTTCTATTATATCATCAACAAATGGCGGTCAAGGAGGAGTCCATAAAAATGCTTTAGCCCTTAAGTGAAAGACAGCTGGCAGAGTCAAAGGTCTGCAGAATCAAGAAGCCAGATAAACACGGCTTCATAGTCAATAAATATAGTAAATTTACTGTGGCCTTCTCAGAGAGAAAAATTATTTATTCTGACGTTTTAATAGATAAGTTATTGGTCTCCAGTACTCATACTCTAGAATGTCACTTATAATGTCCAGAGGACCAGAAAACTAGTAGGTTGTATCAGTACTGCCTCTGTTTTTCTTTAGAAAGCGCATTTTTAGGAATTAACAAGCGTATAAAGAGATACATAAAATTATTGTTATTTTCCCTTAAGAGTTCTGAAATCATAAAANTTAACCTTTTTAACCATTTAGTTTGCTTGTTTACTTTGTCTTTGTGCTGGTACAAACACTGCATAAAGAAACATATATGTTCTTGTACTTACATCTGCTTGTCCTTTACAGATTAGGAAACATGATTTAAAATTTTTTCTTCTGCTTCTGTATTCATGGAAAACAGTCACAGAAATAAGCAAAATCTCAAAGCAAAACCACCCATAAGCTCAACATTTAGAGAAAACCACTTCTAAGGATCTCTGTCCTTCCAAATTCTGTTTACCTATATGGTTTATTTCTTTTTAATTTGTTATTGAAATATAGTTGATTTATAATATTATATTAGTTTCAGATTACAACAAGGTGATTCAATATTTTTAAGGATTATACCCTTAAGTTATTAATAACTATCAGTATGGTTTAAAAGGATAACTATATTCATATGTTTCTCAGTAAAATAATTCAAAAATTTCTTTGTCCCCTTTGCATCTAATGATGTGATTATGAGCTCTCATGAAAAAAAATGTTTGCTTTGGAATATATATTTGGAACAAAAGGTCTTAGAAGATGTATCTGCAATAGTGAATCTTACCTTGTCTGTTCCTTTAAAACCCTTGAAGACCAGCTATTTTTCAGTAATGAAAACGTCTACACTTCTGGAGACTGAGCCATGCCAGGTACTGGTGAAGATAAGGTTGGGTAGAAGAGTAGGGGCAGTTGAAAGGTGTCTGAGCAGCCAAAAGGTGAATTTTTTAAAACATCTTTTGTTTTTTGAAATTTATTATTTAGTTTTTGGCTGCACTGGGTCCTCATTTCTGTTCTTGGTCTTTCTCTGGTTGTGGCAAGCAGGGGCTACTCTTCATCACTGTGTGAAGGCTTCTCATTGCGATGGCTTCTCTTTGTTGAGGAGCGCGGGGTGTTGGCTCATGGGCTTCAGTAGCTGTGGCTCATGGGCCCGAGAGCACAGGCTCAGTGGTTGTGTCCCAAGGGCTTAGTTGCTCAGGTGCATGTGGAATCTTCCCAAAGCAGGGATTGAATCTGTGTCCCCTGCATTTGCAGGCAAACTCTTATCCACTGAACCACCAGGGAAGTCCAACATTGTGATTTCTAATCCTTAATTTCAGCTTTCTCCTTCCCTTGGAAAGATGGTATGGGGTGAACTCAAACTTCCTTTTAAAGTATACATAGCAACTTGAAATAATAAGTTGTCATTTGGGATAGGTTACTTGATCTTATATTCTGTGTATGAACTTTCTAGTTTATCAACAACTTTTATCCTCTGTAAAGTGAGGAACGTGGACCAGGTGATTTATACAGTTCTTCCTAGTCTAGCTGCGAGCTACTGAATTCCAGGATTCTAAGTCTAATCCTTTCGTATTTGAAGGATACCATCACACATTGCCTGGCACCAAAAAGGCTGTTGATAAATGTCTGTTGACTTCAATTAAACAGGAACAGAAAAGATCAAAGCTAACTAGATTAATTATTCTATAAAAAATAAATTGAGACTGTATAAATGACTGAAAAAAGCAAATTCCACTGTGGCAGGATATCTGGTAATTATTTTGCTCTTAATTAGTCTTAAGTTGATAATGGCCAAAACGTTGACTGGTAATAGAATTAGAGCTTCACATATAATGTAACCAGATTGAGGAAATAAATACTGAAGTTTGAATCCATCCTGAATGCACACTAATATAAAGTATGGCAACTCAGAGAAGAATCCATTACAGATATTCAAGAAACATGGAAGTCACTATGGGATTAAAAAAGAATGAACCCTCTGTTTATACTTCATTTTACCTCCTTTATCTTGGAATCCTCCTCCATCTCATGTACTCACTTCTTGTTCTGCATGCTGCCCTTTGATGACTTCTTGTCTTTAAGATTGTTCACTCAACCAAGTTTCCCTTCTCGAAATACACTGGAGGTGGGTCTGGGGTAACCCAGACACACCAGGGAACTTGTCTCAGATCACCCCCTCTTTAAGCAAAGTGGAAGAGACCTGAAGGCACTGGTGCTGAAATTGAGGGTGAATTCACGGGGGCTGAGCCACGTGGACATCTAGGTTGATTAAAACATGAATACACTTAAAGATACTGGCTCGGCTGTAAAGAAACTGCCTGCTAAGCAGGAGACATGGGTTTGATCCCTGGGCCAAGAAGATCCCCTGGAGAAGGAAATGGCAATTTACCCACTCCAGTATTCTTGCCTGGAGACTCCTATGGACAGAGGAACTTGGCAGGCTACAGTCCATGGCATCGCAAAGAGCTGGGCATGACTTGGCAACTGAAAAACAACAACAACAACAATAACCCTTAATGATACTCCTAATGATGTCATACTCTTAAATTGTCTTTAAAGAGGAAAAATTAGATGGTTAGGGGATCTGAAAAACTGAAGTTTCCAGTTTAACTCAAAGTCAAGTTTTTTAAAAAATTGAAATTGAAGGATTGACTCAATGCTTCACTTTCCACCACATGTCTGGTTTCAGCCAACCTAACTCAGTGTCTCAAATACCCATGGAACATACATGACTTTAAGAACATCAATGCCAATGACTCTTATCAAGTTAACACTGAGTTTAAGAAACATTCAATTTACCAAGCACTTTATCAGGTGTGAGGTAGCCTCTAGGTGCATTTAATCTTTGAAAAAGATTTATGGTTATCTGCAGGTGGTATTCTCACACATGAATATATAAGATTTACTTCTTTAGAACATGCGTGTCTTATCCATGTTGTCTTGCTATAGCAAACTAGTACAGTTATCACAACAATGCCCAGGAAATTTCCTCATGACAAAAAATCAACTACATTCTACTTGTCCCCATAGAGTATTCTGTCCGCCTATGCTGCTGCTGCTAAGTCACTTCAGTCGTGTCCGACTCTGTGCGGCCCCATAGATGGCAGCCCACTAGACTCCCTGTCCCTTGGATTTTCCAGGCAAGAACACTGGAGTGGGTTGCCATTTCCTTCTCCAATGCATGAAAGTGAAAAGTGAAAGTGAAGTCGCTCAGTTGTGTCCGACTCTTAGCGACCCCAGGGATTGCAGCCCACCAGGCTCCTCTGTCCATGGGATTCTCCAGGCAAGAGTACTGGAATGAGGTGCCATTGCCTTCTCCGTCTGCCTAAGCTAGACCACTTGAAAAACAGAATTGCAATGATACTCAAGTAGACCTCATTGAGCAATGTGACTATGGCAGTTCAATTAGTAAAATATGTACCTACCTTATGTAGTGTGATGTTGGTCACTAAGGAAATTCTGTAAGTCACATTTACTTCAATTCATGGAGCATCTCCAGTTATTTGCTTCCCTTTATAATCCTTTACTATTTCTGTAGTGTGCCAAATGTGCATCTGAATGTGTATCCATGTGCTGAGTGTACAGAGAATTTGAGGTACCTTCACATTGTTGACTGTCTGCCTGTGGGGAGATTTTGGAATGCAAAATTGTGTTCACACCCTAAGAGGTCCTTTGCAACCAAGGTCACACTGGTCTGTCCCCTACCAGATCATCAGCAATGCGAGTTCAAGGACTATAGTCTCAGCCTCTTTTCCTGGTACTTAGATCCTCTCAATGGATGTTAGTTGCAAGAACAATTATATCCACAAACAGGAGTAATTGGCAAAATTGTTAAAGTTCATTGATTCTTTTCCCTTCGTGTTTGATTTGTTATGTTCCGCTGCTAATAAGGGAGTTTGTGCTTGAAATGAAGGCTATTTTTGCCTAAAGATAAGTGAGTAAAAGTTATCCTTCCTTAGGGCGACTGCTTAGCACAGTCTTCTTGGGTTCAGTAAATTATTATTGACTTAAATGGTCTTAGCCACCCCATATATTACAAAGATCCATTCAGACAATAATATTTTTACCCTGCCGAGTACTTTCAAATTGAAATTATATAGCAAAATAATTCTTTTAGTAATATAAATGATACTTAAAGTGCCTGGAAAAATGCTTGGCATCTTTTAAATACTCAATACATATTAATTCTTTTCCTCACATACATTAAAAAAAAACAATAAAAATTCTAACTTTAAAGCTTGGTGGAAATATATAAGATTAATTTAATTAAAGGGCAAATGACAAAAAGAATTATGTCAGAATTATCTTTTGACCTAGCAAAGAGGTTTAACTATCTCATCAGAATTTTTATGTGTTACTCTGCCCTTCTCATATCTCTTGACATCATAGTGGAAATGCATCTAAATTAAGATTGTCAGATAAAATAAATGACATCTAGTTAAATTTGAATCAGATAAACAATAAGTACTTTTTTAGCATAAATATGCCCCATGTAATATTTGGGACGTTTTTATGCTAGAAAATTATTAGTTGTTTATTTGATATTCCAGTATAACTGGGCACCTTGTTAAAATTTTAATTTTCAGCTTATAAACTGTATAAATTTATTTCTCATATTTATGGAGGCTGGAAAGTCTAAGATCAAGGCACTGACAGATTTGACATCTATTTAAGACCCACTTCCTAGTTCATAGGTATCTTTCTTCTTGGCACAACCTCATATGGCAAGAGAAGTGGTATTGTATTTTTATTTGCTAAATCTGGCAACCCAAATCTAACAGCAATGAGTACCAGCAATTTAAAAAGCAGTAATACTTTGTTAAGCTCTTTTTTTTTCTTACAGAATGTTTGACTGGCAGTTGACCAATTTCTTTAAAGGTTTTAAGCTAATTTTGTCCTCATCCTAAACCTATGGTTAGTTTGCATAAAGGCACTGTGATTTCACCTTTTTTTTAATTGCTCTAGAATCAAAATGTCTATTTTGACTCTCCATGGTCACCAGAATGTGGCTTACAAAAAGGGAACAGTTGTTAGTCCTGGCTAAAGGCCAGACATTTGGTGTAGAATTATCAGTTGCTTATTCTACTAGAAGTTTCAGTGGAAGCTTGTAAAGCAGGTTTTCCACATTGGTTTGGACTGAGTAGCCGGCAGACCATTTACACTGCTGTTTATTTTCACTGCATAGTGAAGAGCCCCGAGCATTCGCACTGGAGAAGACTGGGCAAAGCTTGATAAGCAGTGTGGCCACGGGCTAATCACCTAGACAGGGAGCTCGCCAGTGAGCTGCTGGGCGCAGAGTGGGGAGGCCCAAAGCCAAGTTTGGTTGGAGGTCTTGGCAGGGCACCACCAGCAAAGAAAGAAAAACCAGAAGTTTTACTAAATTGGTCATTTTATGGACCCTTAGTTTCTTCGTTACTTACCACTCTCGAGCAACCATATAAATCATCTCATGCCTGAAACCTAAAATTCCAAAGAGTTGGTAGGTGAGCAGCTGTGGGCAGCTAAGGCTTCTTGCCAACATAAAACCCGAAGGACATTCCGGGTCTTTCGCCAGCTCCCCAAAGCCCTCTTTCCTTTCTTCTCTGAGCCCTGGGGATTGGCAGCCTGTTTCCTTTCCACTGTTACCACCTGTTCTTTCCAACTGCGTTTATTTGCTCCCTTGGTACAGAAGACAGCCCTGCAGCTTCTGCCTACCTTATTCATAGCGACGGCCTACCATGCTTCAGGCTCGTTCCTGTGTGCTTTATACCATAATATTGTTTAATCTTTATTATAGTCTTGAGATAGACATTTCTGCCTCCCATGTTACAGAGGAGGAACTGAAATTCTGAAAGGTCAAAGAAAATACCAAGGCCTTAAGTAACGAAGATACAATTCAAAGACAGTGTTATTATCTCTGTGTGGTTCCTGAGGCAGACAGCATCCTTTGCCTGACACTGCCAGTAAAACCCTAAGAAATGGGCTTTCCCTCATTCAGCCCCAGATCCTCTCATAGGAAAATACAGAGACCACAGTCATGANAAGATACAATTCAAAGACAGTGTTATTATCTCTGTGTGGTTCCTGAGGCAGACAGCATCCTTTGCCTGACACTGCCAGTAAAACCCTAAGAAATGGGCTTTCCCTCATTCAGCCCCAGATCCTCTCATAGGAAAATACAGAGACCACAGTCATGATAATATTGGGTCTTTGAGGCTTAATGCGTCTTTCTGAGATGAGATAGACAAGAGATCTTGTAAAGAAGTGGTTTTCAAACTTTGATGTATATGACAGGGCTCCAGTTATTAAAGAGTTAAGTGGTAGAGTGTGTGGCTTCCTTCAGTACTGCAAGGCAGAGTGGGCAGTAGACCTAAATAGACATTTCTCCAAAGAAGACAGACAGATGTCTAATGAAAAGCTGCTCAATATCACTCATTATCAGAGAAATGCAAATCGAAACTACAAGGAGGTATCACCTCACACCATCATCAAAAAAATCTACAAACAATGAATTCTGGAGAGGGTGTGGAGAAGAGAGAACCCCCTTGCATTGCATT
Organism: Neotragus pygmaeus; assembly: GCA_006410875.1. NCBI lineage: Eukaryota > Metazoa > Chordata > Mammalia > Artiodactyla > Bovidae > Neotragus > Neotragus pygmaeus. The sequence continues at coordinate 587,117 of SJYV01055231.1, read as the reverse complement.
GTTGGCAGAAAAGTAAAAAAGGAAATGCAAAAGCAGGTAGTCAGAGTTTTGAATGTGGTTGCTCAGAGCAGTTATATGATAATGGTGGAAGCACAGAGGCCAGTGAGGTGAGGGCAGAGGTTTTAGTAGGAAAGGACCACTTGACTTAATTTCACCTATTACTTTACTAGAACTCAATCTAGTCCCCTTTCTTGAAGATGTGAGGTTTGGAGGGGTGGGGGTTGGGTGTTTTTTTTAAACCTTTTTTTCATTTAATTTTTGGCCAAAGGAATCTTGCTTACCCTTACAGAGTCTATGAGATCCTTTCTGCTCTCTCTGGCATAACAATAATCTCAGCACCCTTAATTTCCTGGTTTTTCACTCTATAGTATGAGAAACACTAGATCCATTGATAGTCCAAGAACTAACTTCTTTCAATATAGTAAGTTCCCTACATATGAATCTTTAAGTTGCAAACTTTCAAAGATGCTAACATGTGTGCCAGCCTCTGTATGCCAGCTGTTGTTCTGTGCTATAGTACTTTTCAAGGTTTAAAGTACTGTAAGGTTTAAAATGTTTTCTTTATTTTTTTGTGTTTGTTTTCTTATGTACATATTATTTGTGTGAAAAGTATTATACACCTATTACTGTACAGTACTATGTAGCTGATTGTGTTAGTTGGATACCTAGGCTAACTTTGTTGGACTTATGAACACTCTCTTACAATGGAACTCATTCATATGTAGGACACTTACTGTACAGCAAAAGCTTTAACAATGGTTCCTGGCAAATGTTTACAGGTACTTATATTTTACAGTCTTGAAGAAGGAAATGGCAACTCACTCCAGTATTCTTGCCTGGGAAATCCCATGGACAGAGGAGCCTGGCAGGCNTATGTAGGACACTTACTGTACAGCAAAAGCTTTAACAATGGTTCCTGGCAAATGTTTACAGGTACTTATATTTTACAGTCTTGAAGAAGGAAATGGCAACTCACTCCAGTATTCTTGCCTGGGAAATCCCATGGACAGAGGAGCCTGGCAGGCTATAGTCCATGGAGTGACAAGAGTCGGAAATGACTTAGCAACTAAACAACAATAACATATTTTACAATCTGCCACAAGCCTGTGACAAATGTGATTTATAATCTAAAGAAGTTCTTAAGGGAAATGTTCCTTTCTTCTTCCTAAATATTTTGAAGGCCTTCCATTAAAGCAAAATAATTTTGAAAAATAGGTATTGATCACAGAAATAGAAATGGGATCACAGGGAAATCTAACTAGTAGGCAATAAAGATGATACTAGCATAAGAAAATCTATGCACATTTACTGCACAGCAACTGAATTTTGTTTGTGGTCATGAGCATGGTCTTCTACCAGTTTGCTCTTAAAATCAAACATCTTCAGAGGAGCAAAGAGAGAAAAAACTGAGTTTTACTACCAGCCTTCTCTATGCTTTGCTTAGAATGTTCATTTTAGATGTTTTTTAATTCTCATAACAATCTTTAGGCACAAATGATATTCTTCTGTACTTTCTCGCTGATGCCACAATCCTCATATGTCCTCTCAGGGCAACTTCTAGTTAATTATTTAAAACAAAACAAAATGAAATAACAGATTTACTTTAATGTGACTTATGGAAGAGTGAAGTAACAGATTCTTGCTCTTTGATATGTACTTCTGGACTTAGTAATTTAACCACAGAATTATATGGAAACTACAGTTGTTGAATCATATAAAAAATACAGTAGGTGATGATTTATCGGTGTCTTGGAAAATGACATCAGGAAAACATAGAGAGGAGTAAGATTCAAGTGAGAGGGATTCAGAATGTAAAAGGCAGGGAAAGAAGACTGTAAATGATTCAGGATTGCTATAGAACAGGGGTTGACAAACTGACCCACAGGCCAGATATGGCCAGAAATCCAGTGTTTATGGCCTGTGAGCTAAAAATGAGTTTTACAACACTTTAAAATGTTTGGAAAACAACCACAAGAAGAATATTTTATGAGGCATGAAAATTATATGAAATTCAAATTTTAGTGTCCATAAATACAGTCATATTGGAAGGCAGACATACTCACTTGTTTGTATACTATATATAGTTGCTTTCACGTGATGACTGCAGAGCTGAGTAATTGAAACAGAGGGTGCATGAAATCCTCTCATTGCTGCCCAGTGCATGATCATTTATGTGATGCACTTATAACTCTACAGCATTTGATTGTAGCACATATTACTACTGTTGTTGCTCGTTGTTCAGTGGTTCAGTCATGTCCAACTCAGACTCATGTCCATTGAGTTGGTGATGCCATCCAGCCATCTCATCCTCTGTCGTCCCCTTCTCCTNCAGGGATCGAACCCAGGTCTCCCGCATTGGAGGCAGATGCTTTAACCTCTGAGCCACCAGGGAAGCCCTTTTAAGGTTGCACAATGTTTTTATGAGTGTCCCATGATTTGTTTAACCATTGTCTTATTGTTGGGTATTTACTTAGGTTAATGTTTTACAATATCACCAACTATGTTATACATGAATTTCTGATTGTTTATTTGGTATAAATTGGGAAGGAATATTTTTTATGGTGTTGGATACATACTGCCAAATTCATCTCTGAAAAAGATCTGCAAGGTATGGGAATCTGTATCTCACCATAACTCAACAAAGATTATATTGTTATTAAAAAAAAAATCACAGTCATGCAGAACACCAGCTGACAGAGGACAGGAGTACTTGACCAGTGGAAAAGAATATATAGAACCACGCAAAACTTGGTAGGACAAAGGGACTACCAGGAAAAACAGGAGTGTTAATATGACTAGACCTGCCCTCAGCAGGTGAGGGAACTAAAACAGAGGTCCAACCCCACATCGGGGCAATTGTCTGAATCAGAAGATAAACATGTAAGGCTGAGAGTGAAACAGCTGATCAGTGGCATACTAAATGGAACGAGAATCAGACAGTCCTTGTTGCAGCCATACATACCCTGGACAGGGACACTGGTCCCCTGGAAGGTGAACTGGCTGGGAGCTGGGATTTAGGGATTGTGGAGCAAACCCAGGGAGAGGGCTGCTGTGGATTGCAGAGAGACGGATTGAGGGAAATGCCTGTGGAGGAAAGTCAGGCAGCCATGGAAGCAAGGAGATAATGCTGAGTCAGCGTAGCGGGTGACGCCATCACCATAGCCTCTCCTCCCCCACATGCCAGCAACAGCAGCTGAACAACAGAGAGGTGGGCCCATCAAATGCCTGATGCACTGAATTACAGACCAGGACCCCACCCAGGGTGCTCCTTTAAGTGCCTGATGCGCCAATCTACAGAGTAGGACCGCAGCAAGGGGGGCCCCCTCTATGTGACTGAATGGGCAGAGCTATGGAGAAAGACTGGCCAAACAGGCACTCTGATTGCCAGCTACAGGAGGCTCGATAAAAGACTCTGATCAGGCTATAACTCCTGCGGTGGAAGCAGTCCATGTTCCTGCACACTTGGCACCGGCAGGGTCCCCGCAAACCAAGCAGCTGTGCCACCTTCATGCTCAACCTTCATTGGGGCATAGCTGCCACAGATAAAAGAAGTCTTGCATCTACACACGCAGGGTGGCTTTGGTCATGTCCAACTATTTGTGACCCTGTGGACTGTAGCCTGCCAGGCTTCTCTCTCAGGGGGTTCTCTCCAGGCATGAATACTGGAGCGTATCAGCCAAATACAGGTTGCCATACCCTTCTAGACCACTATATTTCCTGCTGCCCTAGCTGCCAACTCCCCTGAGTACCTGGTGCTGCCAGGGCCCCTGTGACCCAAGCAGCTGCACGATTTCTGCACCTGGCCCTCACTGGGGCAGACCCAAGTCCTCCAGAGCAGCCTCAGGAGCAAACCCCAGTGGACAATCCAGTGGCTATCATCAAAAAGTCTACAAACAATAGATGCTGGAGAGGGTATGGAGAAAAGGGAATGCTCTTGCACTGTTGGTGGGGATGTAAACTGATACACCTACTATGGGAGAAGGTATGGAGATTCCTTAAAAAACTAGGAAATAAAACCACATGACCCACACTCCTAGGCATATACCCTGAGGAAACCAAAACTGAAAGATACACATGTATCCCATTGTTTACAGAGCACTATTTACAATAGTTAGAACATGTAAGCAACCTAGATGTCCATCAACAGATGAATGGATAAAGAAGTTGTTGTCCATATACACAATGGAATATTACTCAGCCATAAAAAGGAACACATTTGAATCAGTTCTAATGAGGTGGATGAACCTAGAACCTACTATACAGAGTGAAGTAAGTCAGAAAGAGAAAGATAAATATCATATTCTAACACATATATAGAGAATCTAGAAAAATGGTACTGAAGAATTCATTTAGAGGGTACCAGTGGAGAAATAAATAGAATAGACACCAGGAGAGGGGAGGAGAGGGTGAGAAGTATGGAAAGAGTAACATGGAAATTTACGTTACCATATGTAAAATAGATGGCCAATGGGAATTTTCCATATGACTCAGGAAACTCAAACAGGGGCTCTATATCAACCTAGCGGAGTGGAATGGGGAGGGAGATGGGGGGAGGTTCAAACGGGAGAGATATATGTATACCTATGGCTAATCCATGTTGAGTTTGACAGAAAACAACAAAATTCTGTAAAGCAATTATCCTTCAATTAAAAAAAAATCACAGCCAATCTGATAGGTTAAAAATCATGTCAGAATATTAAAATTTTTGTTTTATAATTAAAAATTTTCACATACTTATTAGCATTTTATAACTGGATAACTGGGTGTCTAAGCTATATTAATATTAAAAATGGGATATTACAGGATTTTTTTTGCTGATTTATAAGACCTATTTAAATATTATTCCATTTTCTGTCTACTTTATCTACTCTAGTTTATATTGCACTTAAATACTGAAATTAAATAGAGTACATAAAATTCATTAGTAATATCTGAGTACATATGTATTTTTTTAAACTTAATATAGATGGAAATAGAGTNTACTTTATCTACTCTAGTTTATATTGCACTTAAATACTGAAATTAAATAGAGTACATAAAATTCATTAGTAATATCTGAGTACATATGTATTTTTTTAAACTTAATATAGATGGAAATAGAGTAAAGAACAAATATTTTCCTTTATAGCCTCTTTCTTTGTGGTATTCTGTTCTGTATTATTATTTATAGTTGAAATGTGTATGTGTGTATGTATCCTTTCAAATATTTTATATGCAATCACATAAAGATGATAAAATATTTACATAGCTTTTCTAACATATAAAAATCGTATTCATATTTTTCTCCAATTTATTTTTTAAATTACTATATCCTAAAGAGGTTTTCAGCATGAAAACAGTATCTTGCATCATACAGGAATATGTATTTCTTGAGTTAAAAAATCCAAGTCAATGCACAGAGATTCACCTAATTCTTTTAAATGGCTACATGGTAGCTGATAATGCTTTATATTTGTTTGCTGAAATGAATTGGCACTTTTTGTGGTATACATTTCTAAATAAAAACTATTTTGTGGCAGAGCATGTGTTTTTGGAACAGATGATGAACTGACCTAAAAAATGTACCATTTCTACCCTCACCAACAGCCTATGCAGACACTAGTTTCCTCACCACCTTACCAACAATGGAGATTAGCAATCACCTTCATTTCTGCAAATTTCCTGGCTAAAAAAAACCATTTTATTGCTTAAATCTGCTTCTCCTTGGTCTTCAGTAAGAATGAGTGTCACCTAAGCAGCAAACTTGCTCTAAAAACTGCATTTTGTACATTGCCTCTATGTGTACCCCTTTTTCCCAGGGGTGTTTTGAAACTGATACATAAGAGTTCTTTATATATTTTCAGTATCATTTGCCACTTTCAGGTACTGCAAATATTTTCTTCCAGTCTATTGCTTCCTTTCAATTTTATATTTTATTTTGTTTTAAAGAAGTTTTAAATCATTAATATCGTATTGTTTACTGTTACTCAGAAGAAGTGTATTTCATATTCCAAAGATAGATTGCTTATATATACACATGTATACATATATTTGTCTTACAGATTTTTTTGACATTTAACTCTTCAAGTCCATTTAGAATTTGCTTCTATAACATGTTATTTTACCATACTACTGTGTAACTGAATGTTCATGAAATTTTATTATATTTTACACATATTTAATGATTGTTCCAGTGCTATTTAGTTCTATTGATTTGTCTTTCTGTTCTTTTAGAGAAATCCTACTCTATTTCCATTTCTGTAGTTTTTAATATATATTTCAGAATCCACCTGGGCAAGTCTCTCTGTATTACTATTTTTTTCAGAAGTTTTTCTTAGTCATTCTTATCTTTCTTCAAGAGACCTTTAAAATAAGTTTAATTTTAAAGTTTCCAACAGGATTTTGAATATAGACACATTAATATCATTAACTTGTGAAAAACTGGGTAGCTGTCCATGACCTTTTCATCTGGGAGTATCATATGTTTATTCACTCAAATTTCCTTTAAGGTCAGTGAATAAGTCAGTAGATTTTTTTCTACATTTATCACAAACATCTTATTTCTAAAATCCTTTGGGACAACTATTACAGCAAAATTAGTGATTTTTTTTTTTTTTTAAAGAAGACACTTAGCTTACTTAAACCGTGGGGAAAGCTTCTAGAACAGGATATGAAATTGTCTCTTCTATGTATAATTTTACAAGGAGAAAGTAAATACCTTTTTCAAAAGGGTCAAGTTCTCACTTATACTTACATACAGAAATATATCCCAAAACATTTTAAATGGTAAAAAAAAAAAAAAGAAATATATCCTAAAGTCAAATACGTATTTTTGTTTAATTCATGTCTCTGATATCTTCCATTAATGTAGCTAAACAACAGTGAAATACACAGGGCTCCTAAAATAGTCAAAATATTCAGTTCTATGGGGAAGAAAAGGAAAAAAAAAATCAATTTAATTGCAAGAATGAACTGGTAGAAAAATANCTTCCATTAATGTAGCTAAACAACAGTGAAATACACAGGGCTCCTAAAATAGTCAAAATATTCAGTTCTATGGGGAAGAAAAGGAAAAAAAAAATCAATTTAATTGCAAGAATGAACTGGTAGAAAAATAGCCAGAGAGAAATTCATTTCTTGAAATAAATTTCCATTTCTAAACAATATCATTTTATAAAAGTATGTAAATTTAAGCAATGCTTAAAAAAATTTGTCCAGAATGTCTTTGAGTTAACTAACAGGAGGAAAAAGCACACTTCTGATCAGTTAATTGTCTATGCTATTTCATTTAAATGCAGAATATCCAGAATATCCAAGTATCTATGGGCAATTTATTTTTAACAAAGAAGGTAAAAATATACAAAGGAGAAGAGACAGTCTCTTCAACAAGTGGTACTGGGAAAACCGGTCAACTATGTTAAAAAGAATGAAATTAGAACACTTCTCAACACCATACACAAAAATAAACTCAAAATAGATTAAAGACCTAAATGTAAGACCAGAAACTATAAATCTCTTTGAGGAAAACACAGGCAGAACTCTCTTTGACATAGATCTTTGACAGCTGGACCCTATAAGATCCACCTCCTAGAGTAATGGAAATAAAAATAAAAGTATACAAGTGGGACCTAGCTTTTGCACAATTAAGGAAAGTATAGAAAGGTGAAAAAGACAACCCTCAGAATGGGAGAAAATAACAGCAAATGAAACAAATGACAAATCTCCAAAATATACGAGCGGCTCAAGTGGCTCAATACCACACACGCACATACACAAAAAAACCCAATCAAAAAGTGAGCGGAAGACCTAACCAGACATTTCTCTGAAGACATACATATGGGTAATAAACACATGACAAGATGCTCAACATCACACATTAATAGAGAAATGCAAATCAAATCTACAATGAAGTATCACCTCACACCAGTCAGAATGGTCATCATCAAAAAAGTCTACAGACAATAAATGCTGGAGAGGGTGTGGAGAAAAGGGAAACCTCTTACACTGTTGGTGGGAATGCAAATTGATACAGCCACTATGGAGAAGAGTATGAGAGATTCCTTTAAAAACTAGGACTACAACTGCCATATGACCAAATAATCCTACTACTGGACATATACCCCGAGGAAACCATAACCGAAAAAGACACTTGTATCCCAGTGTTCACTATTATAATAGCAGCACTATTTATAATAGCTAAACCTGGATGTCCATCGATAGATGAATGGATAAAGAAGTTGTGGTACATGTACACAATGGAATATTGCTCAGCTATAAAAAGGAATGCATTTGAGTCGGTTCTAATGAAGTGAATGAACCAAGAGCCTATTATACAGAATGAAGTAAGTCAGAAAGAGAAAGACAAATATTGTATATTAATACATATATCTGTCCCATGGGGTTGCTAAGAGTTGGACATGACTGAGTGACTTTACTTTCACTTTTCACTTTCATGCACTGGAGAAGGAAATGGCAACCCACTCCAGTGTTCTTGCCTGGAGAATCCCAGGGACGGGAGAGCCTAGTGGGCTGCCATCTCTGGAGTCGCAGAGCTGGACACAACTGAAGTGACTTAGCAGCAGCAGCAGCATGGACTCTAGAAAGACAGTACTGATGACTCTATTTGCAGGGCAACAAGGGAGAAGCAGACACAAAGGACAGACTTTTGGACACAGCTAGGGTAGGAGAGGGTGAGGTGATTTGTGAGAGTAGCAATGAAACATATACATTGCCATATGTTAAACAGACAGCCAGTGGGAATATGCTGTATGACTCAGGGAACCCAAAGCTTGTGCTCTGTGACAAGACAGGTGGGGTAGAGAGGAAGGTGGGAGGGAGGTTCAAGAGGAGAGGACACATGTATACCCATGGCTGATTTATGCTAATCTATAGCAGAAACCATCACAATATTGCAAAGCAATTATCCTCCAATTAAAAATAAAATAAAATTTTAAAAAAAGATTTTAATCAATAATGATTAGAAAAAAGATAATTTAACTTCACACTCAAGTCAAATGTTGTTTGATCAACTAAGTTGTGCTTCTACCTAGAATCAACAATTTTATCTTTGCATTTGAGAAAGGAAAAATAATAATTTATTTTCAATAAAGTATTTAAAAAGGAAACAGAATCCATTCAAATAATTTGGTAATGTGAATNAAGTCAAATGTTGTTTGATCAACTAAGTTGTGCTTCTACCTAGAATCAACAATTTTATCTTTGCATTTGAGAAAGGAAAAATAATAATTTATTTTCAATAAAGTATTTAAAAAGGAAACAGAATCCATTCAAATAATTTGGTAATGTGAATTTTAAAAATCCAAATACCTTAACTTCTTCACATAATTCAGTAAGTCGAGCTTCTACATCCATTTCCTCTGAAAGGAGTAAACAGTAATTAAAGTAAGTATTTCAATGTTATATATCTGAAAATTATTTTTGAAATTTTATAAGTAAATTACTTTTAAAAACCTAGGAGGTTACAAAATATCTGGACTATATTAGATGAATTGAATTTCAATGTAATATATTTCCATAAATACATTAAACAGGTAATGTGATGATTATTAAATTATATGTTCAGATTACAGACATACCTCAAAAATACTGTGGTTCAGGTCCAGAACACTACAATTGGGCAAATATTGCAATAAAGCCAGCAACATGAATTTTTTGGTTTCTCAGTGCATATAAAAGTTATGTTTATACCATACTGTAGTATATTAAGTATACAATAGCATGTCTAAAAAAACAATATATATACCTTCATTAAAAAACACTGTATTGATTAAAAAAGTGCCAACCATTATCTGAGCCTCCAATGAGTTGTAATTTTTTTTGTAATATTTACATTAAAAAAAAATCACTGATCATAGATCACCATAATATAAGGATAATAATGAAAAAGCTTGAAATATTGGGAGAACTACCAAAATGTGACACAAAGACACAAAATGGTGCCAACAGACTTGCGTGGGACAAGGTTGCCATAAATCTTCAGTTTGTAAAAACACAGTATCCTGAAGCGCAATAAAGTGAAGTATGCCTGTATTAAATTAAAAGTCAAACACTGTCAAGAAGTACTGACTATAGGCCTCAAGTAACTAGCACAAGTGCATCATGGAAAAGATAAAACATATAACTAAAGTTTTACTGTATTTCACATATTAAAAACTCTAGTAATCTTAGTATTTTGTATTACATATACACATACTTTACCTTTTACAAAAGCTATTTCTAAAAAGTTCAAGTCAAAATAATAAAAACATACCTGGAATATAAGCTATTGAATGAAAATGAATGACGAAATTCTTTTCAACAAAAATGTAGTTTAATAAAGTTAGTTTCCTATAAGGCAGTCTAAAACCAAGGCCATTTTTTTCTATATAATCTTGACTTATATTTAATATATGCTATAACCATTTACACAGGGGGGATGCAGATTAACTTACAATTAAAATGGTAATATTTACAAAGGAATACAGAAACCAACAGGATAGAATCAGTTATTTTTTGCAGGGAGAAGATTTTGCTAACTCCTAAAATATCACATTTAGATACACTTATGTTTATCTGAAATCAAACTAAAATGAGTTTTCCTAGGACAACTCTAACAGCATAGTTATCAACACACAAAATTCCGTAATCTTGCTGCTAGAGTGACTTTAATTGATCATTCTCACACAAAGACAAGAAAACATTTTTGTGGTATCTTTGAAATCATTCCTCAGTTCACTTATCTCATAAGGTATACTAAATATTTACTTCTTGATAAAAGAATGGTAAACATGATNCTTGCTGCTAGAGTGACTTTAATTGATCATTCTCACACAAAGACAAGAAAACATTTTTGTGGTATCTTTGAAATCATTCCTCAGTTCACTTATCTCATAAGGTATACTAAATATTTACTTCTTGATAAAAGAATGGTAAACATGATAAAATTTAAATTTGATAAAATAAGCAGTTATACTGCCGAGAACAAAACCAAGCTATGATCTGAAAAATACTCCACTGATAACTAAAACCAGTAGGTTATAAATGTTTAATAATTTACAAAATATATATAAATAACCACTGATAACTAAAGAAATTTGCTTCAATTTCACAAATCACTTCACTATCAGATAAATCAGTGGCTTCTAATGTTATGTTAAAAAAAATCTGTGACAGACTCTGTGTTAAAATTGTTAACTTTCATATGCCAACATCTATTTTCATATCACTCATGTTTTCCTGAGATAGAAGAAAATCAGCAAAATTGATCTCAGTAGGTTACATATCCTATTAATTTTTAAAAAATGAGCATAAAATTTGTAGAGTTTGATACACTTTCGTTACCTTTACATACCAGAGCTTAAATGCAGAAACTGGTCTATGCATTATGATTTTTGAGAGCTACTTCAATGCAAACACCTTAAGGGATGCTTAAATGTAAAACTTAACTTCAAAATCTTTTGGTTGAAATGACTTAAATGTAATTTAGGATTTTAACTGAGTTTAATTTTTTTTAATGCCTATATACCTATTTATATAATTTTCTAGAGATTTACATAAATTTCTAGAATAACAAAGGTTATTATTTTCTTACTTTTTTTTTTGCCATGTCATGTAGCTTATGGGATCTGTTTTTCAATCAGGTTTTGAACCCAGGCCATGACAGTGAGCCCAGAATCTTAGCCAGTAGGCCACCAGGGAACTCCCTACAAACTTTTTTAACTTGGCTCCTCTTGCTAATCCAAGATGGCAACCTAGAACACATCCTTCCATATTTTCAAATATACACATATATGAGATCTGGAGCTACAGTTTTATAAAAATGGGCTCTATTTTGCAAACTTTCTGCATGAAATCTCTCAGTAGTATTTCATGCAAATCTGATATGCAGTTCTAAAGAACTTTTTAAAAAATGGCTATATAATATTTCTTGGTGTAGGGACCTCATAATTTTCTTCATACTCTATTCTTCGCTGAATGATGGATATTTATCTGTGTTTTCAGTGTTTTGTCACTAAGAATACTGTGATGAACATGAATGTACAAATACCATTACAAAGTAGTAATCCTTTCAATGCTACAAAAAACTAGTACTTCTTTCTATGAACAAAAGTGCAACTGCTAGGTCAAAGGGTAAATGTATCTTAAATTTATTTTCTAAATCTATTTGCCTACTCATCNTTTTTTTTTTTGACATACTGTCTTGAAAGTGTTAGTCGCTCAGTCATATCCTACTCTTTGCAACCCATAGACCATAACCCACAAGGCTTCTCTGTCCATGGAATTCTTCAGGCAAGAATATGGGAGTGGGTAGCCATTCTCTTCTCCAGGGGATGTTCCCCACCTAGGGATTATACCCAGGTCTCCCTCATTGCTGGCAGATTCTTTACCATCTGAACCAGGGAAGCTCATTTTATTTTATTCAAATAGCAGTATGCTTGTACATGGTCCAAGAACACTTGAATAATATAGCAAATATAATCACATGTCAAAAATCAGTCTTCAAACATCATAGCCAAAGATGCCATCAGTTCAGTTCAGCCGCTCAGTCGTGTCTGACTCTTTGCAACCCCATGAATTTCAGCACACCAGGCCTCCCTGTCCATCACCATGCTTGCCTAAAATATATGATCTTGCCAATGTAAAACCACATCCACACCTCAGTCACCACCAAACCACTCAGTAGAACTTCCTTAACTGTGACCTGTTTGAAGCTACCAGTTTGAGCACTGTTGATTATTTTTTCAAGCTTAAATAGCTGTAGGGATCTCAGCAGGGGTTGGAGGAACCAGCTCAACCTTGGCACAGTGCCAAAATGTGGTCAGCTGAAGCTTGGAAGTAAGTCACAGGAGCGTTGACCAGAGCCAGGACCTTCTCTGCAACGTTACGGACAAACTGGGCCATGGTTCTAGGATGGAAAGTCCGCCACCCCAACTGGCTGCCTGAGTGTCATTCATCTGGACGTGAAAAAGAGGTTTTGAATATCACATTTTAAGGGAAAGTGGAGTATGGATGATTTTGTTATTATATGGCAAAAAATTTTGTATATCATACAAGGATGTGATAGCTGTGCTACAAGAATACAATATATATAGGCATTACCAGACCAAGCCTTCGTAACAACATTTTAATTCACAGGAAAGTCACCATCAGAAAAACAGATAATCTTAATTTAACACAGAATATCTCATCACAGCAAAATTTCTGCACAAAAATAAAAGAATGAAAATGGGGCTGCAATCAAAGTAAATTTTAGAGTGATTTGTTATTCAAGCAGAAAGCCATTTACCAATACAAGTTAATTAAATTGTGCTTGATTTCAACAGCTGAAGAAATCTGTACATAAAACAAACATGTTTAAGACTATTAGCCGCTTGTGAGAACAGTTGCTTGAGGGCCTGGGGAGCAGCATCAATAGTCAATTTAAAAACAAGACAAAAGATTTTAGCATTGTTTTCCTTGGCTCTTGATGAGCTGACGGATGCTACTGATCCTCAATGATTGGTTATTTGAGAAGTCCAAACAGAGTTTGAAGTGACCAAAGTATTAACCTCTGTGAAAAGTATGTGTGGAAAAGAGCAGAGGTGAGACAGAAGTTGAGAAATACAAATTCAGCACAACCTGAAGTAGAATCTGCTATGATGTGTGACAACTGATGATGGTAAAAATGTATATGCCACAGGAAAAGGCTCAGTTGGACAAATTTACAAGGCTTGTGAAAAGGGAAGTTTGTACATTGTTCATCAGAAGCTAGTTTGCGGAAAATATGTGAATCTATTGTGTTCTTGAAATCTACTGTGCGTGTTATTGCAGTGTCAGTGGCGAATTTCATTGCTGTTGGGGACTTAACAATTGTTAGTTCCAAGAATTCTTGCCAGAAATAGAAGCTAAATATCTTGACCTATCACACAGTAGTTCAATGGCTTAGTGGTAAAGTCTTGCTGTAATTTTTAAAACTTTTAGGCATGAGGGACTTCCCTGGTGGTGCAGTGGGTANAAGGGAAGTTTGTACATTGTTCATCAGAAGCTAGTTTGCGGAAAATATGTGAATCTATTGTGTTCTTGAAATCTACTGTGCGTGTTATTGCAGTGTCAGTGGCGAATTTCATTGCTGTTGGGGACTTAACAATTGTTAGTTCCAAGAATTCTTGCCAGAAATAGAAGCTAAATATCTTGACCTATCACACAGTAGTTCAATGGCTTAGTGGTAAAGTCTTGCTGTAATTTTTAAAACTTTTAGGCATGAGGGACTTCCCTGGTGGTGCAGTGGGTAAGAATCTGCCTGCCAATGCAGGGGATATGTGTTCAGTCCCTGGTCAGGGAAGATCCCACATGCCACGCAGCAACTAAGCCCGTGCTCCCAACTCCCGAGCCTGTGCTGTAGAGCTCTCAAGCTGCAACGACCGAAGCCCGTACACTTAGAGCCTGTGCTCCACAATGAGAGAAGCCACCACAGTCAGTCCTTCACTGTAAGGAAGAGTAGACCCCAACTGCCAAAACCAGAGAAAGTCTGTGGCAGCAGTGGAGATCCAGCACAGCAAAAAGTTCATTCATTAATTAAAAATTATGGAACTGTGCTTATTTCTTTCTTAAAAAAGTTTAAGGCTGAGCCATGAAACAAATCTCAACTAATTTCAAAAGACTGAAATCTTACACAGTGTTTTTCTGACGGCTAAAATAGTTAGAAATCAATAATAAGAAATTCTGAAGGGTTTCAAATATGTGGAAATTAAACAGCATACTTCTAAATAACAAACACCTGCATCAAAAAAATGAATCCCAAAGAATATTAAAAACTTTTCTGAACTGAATAAGAAAAACACAAATGATGTCTGTGTTATATATTAAAGCAGTTTTTGGAACAAAATCTCTAGCTTGAAATTCTTATAAGACAAAGATGTTTTAAGTCTAAAGTTTCCACATTAAGAAACAAGGAAAATGAAAATAAAATTTAAGAAAGGAGAAAGAGGACATAAATATAAAAGCAAAAATCAAGGAAATAAAAACACAAATATAGAGAAACTTACAAAGCCAAAATTTGATTCTTTGAAAAAAATTAATAACATTGACAAATAACTAGATTGATTAAGAGAAAAGAAAACACAAATTGCCAATATAGACATAAAAGAGGGAATACCAGGGACTTCTCTTGTGGTCCAGTGGGTAAGGATCTTCCTTGCAATGCAGGGGACAGGGATTTGAACCCTGCTCCAAGAAGATCCCGTGGAGCTACAAAGCTAGTGTGTCACAACTGCTGAGCCCGAGCTCTAGAGCTTGGGAGCCGCAACTGCTGAGACCATATGCTGCAACTATTGAAGCCCACTTGTCCTAGAACCTGTGCTCAATAAGAGAAGGCACCACAATGAAAAGCCGACCGCCACAACTAGAGAGTACCCCCACCAGCTGCAACTGGAGAAAGCCCAAGGGCAGCAACAAAGACCAGATGAAGAAAAAATGAAATTAATCTTCACCAAAAAAAAGAGAGAGAACCAGAAAGATGAGACAGAATGATCAAGTTGGTTTTACCTCAGGAGTTTACAGTTGAAAGATCAATGTTATCTACTGTATTAGAAAAAGAAAAACTATACACACATCTCAAAAGATGTATAACACACATCTCAAAAGATGCATAGAGAGTTTTACAAAATTCAACATTTATTCTCGATAAAAATTTGTGAGAAGCAGAAGGGGGTTTCCTGATTTTGATAAAGGGCATTCTTAGCTATACCATATTTAATACTGAAAAACTGAATTGTCTCCCTTTAATATCAAGACGAGGCAAGGAAGGATGTTCAGTCTCACCACTTCTATTCAACATTATACAAGATGCAATAATACAACAAAAATAAGTGAAATACATGCAGACTGGAAAGAAAGAAAACTATCTTCATTCACAAATAACATGGTCATGCACACAGAAAATCTTAAGGCAGTTGCCAAAGCTTTTAAAACTAATAGATAAATTTAGCAAGTTGTAGGATACATGGTCAATATACAAAAATCACATGTGTTTCTAGACACTAACTTGGACAGTTGGAATTTGAAAATATTTAAAATTATATTTTGTTGTTGTTTAGTTGCTAAGTTGTGTCCAACTCTTTGCAACCCCAGGGACTACAGCCTGCCAAGCTCCTCTGTGCCTGGGATTTCCCAGGCAAGAATACTGGAGTGGGTTGCTGTTTCCTTCTCCAGGGGATCTTCCTGACCCAAGGATGGATTCTTTCCTGCAGGTGGATTCTTTCCACGGAGGCACCAGAGAAGCCCCAAATTTTATAAAGCATATTAAGTGCTTAACATTTAATATACTTAACAAACTATGGGCAAAACATTGAAAAGAAAAATTAAAGATCTAAAAAATGGGAAGATAAACTCTATTGTTGAATGGAACGACTCAATATGGCTAAAAATGTCAATTCCCCAAACTCATTTCTAGAACCTGTGCATTCTCAGGCACAGTCCCAACAGGCTGTATTGTAACACTGACAGATATGTTCTAAGTTTAAATGGAAATGCAAAAGATCTAAAATAGCCAAAGTAATTCTGAAAATAAAGTCCAATGTTGGAATGCTCTCACAATTGTATTTCAAGACTTAATTTAAGGCTACAGTAATCAAGACAGTGTGGCATTGGCATAGACAAGGATATTTATACAGCTCAATGAAGCAGAATATCATCCAGAAAAGACCCACACTTATATGGTCAATTGATTTTTATAAATGTACTATTTCAATGGGAAAAGAAAATATTTTCAACAAATTGTGCTATAATAACTGAATAAACACACGAAAAAATTGGACTATGATCCCTATGTCATACTACATACTGAAATTAATTCAAGATAAATTTTAGACCTGAATGTAAAAGCTAAAACCAAAGAAAGAAATATAGGAAGATATTTTTCAAATGTGAATAAGCAGATTTCTTAGGAAAAGTACAAAAAAAAAAAAACCCTCTACTAAATATTAGTGATCAAATATGTCAAAAATTTAAACTGATATTTTGCCCCTCAAGAAATGACTTAAGTAAATGAAAAGGCAACCAACTAAAGATGAACAAAAATCTTGTATCCAGAACACGTAAGGAACTATTAAACCAATAATAAAAAGACAACCCCATGAGTAAATGGGCAAGACTTAAACAGGGACTTCACAAAAGAAGACTACAAATGGTCAGTAAACACATGAAGAAGGCTTGAATGCTAGTAGTCATCCGAGAAACACAAAATAAACCACTATGTATTTATTTCTGGATTCCATTTCACACCCATAAAGTAACTAAAAATTTAAACACTGACAACACCAAATGCTGCTGCATGTGGAATAACCGGAACTCTTCTACGTTGCTGATGGACACATAGACTGCTTCAAACACTTTGAAAAACCATTTCAAAATCGTTACAAAAGAAGCCCAAAAGTTCTATCCCTAGGTATTTGTTTATTCAAGGAAAATATGAGCAAATGACCAATGAAATACTTGCCTAGGAATGTTCCCAGTAGCTTTATTCATACTAGCCAAAATGTGGAAACAAATCAAATGTCCATCAGAAGAAAAATGGATTAAAAAATTGTAGTATATTTGTACAATATGATACTCCTTAGTGATTAAAAAAAAGAATCATTGATACATAGGAGAACATGGAAGTCAGGGGCAAAAGAATACACAGAGTATGATTCTTCTTATATGAAGTTCAAGAACAGGCCAAACTAATCCTTAGAGATGGAAATTAGAGCATGTAGGATATTGTCACTCAGTCGTGTCCAGCTCTTTGTGACATCATGGACTGTTGCCCACCAGGCTCCTCTATCCATGGAGTTTTCCAGGCAAGAATACTGGAGTGGGTAGCCATTCCTTTCTCCAGGGGATCTCCCCAACCCAGGGATAGAACCCAGGTCTCCTGCATTTCTGAGTTTCTTTTGTAATTATTTTGAAAGTTTTTCAAAGTGTTTGCAGCACTTTATGTGCCCACCAGCAAAGTAGAAGAGTTCCAGTTATTCCACATGCACCAACACTGGTATTGTCAGTGTTTAAAATTTTACCGGTGGGGTGATGGAACGTTCTATATCATCACAGGAAGTTGGTTACATAGGTTGGTTACTCAAAACTCCTTGAATTGTACACGTAAGATTTTTCCATTTCATTATATGTAAGGATTAGCTCAACTAAATACGAAGTACAATTAACTGAGAGAGCCTGGGAAGATGGGGCAGAGCCCACATGCTTATAGCGGAAGGGCCCGGTACACCACGCTAGGGAAGTCAGCTTTGGCTCTGTAAGAAATGGGGGGCTACTGATGGGTAACAAGTAGGGTAGTGTCTTAAAGTGTGCATTTGAGACAGGTTACTGAGATGCTTCATATGAAGAAAGACATAAACTTTCCTGATATTCATTTTTTATATCAGTTTTATAGATGGAAATGTTATAGCCCCTTTGCTGTTAAGCTTAGCACAGCACAAAAATGAGGGCTTGTGCTTTTCCTTTCTCCATCACTCTTTCCCAAGAGAGCCCTTCTAGTTCTTGCAATTTTGTTTTATAGAAAAGTATATCCCTAGATTGGAATTATTTTCCTAAGTATATTCCGTAGGTTGATAGGGAGCTCTTGCAGGAGAGCCAGAATTTCATTGATTTACAGAATGGAGGAGACTCTAGACTTCAGAATGCAAAGGTTTTGGCTTCAGAGGTGCAATTTTAGTTACAATTCAGGAGCTTTAGAGGAAAAAAATGAATCAACATGAAAAATGTGAGGATTTTACATGAAAACAGAGAAGTGCCAAGTTCTGGCTTATGCCTTCCACTTCGGGGCAGCCCCCTCTAGCCTGCTCCACCCTATCACTGTCCCCCTCTTGGCTCATTGACCTTGTGTTCGTGGCCTTGAGGGGACATGATGTTGCCTGTAGCAGTCTTCCCAAAGTCTCTGAGAGGGTATTTTAACTTTGTTAGTGTTGGCTCTTTCACTGAGAGTTGTAGAGAATCTAAATTAGGATTAAAGATATGAGGAAGGCCATTGGCTTCACAGAGCTTCCAAGGCGTGTGTTGGTTAGGCTTGCATTGTTTTATAAATATAGAATCATCTTTTCATGCACCTGTTGGCTACCTGCGTGTATACTTTGGGAAAAATATCTTTTTAGATCCTCTGTCTATTGTTCCTTTTTTGATTAGGCTGTTTGTTTTATTAATATTGGATTGTAGGAGTTGTTTGTCTACTTTGGATATTAACCTCTTGTCAGCAACATCATTGGCAAATATTTTCTTCCAGTCTGTAGGTTGTCTTTCAGTTTTGTTCATGGTTTCCTTTGCTGTGTAAACATTTTTAAGTTTGATTAGGTCTCATTTGTTTTTTTGCAGGTTTTTTTTTTTTTTTTTTTGTCATACCAGGCAGCATGCTGGATCTTAGTTCCCCAACCAGGCATTGAACCTGTGCCCCTGGGAAAGTCCCACATTTATTTATTTTTGCTTTTATTTCTTTTGCCTTGGGAAATTGATCTATAAAACATTGCTATAATTTATGTCAGAGGATGGTTTGTTTTGCCTGTGATCTCTTCTAGGAGTTTTATGGTGTCCTGTCTTATCTTTAGTTCTTTAAAACCATTTTGAGCTTATTTTTGTATATGGGGTGAAGGAGTATTCTAATTTTATTGATTTAAATGTCACTTATTAGAGAAATGCAAATCAAAACCACAATGAGGTATCACTTCACACTGATTAGAATGGCGTTCATCAAAAAGTACAAATAATAAATGCTTGAGAGGGTGTGGAGAAAAGGGAAACTTCTACACTCTTGGTGGGAATGTAAATTGGTACAGCCACTATAGAGAACAGTATGATTGTTCCTAAAAAATTGAGAATAGAGTTACCATATGACTAAGCAATCCCACTTCCAGGTATATATCCAGAAAAAAAAATGAAAACTCTANCCAACCCAGGGACTGAACCTGCATCACGCCTCCTGCATTGGTAGTGAGTTCTTTTTTTTTTTTTTTCTGGTTATGCTGAAAACATCTTAAAAATTTTTTTAATTGATTATTTTAATTGGAGGCCAATTACTTTACAATATTGTGTTGGTTTTTGCCATACCTTGACATGAATCAGCCATGGGTGTACTTGTATCCTACCATTCTGAACCCCTCTCCCATATCCCTCCCCACCCCATCCCTCTGCGTTGTCCCAGAGCACCAGCTCTGAGTGCCCTGCTCCAAGGAGAGTTTTATATTCTGTCAGGTTGACAACCACTGACTAATGATCTCCAGGGTGTCTTCCACTTCCAAAGGTCATGACCAGTGTCCACTGTGTGGCAGAGAGAGTGTCACTGAGAGGGTAAGATTTATTTCTTTTCTTTTAGCCATGCCACGAGGCTTGCAGAGATTTTAGTTCCCTGACCAGAGGCTGAGCCCATGCCCTAAGCAGTGAAAGCATGGAGTGCTAACCCCTGGACTGGCAGGCAGTTCCCCAGGAGGATGAGACTTTTTTGATTGAGGTTGGGGAAATATTGGGGTAGGGAGATAATTTTGGATAACTTTAGAAATTATACAATTGAGTATACATAAAAAATTATATGGAAACAAGTATGATGTTTACCCCCCGAAAGAGGAAAATCAATGTTATTCTGAAAAGAATACTTCCAGCATGATTTTCTAACAGGCAAGCCTACTAGGAATAACCATCTTAAAAATGTGCAGTTGATAAATTAAGCTATAATTAGAAAGAGAATAAGAGAATAAATTCCAGATGCCTCTATTTCATGTAGCAGCACGGGGACACTTAAGCATGGGCTGTTCAGCTTAAGTTAGAGATGACAAGTGTTTGCCACAGAATGGAGTTAAATAGTTTTGGTAGAATGCCTTTAATCAACATTCTCGTGGTGGGTTATTCTTTATTGATGATAGAAGGAAAATAAACTGAGGAATCTTAGCATAACTGAGGAAACATAACATTTTGATTTACAGTTAAGGGTGATTGTTTAGAATCTGTCATTTATTCAGCTGTTTTGAGAGAGTCACTGAAATAAAAAGCATACTTCTGGGTCAGAAAAATCACAAAAAGAAAACATTTTAAAATCCAATAAATCCTCTCACTAAGTAAACGAAATTCTCTAGGCTAGAAAGAGCCATTCATACTGGGATATTCAGTATCTTCCAGGAATGGAGTTAATTATTGAAGGAGGGACTTTCTTGGTGGTCCAATGGTTAAGAATCTGCTTTGCAGTGCAGGGAACACGGGTTCAAACCCTGGCCAGGAAAGTAAGATCCCACCTGCTGTTGAGCAACTGAGCTTGTGTCCCACAATTAGAGAGAAGCCTGCGTGCCAGAACAAAAGATCCCTATGATACAACAAAGGTCCCATGGGCTGCAACTAAGACCCAACACAGCCAAATAAATAAATTTTTTTTAAGTATTGAAGGAGCCACAAAATGGGTAAGATGATGTCCTCAAAACAGACACAGTGAATTCTTGCCCCATCAACACACCTATTATCTTTCCCTCTGGCATCAAAATTAATTTGAAAATACATGTTGTCCTTATAAGTTTCTGCATGATGATTCTCTAGAGAGGTCTAACATTATTAAATTTGCAAACTCATGCATCTTCTAGAGAACAAGTGCATCTCGGCAAATGTAGAGTTTATGTAATTATTGTCTATTCATGGCTCCACAAACACTGCATCCTCGCTGGCAGTATAACAACTATTAATTTGTGGAATGTGTTGCATGCTACTTTTGTTAATAATACTGCACATATGTTGTCCAGAAAAGTCACACAAAGCCCAGATTTCAATTACTTTATCTCACTGTCTGTTTAAGAGCATTGTCTGCTTGTTTAGCACCATTAAAATATATACATATATATTTCAGTCCTGTTAAACTTACCTTTAGATAACTCCCTCTTCTGCTTCCCTTTGTGTGGGCTGTTCCACATTTTTGCCGCTTCCTTCATCTGTGCTCTCCTTGGACCAGTTTGATGAAAAACAAATGTATGAACATTAAAAAAAAACTTTTTGTCTACATTTCCTCTTCTTGCCTACAAACGCACATGCAGATGCAGTATTTGATCCCTTGTTCTCAGAACAAGAGGTTTTCCTCCTAGTATGTAAAAACTCTGTAAATAACACTTAAATTTAAAAATTCTTTAAATTTTTACCTAGTAGTATTACACATTCAGGGCTTCCCTGCTAGCTCAGATGGTAAAGAATCCACCAGCAATGCCGGAGACCTGGGTTCGATCCCTGGGTTGGGAAGATCCCCTGGAGGAGGGCATGGCAACCCATTCCAGTATTCTTGCCTGGACAAGAATTCAGTATTCTTGTCCCATGGACAGAGGAACCTGGAGGGCTATAAGTCTACAGGGTTGCAAAGAGTCAGACACGACTGAGTGACTAAGCACAGCCCATTACACACTATTCATAGAAAAAATTAAAAAATCAGAGAGTATAGGTACTCAAAATAACTTTCATCTTCTCACTGCTGCTAAGTCACTTCAGTCGTGTCCGACTCTGTGTGACCCCATAGACGGCAGCCCACCAGGCTCCCCCATCCCTGGAATTCTCCAGGCAAGAACATGGGAGTGGGTTGCCATTTCCTTTTCCAACGTATGAAAGTGAAAAGTGAAAGTGAAGACGCTCAGTCATGTCCAGACTCTTTGCGACCCCATGGACTGCAGCCTACCAGGCTCCTCCGCCCATGGGATTTTCCAGGCAAGAGTACTGGAGTGGGTTGCCATTGCCTTCTCCCTACCCTAACTCTAATTGACCCTACTTTTTCACTTCTGGAAGTCAACAACAGTAAGTAATTATGAGCTCACTAATTAATCATCGCCTACTGTTGTTGATTTCCAGATTTTCATCTTTAGCCCAGACTTCTCTTCTGAGTCCATCCTAGCATACCCCCTTGACTACAGACTGTTCACATTTGGATGTCCACCGACACCTTAGTTGAATCTCTTTAACTGTCATCTTTATCTTTTCTCCAATATTTATTCCTTATATCTCTCCAGTGGGGTCATGATCAGAGACGTCCTGATCCCTTCTGCTCATCATCTCTTCACCTAATCAGTTCTCAAGACCTGCCAATTTTACATCAATGTTCTTGAAGATGTCCCCCAGGCTCCCATTTCCCCATCTCCCGACACCATCATTATATCCTACCTGCATGATGGCACTCATCTCCCAATTGGTCTTCTTGCATCCAGTCTGGTCCATCTTATCTCCATCCTCATTACATTCCCAGCTACACAATTATGTTCACAGCCGTCACCATAAATGGGATCCACAGTTAGAATGTGCTGGCCTCCTTGTCATCTTTGAGCAGTTACACATGCCTTCCCTTGCTGGAAATGCTCTCACCTCCTTTGTTCTGCTGGTGGACACGTGCTCATCCTTCACTTCTAGTTTTCTCCCTTCTGGGCATCCTTCCCTGACACGGACGCTGTTAAGCGCACCTTCCTCTGTGCTCCCCTAACACCTGTATCTAATCCCCTTTTCATATTCTCTGTCCAGTGATGTCAGATTTTTGTCATTTCCTCATATGTGCCAAACTCTGTATTACTTCTAGGCCCTCCAACATGCTTTTACCTCTACCAGAACTTTCTCTTCCACATGTCTCTTTCTCTATCTGTCTTTCAGTTTTCAGCTTAAACATCGTTTCCTTTAGGAGGCCTTCTGATCATACACTCAGTCAGTCAGTCAGTTCAGTTGCTCAGTCGTGTCCGACTCTTTGTGACCCCATGAATCGCAGCACGTCAGGCCTCCCTGTCCATCACCAACTCCCAGAGTTCACTCAAACTTATGTCCATCGAGTCAGTGACACCATCCAGCCATCTCATCCTCTATCATCCCCTTCTCCTCCTGCCCCCAATCCCTCCCAGCATCAGAGTCTTTTCCAGTGAGTTAACTCTTTGCATGAGGTGGCCAAAGTACGGGAGTTTCAGCTTCAGCATCATTCCTTCCTAAGAATACCCAGGGCTAATCTCCTTTAGAATGGACAGGTTGGATCTCCTTGCAGTCCAAGGGACTCTCAA
Source organism: Neotragus pygmaeus (assembly GCA_006410875.1). Lineage (NCBI taxonomy): Eukaryota > Metazoa > Chordata > Mammalia > Artiodactyla > Bovidae > Neotragus > Neotragus pygmaeus. The sequence goes on along the minus strand of SJYV01055231.1, from coordinate 563,136 downwards.
GAGTCTTCTCCAACACCACAGTTCAAAAGCATCAATTCTTCGGCGCTCGGCTGTCTTCACAGTCCCACTCTCACATCCATACATGACAACTGGAAAAACCATAGCCTTGACTAGACGGATCTTTGTTGGCAAAGTAATGTCTCAGCTTTTGAGTATGCTATCTAGATTGGTCATAACTTTCCTTCCAAGGAGTAAGTGTCTTTTAATTTCATGGCTGCAGTAGATTGACACTATTGTTTAGTTGCTAAATTGTGTCCAACTTTTGGCAATCCCATGGTCTGCAGCACACTAGGCTTCCCTGTCCTTTATTAGCTCCTAGAGTTTGCTCAAATTCATGTTCATTGAGTTGGTGATGCCATCCAACCATCTCATCTTCTGTTGTTTCCTTCTCCTCCTGCCTTCAATCTTTCCCAGCATCAGGATCTTTTCCAATGAGTCAGCTCTTTGCATCAGGTGGCCAAAGTAATCTTGCTGTCCAAGGGACTCTGAAGAGTTTTCTCCAGTACTACAGTTCGAAAGCATCAATTCTTAGGCATTCAGCCTTCTTTATGACTACTGGAAAGATCGTAACTTTGACTATATGGACCTTTGTTGGCAAAGTGATGTCTTTGCTTTATAGTACACTATCTAGGTTTGTCATAGCTTTTCTTCCAAGGAGAAAGTATCTTTTAATTTCATGGCTGCAGTCACCATCTGCAGTGATTTTAGAGCCCAAGAAAATAAAATCTGTCACTGTTTCCACTCATCTATTTGCCATACACTTGATTAAGTCCTCCTCCCCTTTTTTTAAAGATCACTCATATAGCTTCCATGGTGGCTCTGATGGTAAAGAATCTGCCTGCAATGTGGGAGACCCAGGTTCAATCCCTCGATTGCAAGGATCCTCTGGAGAAGAAAATGGCTAGTCACTTCGATATTCTTGCTTGGAGAATTCCGTGGATGGTGGAGCCTGGCAGGCAACAGTTCATGGGGTTGCAAAGAGTTGGACATGACTAAGCACTAACACTTTAATAGTTCTTCATACTTTCCTTGTCACAACTGTTTATTGTTAAAACTTTTGTCTTCTCCACTATACTATATATATGATGGGATCATGCTCTGAGTCTTTCTTCTTTCTTGTTGTACCCAAGACACTAACACCATGCTTAGCACCCAACAGGCACTCTATAAATACTTCTTAAATAAATAAATGAATTAAACTTCTTATCACATTGTGATAATAATCTGTTTAAGGTGTCTCTCTTGGCAAGGACCATTCTATTTGTAGTCGCATGATTAGCACCTAGTACAATGCCTGTACTTGGCAAGCAGTTAATAAATCTAAGTTGAATGAATGATCTGCAATCAGCAAATCAAAATGGCTCAACTTTTTACTGAGCTGGTGTGGATGTCTTTAACTCATTCACTTTATAGCCATTAGTTTATCTGCCTAAGAACTTAGACCCACAGGTTATAATCAACATATTTATCCCATTGGAAAAATAAGCTAGAACCTAGATCACTTCAAATTTGGTTTCTTCTCTCTTATTTTTCAAGTATTATGAGAGTGATATTAAATTATAAGTCAGTTTCTGTCCAGAAAAGGATGGGCAGAGAATGTTTCACTGTATAAGCCTAACTCTACCGTAACAGTTCTGGGAGGCAATACGGTGCTCAATTAATTGAGAAGCATGATGAAGATAGGTAGGTTGCTGAATCCTACACTTTTCCCATTGTATTATACCACCTAGGCACAAAGATGCCTTGTTTGTTTACCTCTAATGTCTCTATTGTGTTGTATTTTTTATACTGAAAATTATTCATTGTTTGAACAAATTAGCTAACATTTATTTGAATCCTATCATGATCCAGGGTCTAAAGTTAAGTATTCTAGATATTTTAAACTTCAAAAAGTTGTCAGACCTTCTTATATCATAGGTGTCAAAACTGAGAGAGTGACTTGGAATACAGCTTGTAAGCAATAAGCAACAGAATAGGAATTCAAACTCTGATTTGTGTGACTATAAAAACACTGATTTTGAGCTTCCCTTAGGCTTCCTAGTAAAGAATCTGTCAATGCAGGAGACACACATCCGATCCCTGGTCTGGAAACATCCCTCAGGTTGCAGAGCAACTAAGCCTTCGAGCCACATCTATCGAGCCTGTGCTCTAGATCCCCAAACCACAACTACTGAGCCATCAAGCCACAGCCACTGAAGTCCCTGTGCCCCAGAGCCCACGCTCCATAACAAGAGAAGCCACAGCAATGAGAAACTCGTGCAACACAACTTGCGAGTAGCCCCCACTTACCATGAGTAACCCCCACTTGCCACAGGCAGAGAAAAGCCTGTGCAGCAATGAAGACCTCCTGCAGCCAACAGAACAAAACAAAACAAAACCACAAGTCTTTTGTTTTCCTGTGGTCAACACTATATTTCTGTTGGGCTGAATAAGGATGACACTTCAGATAATCCAACCAAATATCTCTGGATCTTGCCCCTGCCTTGGAGGAAAGGAAATGTTCTTGTAGGGGGAAAACATTCCAGTCCTTCAACTGACACCTTTGACCTCTTCAGTGTACAAACCAAGTCAGAATAATAAGCCTTGGCCCTTCAGGGAATGAAAAGGATAAAGAGAATGGAGAAATTTTGTGCAAATCAGTTTACAGAAAATAAATAACAAAATGAGTTAAGTTGCCAGGTGCTAGACAAATGATGATGCAAATTACTTAATGACAAGCAAATATTAGTGTTGTTAGACAGTAGTTGAAAAGCACCATGGATATCCTCAAAATGATGTCAACAACTTTATTTACAAAACATACAGTAAAATATTGACTGTAGGCAGAATGTACCTCTAATAAGCTCTTAGTTCTTTAGCAAGTTCCATATAAATAAGGAAGGAGCATTTCTGTATGCTGAACTGCTTCTTTTAAAAGTTAGTATAAATTAAAAAAAAATTTTTTTAAGTTTTCTATGGCTTCCATCCCCAGAAAGGTGATCTGAAGTTTCACTTTTAATCCAAACCAATTTTCAGCAATATAACAATTTCAATAGAAGAATCTTTTTTTTTTTTTTTTAAGAATTTGTCATAAAAAAGTTGACTGTGCTTTAAAGGTAATTTTTTTCCAGGTCATTTTTTGGCCATTAGTGTCAAGTGTAGTCTAAATATCATATTTTTCCTGATTAGCAACTTTGTTTCAGGTACATTCTTTAACAGTTTCTTTCAGACTCTAGGAAATCGCCACAGAAACCGAATTAAACTAAAATGCTACTTCTTAGTTGTCCTTCAAAAATATTTCAGTGTGTCTGTATGCTGTGCTCATGAAACGGGCAATGGTAAAATCCCCTCATATTTATAGCATTGCAATACTATGAAAACTGATCAAGTCTTCATCAATCTCGCTAAGGCTGTTGAGGCGGCTTTCCCATAATTTGTAAGAAAGGAAGTCACTTTTCCTGAGATAATTTTTAAAAACACATAAATTATTTTTAAAGATAGTTTCTTTGATTCTGGAAAATATTACTTAACATATTATCTAAGAACAACTGTGGATCTTTAAGAACATATTTTTCAAACTTAAATGCATGGTCTGATAAGGAGTAGAATGAAAGGAATAACAACATTTAGAATCTTTGAAATTGGGACTGTCCCAGAAAATTTTGGATATCATGGGCACCAATTTTAGATATATGGTGACCATGACAATCCTATACAATTCTCTCACTTTTCATTATCCTTTAAGCAAGTAATCTGCAATTCCTAGCTGACAGTGCAGTGTTATGAGTTTACACTGATGATTGTAAATCATCAGAATCTGTTGTGTCTGAAAAAGAATTAAGTCATGCAGAAAATACCTATGGTATCTTCTGAATGCTCACACATCAATACACTCTATTGCCCTTAAAAACTTCTCAGAGAGAAGGAAGTGACAGATTCATGTTTGCTTCTTTGCAGAGTCATAATGTGCACGGTCTACTTTCAAGTTCATTTCCATTTGCTCAATCAATGATTCTGCTTCATTCATAGAATCTGAGAGTTAGGAAATCAGAAAAGATGACTCTATAAGCTGTTTGCTGCCACTTACTGGATAACCAATCTTCTTGCCTAAACAAACAGAGAAGAATTTTTAACTACTTCCTGGCAGTCATATACGTGAACCTTCAAATGTCTCTAAAGGTCAGAAACATTTTAGTCACAAATTGATAAAAAACAATTACTTCCCTAATCTGTTATATATTTCCTCATAAAACATATACTCCTTCCTGCTATTTATGTTGTTTTTATTTCCTGCCCAGAAAAAGGAAAATATAGTTTATATCTAAAACAGAATTTCTTGGGAATTCCCTGGCAATACAGCGGTTAGGACTTGGTACTTTCAACGCTGAGGACCCAGGTTCCACCCCTGGTCGGGGAACGAAGGTCCTCCAAGCCATGCTGCATGGGCAAAAAAACAACAAGAAAACAAACAAAGAACAAACAAACAAAAAAACAGAATTTCTGGGGATTAAAAAAAGAGGAAGGGTTAGGACATCACACACAGAATGAAGAGAGTAAGAAGAACCTGCGTAGTTAATTATAACTCAGAATGTTCCAAAGCATAAAGCTACAAAATGAAACACTTTTCTCAGAATAAGTGGCATCTGTTGCCTCCACAAATGTCTGCAAGGTTTATTTGCTTTGTGTACAATATTCCAATTGGGTAGGCTCTGGGAATCACTACTACATGTCATCATCCCCATTCCTGTATACCGTATATCCATTAGAAAGAAGCCTTTGAACACTGTTACAGTCAACAGGTGTCTAATCTTTCTAATACTACATTTTTTGCTCTTGATTGTGCCTCAGCTGTCACTGAAGTTTGCCTACTTACAGCTGGGGACATCAGCTCCTCCAAATAGCCCCTTTACTTGGAGAATGATTTTGGCTTGTGAAATTATTTTTGTGGCTTTGGCTTGTGTATTAGCCTTTTGTGGCCATCTGTGTAAATGTAGTCAGAATGCCAATAGATCTAATCTCAAAGTTTTATCAAAAAATACCGTCAGAGGACTTTCTTGATGGTCCAGTGGTTAAGAATTCACTTGCCAACGCAGGGGACATGGGTTTGATCCCTAACCTGGGAAGATTCCACATGCCGCAGGGCAACTAAGCCCAACTACCAAGCCCAGGTGCCTAGAGCCTGTGCTCTGCAACAAGAGAAGCCACTGCAATGAAAAGCCCATGCATCGCAGCTAGAGAGTAGCCCTTGCTCAATGCAGCAAGAGAAAGCTCGAGCGCAGAAAGACACAGGGCAGCCAAAAAGAAATAAATTAATATTATAACATTGGAGAAGGCTCTGATGCTGGGAGGGACTGGGAGCAGGAGGAGAGCAGGATGACAGAGGATGAGATGGCTGGACGGCATCACTGACTCGATGGACGTGAGTCTGAGTGAACTCCGGGAGTTGGTGATGGACAGGGAGGCCTGGCGTGCTGGATTCATGGGGTCACAAAGAGTCGGACACGACTGAGTGACTGAACTGAACTGATTATTGAAAAAACATATAATTGAATTACAACTAGTTGTATCTGACATANGTTGGTGATGGACAGGGAGGCCTGGCGTGCTGGATTCATGGGGTCACAAAGAGTCGGACACGACTGAGTGACTGAACTGAACTGATTATTGAAAAAACATATAATTGAATTACAACTAGTTGTATCTGACATAATCTTATATCTCTGAGCTCCAGCTTTAAAGAGAATGAAAGTGAAAGTCAGTTGTGTCCAACTCTTTGCAACCCCGTGGACTGTAGCCTGCCAGGCTCCTCTGTCCCTTCTCCAAGGGATCTTCCCAACCCAGGGATCAAACCCAGTCTCCTACACTGCAGGTGAATTCTTTACCATCTGAGCCACCAGGGAAGCCCTTAAAAGGCATGAATAATCCCTACATAAAGGGTAGACTAGCGGTTTCTTTCTCCTACACTTTGCAGACACTAAGCACCTTGCACGACGTATTGCGTTAACTCTGCACAACACTACAAGTAGGGGAAAATGTCTCATTTTACAGAAAAGGAAATTGATACTCCAGAAAAGCCAAGCAGCTTGTCACAGGGTGTACAGTTAAGCAGTACAAAGCCGGGACTCTCAGTGACTTTGACAACAGAGCACATCTCTTAGTCACTGGGCCCTTCAGCATCCCTAATTAACCTAGATAATTGAAGTAATCATATCCTTGGCACATGTGATGCAAGTCTTAGTCTACCATTTGCTGATACTACAATGAATAAAAATATTATATTTATATATTTTTAAAGATATGTATGGAGTAAGCATCTGCCTCTCTAAGCCAATGCATTTTGGGGGATTCTGACTCTCAACAGGTCATCTCCACTCCCACGATCCTCAAACTCAACAGATCCCAAAGAGACTCTGTACTGACCCTCAGGGATGGTCTTCATCCCGTCTGCCCATGGCAGCAAAGGCAACATCATCCAACCACTCAGTTGCCCAAGCCGGAAGCCTTGTATCATCTAGATTTCTCTTCCTCCCTCTCTCCCCACATAAATCACTAGGTCTGTTGGCGCAATTTCCTAAATGTCTCTTAAATCCATTTACCTCTTTCCACCCCTCAGTGCCTCAATTCACCCCATCATCACTGTTAGCTTAGGCCACCCCAACAGTCTCCTGATGGGGCTCCCCCTCTTGCCATTTTCCAGACTGTTCTTCACTCTTCATTTGTTCTGCCACAGGGCTGTTGCAAGTATAATTCCAGTCTTTTCTCTCCCTTTCTTAAAATGTTTTCACTGGTTCTGCATTTCTCCTGGGGTCAAGTCCCTTCTCCTATGATCTTCCTGTGGTTGGCGTCCTGCTTGCCTCTCCAGTAGGAGAAACATGAAAATGAACAACAAGCCAAGAAACAAACACAGGGGTTTATAAGGAGCCCTAAATGGTGTGAAGGAAATGAACAAGGAACTGAGATAGAGAGAAACAGTAACTGTGGGCTGTGGCCTTAGTGGTTCCTTTAAATAAAGGTAAATTGTTGTTGTTCAGTTGCTCAGAAGTGTCTGACTGTTTGCAACCCCATGGATTGCAGCATGCCAGGCTTGTTCAGATTCATGTCCATTGAGTTGGTGATGCCATCCAACCATCTCATCCTCTGTCATTCCCTTTTCTTGCCTTCAATCTTTCCCAGCATCAGGGTCTTTTCCAACAAGTTAGTTCTTCACAACAGACGGCCAAATTATTGGAGTTTCAGCTTCAGCATCAGTCCTTCCAATGAAAATTCAGTGTTGATTTCCTTTAGGATTGACTGGTTTTTATCTTCTTGCAGTCCAGTGGACTTTCAAGAATCTTCTCCAACACCACAGTTCAAAAGCATCAATTCTTGGGCACTCAGCCTTATTTAAGGTCCAACTCTCACATCCATACGTGACTACTGGAAAAATCATAGCTTTGGCTATACAGATAAAGGTAAACTGAGTAAAGAACAATGTAAAGGCCCTCATTTGGGAAAAAGAAAGGCATGACTACGGATATGACAAAGGTCCATGTGGCTAGGACAAGATGAACAAAGGAAAACTAGCATGAAATGAGATTCACAACCCTGCTTTCTGGGATAGAGTTTGGATTTTATCCTAAGAGAAATGAAAATCTTCTGTCATTTAAACAAATATCTTTGGCTGCTTCCTGGAGGGTGGGGCATTGAGAACAGAAAAGAGTTCTCAAGACTGATTAATTTTACTATGACTTTACATTGATAGTCAGAATACACCAGACTTCTAGAATAAGAAAAAAATACTACCAAAAAGAGAATGCTTGCCAACCAAACAATGAATAATTCTGGCTTTTAATCGCTAATTTACAATGAGCAATAAAATGGTTAATTGCCACTCTTATCAATATCTGTTCTTTCAAGAAGGTTTACTGAGAAGTAGAAATATTACTGCTGGTCGTGAGGTTTCTGTTTGCTCTGAGATTAGTAAGGTAAAGAGAACCAAAGGCCAGTTGTAGAAACTGTGTGATATTGTATGTTATCCTAATATGTTGTTAGATGAAACTTTGCTAAATCTTTTTAAAGCTGGTGGAAGTCACTTGTTTAGCTTTCCTTTTAAGAAACTATTTTCCAGTGTCATAAAAGAAATCTATTATATTTTTTATCAAAGCAACAATGGATATACAGGATCTTCATTTAGATGTTATAAACCTAAGATGCTTTTAACTTCCTGCTTTTTTCTGAAGCTATTGTTTTTGTTGTTTTTCTGCATTTTCTTTGCCATCACTACATTTTCTTATTTAAAAAAGTGTTAGTCGCTCAGTCATGTCCAACTCTTTGCAACCCCATGGACTGTGTAGCCCACCACGCTCCTCTGTCCATGGAGTTCCCCAGGCAAGAATACTGGAGTGGTTGTCATGCCCTCTTCCAGGCAATCTTCCCGACCCAGGGATTGAATCCTGCACTGCAGGCCAATTCTTTACTCTCTGATCCACCAAGGAAGCCTATATATATGTTTCCACTCTTTCCGGTTCTTTTCCCATATGAGTCATTATAGAGCATTGAGTAGAGTTTGCTGTGCTATACAGTAGGTTCTTAATAGCTATTTATTTTATACATAGTAATGTGTATACATTAACTCCAGTCTCCCAGTTTATCCTCCCCCCTCCATTTGTCCCTTGGTAACCATAAGTTTGTTTTCTACATCTGTGACTCTTTCTGTTTTGTAAATCAGTTCATTTGTACCATTTTTTTAGTTTCCACATATAAGTGATAGCACATATTTGTCTTTCTCTGTCTGCCTTACTTCACTCAGTATGACAATCTCTAGGTCTATCCATCTTGCTACAAATGGGATTATTTTTTTATGGCTGAGTAATATTCCACTATGTATATGTACAGTAATGCTCAAAATTCTCCAAGCCAGGCTTCAGCAATACGTGAACCGTGAACTCCCTGATGTTCAAGCTGGTTTTAGAAAAGGCAGAGGAACCAGAGATCAAATTGCCAACATCCGCTGGATCATGGAAAAAGCAAGAGAGTTCCAGAAAAACATCTATTTCTGCTTTATTGACTATGCCAAAGTCTTTGACTGTGTGGATCACAATCAACTGTGGAAAATTCTGAAAGAGCTGGGAATACCAGACCACCTGACCTGCCTCTTGAGAAACCTGTATGTAGGTCAGGAGGCAACAGTTAGAACTGGATATGGAACAACAGACTGGTTCTAAATAGGAAAAGGAGTACGTCAAGGCTGTATATTGTCAGCCTGCTTATTTAACTTCTATGCAGAGTA
>SJYV01055231.1:534891-545457 GCA_006410875.1 Neotragus pygmaeus | reverse complement strand
AAGACTCTTGAGAGTCCCTTGGACTGCAAGGAGATCCAACCTGTCCATTCTGAAGGAGATCAGCCCTGGGTGTTCTTTGGAAGGAATGATACTAAAGCTGAAACTCCAGTACTTTGGCCACCTCATGAGGAGAGTGGACTCATTGGAAAAGACCCTGATGCTGGGAGGGATTGGGGGCAGGGGGAGAAGGGGATGACAGAGAATGAGATGGCTGGATGGCATCACTGACTCAATGGACGTGAATCTGAGTGAACTCCTGGAGTTGGTGATGGACAGGGAGGCCTGGCATGCTGCAATTCATGGGGTCGCAAAGAGTCAGACACGACAGAGTGACTGAACTGAACTGGAGTCTCTCACATTCAAATGTAAATTCTCAAATACCAAATTTTCAAGAACCATAACTTAATAACGAAGTGAAAGTCACTCAGTCATGTCCGATTCTTTGCGACCCCATGGGCTCGTCCATGGAAGTCTCCAGGTCAGATACTGCAGTGGATAGCCTTTCCCTTCTCCAGGGGATCTTCCCAACCCAGGGATCGATCCCAGGTCTCCCGCACTGCAGGCAGATTCTTTACCAACTGAGCTATCAAGGAAGACAATGTCAGTACCAATTATGTATACTTAAAAATTCATTGATATAACTTACTCTTGGGTCAGAATGACACAAAAACAAGAACAAAGCCAAATGATGAGCAGAGACTGGGCTATGGGTACCCTTGTGGAATCTCACCTCCCTACACCCCCATCTCCTTGTAAATGGGCTCTGATGCCAGGCCTCCCTGCAGAGCCCACCCTCACCAACCCAATCAGCTCCAAACCCAGTCACTGCTGTTCAAGACTCCGCCCCTCTCCACCTTCACTGTAGATGACAAGGGGATAAGGAATATAGCAGGGTGAGGCTTGCTTCCCATTTCGCAGATTCCCCAGAATCACATCACCACATGCACACTGAACACCCTCCTCTCATTCCTTGTGTCTTCTTCCCACCCGGTCCTGGTACCTGAGATTAAATACCATACTTTCAAACTGACGCAATTTCTATCCAAGATTTCTGAGGTACTTTCACAAGAAATGGTAAATTTCTGAATACCAAAGGCCTATTCATTCACTGTTTTCACATGATGAGATAAAATATCTTTTCTACAGAAAGACGTTCAGAGCCATGCAGGATAATTTAAACTCTAAGCAAGGTTATAGTTGCAGATAATTTAAAGGAAGTGAAATCAATTCTAAAGCACATGTTTAAAAAAGCAAAAGATAAATGATAAATAAGGAAGATATGGTATTTATCTACATTTATGATATCAAAAACNGTTATAGTTGCAGATAATTTAAAGGAAGTGAAATCAATTCTAAAGCACATGTTTAAAAAAGCAAAAGATAAATGATAAATAAGGAAGATATGGTATTTATCTACATTTATGATATCAAAAACACTAAAATGAGGGGTACCAAGTGGTGCAGTTGTGAAATATTACAGAATGTGACTGTTCTCTCATTATTAGCTCACAGTGACTTGAATTTTTAGGGTCTCTCTAGACATCTGGTCCTTGGTAGCTTCCACTGTGGCTTTCAACTCAGACCAGAAGAAAGGACGGAGGAGATGAGGTCCAGAAAGTTCCTGGTGAGACTGAAACAGACAGTTCAACTCCTGGGAGTCGAAATGCCCCCTCCCTCACTGCATCCCCAAGTTAGGCCCAGAAGACATCAGCTTGAGGGGAGCTAAGGCCTTAGGATTCACTGGCAAAATTTTGACAAGAGCCAAAAATTCAATATCCCTAGACTGACAGCTGTCTTACAATTCTGGGAGATTTGAAGCTAAAAAGAAGGTTTAGAAGTGAGTCAAGTATCCAGAGTGGGAAGGAATGTATCACATTTGAGATGGAGTGGGATGTGATGGAACCACTAAGAATAAGGATCCTGAGGGAAAATGATTTGAGCTTAAAAAAGAAAAAGAAAAAAGCACAAAATCATATTAGGTATTGAAAACACACGTAAAGCTAAAAACATGTACATCTACATTCATAGTAATTCACTATTCATCTACTTCTTTGGGCTTCCCAGGTGGCTCAGTGGTAAAGAATCTGCCTGTCGATGCAGGAGACACGTGAGATGTGGGTTCAATCTCTGGGTCAGGAAGATCCCCTGGAAGATGAAATTTCAGCCCACTCCAGTATTCTTGCCCAGAGAATCCCATGGACAGAAGAACCTGTCGGGCTAGAGTCCATGAGATCGCAAAGAGTCGGACAGGACTGAGCATGTAAGAATGCCTACTTTATTCTTGAAAAATGTACTTTGAAGAAGATTGGCTTTGGAGCATAATGTAGATGAAGATACAGACACAGTTTTTTCACTGCTTAGATATTTTACTTAAAGCTACTTTCCAGTGTTCCCTGTGGCTAATGGTTAGGATTCAGTGCTATCCTCGCTGTGTCCTGCATTTGAGCCCTGGTCTGGAGACTGAGGTCCTACAGGCTGTGTGGCTTGGCCAGAGTATATTAAAAGAAAAAAAAAAAAAAAAGCAGCTGTTTATTCCCCTTCCTCCTTTTCTGTCTTTTTGTCCATATTTTTTTTAAAAAAGGCTTTTCTATATCACTTAAATTTTTAAACATTTGGTAAAAATTTAAGTAGCCTTATCCTTTAGCTCCAAAAGGACACTCCCTTTCTTTGTGAAGTCTTCCTGCGAGACAGGGTCTTCCCCTCAGTACCCCACTTCTTCATTAGACAGTAAATATTAGCTTCCTCACATGACCCTTTCTTTTGTTCACAGTGGGAACTGTGAGGGCCTTTTCTACCTCTCACTATTTCTAAGGTTAAGTCCAGGATCTGTAACATAGCAGGGCTCAATAAAAGTCTGTTGAAAGAAAGAGAAGCTAGAAAAGTTCCCAGTAGGATGGATGTGTTTGAGTCATCAGTTGTCTCCAACTCTTTGAGACCCCATGGACTGTAGCCATGCCAGGCTCCTCTGCCCGACCCAAGGAAAATCTTCCTGACCCAAGGATCAAACCCAGGTTTCCTGAATTGAAGGCAGATTCTTTACGGTCTGAGACACCAGGGAAGCCCCAACAGGATGGATATGAAATGGTTAAACTCATTAGCTCTCTGGTCACGTGGTTTGCAAAGCCTGTGATAAAGCTCTAGAAGAAGAAGGCATTATTGTTCTCATTTGTCATTTGCATGCCAGCTTCTAGAAAATACTGAAGAATTACTTTCAGCAAAGGTGGCAGTGATGAGCCTCTGTGTGACTGGCGGATAAAGACCTAACAACCATATCCACCCCATCAGATTTCCTGAGCAGTTTGTACCTTGTCATTAGGGAGAAAAACAGGGCTTTCCTGTTGGCTCAGTGGTAAAGAATCCACCTGCCAAAACAGGAGACACGGGTTCGATCCCTGGTTCGGCAAGATACTACACACCACAGGGCAACTGAGCACGCTACTGAGCCTTGCTTTAGGGCCCAGGAGCCACAGCTATCTGCATTGCAGGAGATTCTTTACCATCTGAGCCACCAGTGAAGCGCCGTAAGCTGTTGCTGCTGCTGCTGCTGCTGCTGCTGCTGCTAAGTCCCATCAGTCGTGTCCGACTCTGTGCAACCGCATAGACGGCAGCCCACCAGGCTCCCCCGTCCCTGGGATTCTCCAGGCAGGAACACTGGAGTGGGTTGCCGTTTCCTTCTCCAATGCAGGAAAGTGAAAAATGAAAGTAAAGTCGCTCAGTCGTGTCCGACTCATAGCGACCCCATGGACTGCAGTCTATCAGGGTCCTCCGTCCATGGGATTTTCCAGGCAAGAGTACTGGAGTGGGTTGCCAGTGCCTTCTCCTCTGTAAGCTGTTAGGTCCCACCAAAATCTGCTTTAGGGAACTTGACTGGACATGGATATTCAAAACATGAAACACACAAAAGCTATAAATAAATAAATAAACCTATGTGTGTGTGTGTGTGTTAGTTGCTTGGTCATGTCCAACTGTTTGGGATCTCATGGACTGTAGCCCTTCAGGCTCCTCCTCTGTCCAAGGAATTCTCCAGGCAAGAATATTGGAGTGGGAAGCCATTCCCTTCTACAGGAGATCTTTCAGACTCAGGAATTGAACCAGGGTCTCCTGCATTGCAGGCAGATTCTTTACTGTCTGAGCCACCAGGGAAGCCCTAAATATACATATGAAAAGTGCAAGTGAAAATCACTTAATGGTGTCTGACTCTTCCCTACCCCGTGGACTATACAGTGGGGTATAGTATATGGACTATACAGTCCATGGAATTCTCCCGGTTAAAATACTGGAGTGAGTAGCCCCTCCCTTCTCTAGGGGATCTTCTCAACCCACGGACTGAACCCAAGTCTTCCGCATTGCAGGCAGATTCTTTACCAGTTGAGCTACCAGGGAAGCCCAAATATACATGTAAGCAATCTCTAACTTAGGAAAATTTGCAAGTACAGCTTAATAAACGTTCTTCCCTTACCCATTTGAGAGTAAATGGCTGATATTATGTCCCGTTACTCTCCCATACTTCGGTGTGTTTTTCCCACAAATGAAAACATTTCTCCTACATAACAACAATATAACAGTAAAATCAGAATATTAATACTGGTACTTTAATAAAATTCTCAGGCTTCATTCAAGTTCCTCCAATGGTTCCAGCCATGTAGCTGGTAAGAAAAAGGTGCAGTCCTAAACCCAGATCTTGCAAAGCAGACACCAAATTTAGTTATCATGTCTCCTTAATTTCCTCCCCTATGGACCAGTTCTCAACCTTTTTTGACTGTCACAACCTTTTGATGTTTCCAGGCCATTTATTTGGTAGAACATTCTTCAGTTTGGGTTTCTCTGATGCTTCTTTATGTTTAAGTGCCTGTTATACATCTTGGGTGGGAATATCACAGAAGTGATGATGTGTTCTCACTTTATCCTATTTAAGTTAAACATGACTTATGTTGTACCATTACTGGTCATGTTAACTTTGATTGCATAAGTTCCTATCTGCTTGGCTTCTAAACTGGAAAATTATTTTTTCCCTATTGTAATTAATAAATATTTTGTAAGAGTTTTTGAGATTATTTAAATATCATTCTCATCAAACAATTAATTTATTCACGAATTTTTGCATCCATATGAACTCACAGCTTCTTCTGTTATTCAGTGCACTACATTCTGCCACTATCATTATTTTTTTTGCTTTTCGAATTGCCCAAGTCTTTTCCAGGGGGAGTCCCTGCAAGATAACCTCTGTGTCTCTATCAGTCTTCGAGTACTTCTTTATTTCAGCCTCAACAGTAGCTTCCAGGCTCATCTTACACTCTCTCTAATCCAGTACATAGTTAAGCACATCTCCAAGGACCTCTGAAGAGTGGTACTTGGAAAGCAAGATCAGAATGCTACATGTACCCAGTGCTNAAAAAAAAAAAAAAGGCAAAGATAGACAGTGTGGGGCTTTCCTGGTGGCTCAGATGGTAAAGAATCCACCTGCAATGTGGGAGACCGAGGTTCAACCCCTGGGTCAGTAAGATCCCCTGGAAAAGGGCATGGCCACCCACCTGAGTATTGCCTAAAGAATCCCCATAGATAGAGCCTGCAGCTGCTGCTGCTGCTAAGTCACTTCAGTCGTGCTCGACTCTGTGTGACCCCATAGATGGCAGCCTACCAGGCTCTCTCGTCCCCGGTGGGTTGTAATTCATGGGAGCAGAGTTGGCCACGACTGAGTGACTACCACTTTCACTTTGTTTCAGAGATGGTTAGACCTTGTGGCTAAAGTTTCCAGATCAACCCCCCAAACCCTATATTCGCATGCCCCTCTTCCAAGATCCTATGAGGGCCCTTAGCAATGTATCCTCAAGGTCATATACTTTTGAAAACTTAGAGGAAGAGAGAAATTCTATTTCTGAAAAGGGGACCATATATGGTATAAAGTTCAGGCTCCAAACCCTGGATCCTCCTGGATCCTCTAAGGAACATCCACCTTGTATCACACACTACACTCAGTGTTGGAGATACAAAGACAAACAAGACAGTGTTTCCTGAGAAGCAGCTTGGTATAAATGTGAGACAAGAAAACCAATTACCATGGGACACCTGCCTGGTTGTGGATTGTGCAATAGGAACAGAGGCCCAAGGGTTGCTTTCCATTGTCATTATTAGTCTATTCACTAAAATATTTAACTGACTGGCTTTCTTTTAATAAATGATGAATGGCCATGAAATAAGTAGAGATAGATAGAGAAATGTAGAAATAAATAGTTAATAACCTCTATGGAAATCTTTATTATGCTCCAGGGTCAATGAAATGCCACTTATGTCATGAAGGAATTCACTCCAGGCTCTTTTGGATGCTTTTGACATTTGGTAGCACTCACATGACACTTAAAGTAACATAGGAACATGGGACTGGCCAGGAGAACTGAAAACATCAAAGGTATTCGGGTCATGGCAAGTAATCCCCAACATTCACATAGGAGAACATTAGGAGATAACAAAGGACAAGAGTCAGGAACGTGAGTCTGGAGCTCCAGATTGGGAACTCTAGACTCTACTCCAGATGGTTTCTCTGCAGAGCATCAGTGTAAATAAGCACTGCTTTAGCATGACGGTTGTGCCTGGCGTCAGGTTTGGTGGTGTGGACACGTGCAGAACTGGAAGGGTAGTGAGGAATGGGAGTCCCAGGGGCCTGTGAGCTCTAGAGCCCTAGAGTCCAGGTGCCACAACAAAGACCCAGCACAGCCAAAGATATAAATAAACAAAATAAGGCCTTGTGAGGCAGATAACATATATATCAGTGTGGTATTTAAATTGTTAAAGTGAAGTGAAAGTCACTCAGTCTGACTCTTTGTGACCCCATAGACTGAATTTTCCAGGCCAGAATACAGGAGTGGGAGCCTTTCCCTTCTCCAAGGGGTTTTCCCAACCCAGGGATCGAACCCAGGTCTCTTGCATTGCAGGCAGATTCTTTACCAGCTAAGCCACAAGGGAAGCCCAAGAATACTGGAGTGGGAAGCCTATTCCTTCTCCAGTGGATCTTCCCAACCCAGGAATCGAACCGGGGTCTCTTGCATTGCAGGTGGATTCTTTACCAACTGAGTTATCAGGGTTAAAGCAAAGTGACAGTTTTTTAAAAAGAGAGAAGACTTCCCTGGTGGCTCAGTGACTAGGAATCTCCTGTCAATGCAGGGGACATGGGTTTGACCCCTGGTCCAGGGAGATTACATATACTGCAGAGCAGCTAAGACCACGTGTCAAAACTACCCAGCTTCCTGCTACAACTACTCATCTGTGCTCTGCAACAAGAGAACTGTGACTTCCCCACCACTGCCCTGAGAAGCCCACACATGGCTAGGGAGTAGTCCCTGCTCTCAGCAAGTAGAGATAAGCACTCATGCAGCAACAAAGATCCAGTGCAACCAAATAATTAATTAATTAAAAAGAGAGAGAAGTGGTATGAGCGACAAGAGAAGACATTCACAACTGATGTGGTACTCTGAAGGTTAAGAAGGAAAGATATCACTCTGCGGTTGGGTGGTGAATTCACAGTGGCAAAAATCATTAAGAATTCAAGGGGAAGACTGGTTTGGGGAGAAAGATGGTTAAGTCTGAGGCTGGTTTCACTGCTGCTGATGTCCTAGTAGGTCAAAAAAAGTGGAGCTGCCTAGTCCTTTGCTACCCAGAGTCAAGTGTGGTCCATGGAGCAACAGCATTGGGATCACCTAGGAAATACTTTAAAATGCAGCGCTTCGAAATGCAGACCTGTTGAATCCAAGCTGCATCATAAACCTGCACCTGGACTCCAACTTGGCTCCAAACTGCTGTGGAATTCACCAGATTTCCTCTACTCTGGAGGTTAAAACTTCTGGGATTCAGCACCTGTTCTGTGACTAGTGCAAAAGAGCTGCAGAAAAGATAGATGCGTAAAGTTGCGTGGGACCCTTTAAAAACCTCTGCCTCTAAAGTACACCAAAGCCAAACGAACACCTGTGGACCACGTGCACAGCTGTCAGGGCAGCTGACTCACATGCGCTTCCATCAGCCGCATCACATATTTTTTCTGTGAGTAAGAGCAGTGATTGTATCAGAGAGAAGATGATTTACACGGATTTTTAATGAACTTATCAAATTGTAAGAGTTTAGGCAGAGACAATAGATGAGAATTTGAGTACGACACCACTATTATAAAATTAGGATCTCATTCTTCAAAACTCCCCATGTTTATAAAAACTAATGTTTCCTTGTCAGTTACATAAATCAGTTCCGCCGGTTCACTATAAGATAGACATCTGTGTGTAAGAAATCATTTTCTGGTTTTACTGTAAAAAATAATCACAACTGTGATGTTTTCTAATTTCCAGTTTATACGAATGTATGGAAAGTCCTTTCCTTTTCTTTGTTTTCAACTTTTCTGTTAACTGTTAAGACAGTGTTTATATAATAATGCAATGATACCCTTTAAGTCAATGAAGTTGCTCAGTGTCTGACCCTTTGCGACCCCATGGACTGTAGCCCACCAGGCTCCTCCATCCACAGGATTTTCCAAGCAAGAGTACTGGAGTGAGTTGCCATTTCCTTCTCCAGGGGATCTTCCCCACCCAGGGATTGAACCCAGGTCTCCCGCATTGTGGGTAGACGCTTTACCGTATGAGCCACCAGGGAAGTTCCCACCCTGTAAGTACTTGCTATTAATATATTTCTTGACATATCAGTTGAATGTGTTGGAAATGGATTTTTAGGTAGTTTGACTCTAAACAAATTGAAATAATGTGNGGTCTCCCGCATTGTGGGTAGACGCTTTACTGTATGAGCCACCAGGGAAGTTCCCACCCTGTAAGTACTTGCTATTAATATATTTCTTGACATATCAGTTGAATGTGTTGGAAATGGATTTTTAGGTAGTTTGACTCTAAACAAATTGAAATAATGTGTAAACATATTAAAGCCATTGAATTTTATTTTAGATGAATGAAATGCATGGTATGTGAATTACTTCAATAAACCATTAACAAAGAAAAAAAAAGCATAATGACAATAAAAAATTTTAAAAGCACACACACACAAAAGAATATGTAACCAGTAGAGACCATATTGACAATATGCTGCTGTAATAAGATACACCCAAGTGACTTTTGTGCTGAGACCTGATCACTAAATTCTGGTCACCTACTGTGTACCCAGAATTTGGTTAGGATCTTTACACATACACATCCTTTATAAACACTTTAGAATCTCAATTTCACAAATTTCTTGGATGTTCATATTTACCTGAAAACGTCAACAAGAGGGGAAAAGAAAAATCAGAAGTGACGTGAAGATATGCAGAATGTGCAAAAGCAATATGTTTACTAATGCAGTGAATGTTAAAAGAAACTGAAAATGAAATACTGTGGGTCCGTGAGCTGCTTCAATCAGTATCAGAACTGGTAGGATGAAACAGATGAAATTGCTGTCTAATGTCAAACTGGTATCTGACCATCAATTATTGGCCACATACTGGTAATTTCACTTAGTTTAATTTGTACTGTAATTAGGCAATTTCTTATGGACCAATCTATGCTTTCTCTAGACAGAAAAGTTGACAGCAAAACAAAGAGTGTATGTAATAAAGACTTTTTTCTTTCATTTGGTTGGTTTTCAGAGTAGACTCATCTCTCTAATACTATTGCTATACAGACTGTTAATGACAGCTCTGAAACTTGACTGCCAAGAAAGAGCCTTAATTTCTGGATGCGCCATTGGTTAGAGGGCCCTGGTCTGATCATCTCTCCCATCACCAGGGAGGAGCAGACAGTGTGACAGCAGGGAGATCAGCCCCACGGGAAAAACATTTCTTGTTTCTTTAGCTGACTAGGAATGTGTGTGTGATATTTCAGCTTCCTGATTGTACCCTCTTTGAAATGAAACTACAACCCTGAAATGCAGAGACCTAAGGGTAAATGGGTATCTCATTGTTTAAAATCTGTTGCCAAAAAAGCTGACCTGACACAAATAAGAAGCTAACTCTGTTTATTTTCACGATGTCTTATTTCATGTAATCAAATTTTGAATGCATGGCCAATTCATGCCTCTGACCTCAGGGCTAATTTTGTATCACAGCAGGATAATGAGATGATTAAGTTCTCCAACAGTTATAGTGGGGGGAATAATGTTATCTGGGAGTTTTTAAAGAGAAACATACATCATATTTTAAATGATTTTATAAAAATCTTAAGTGGTCAGACAAGAGCCAGCAGAGTCAGGGAAATTCTATTTAACTCACTAATTACAAAATCCTTCAAGTAGATAATTTCCAAGTTAAAAACAAAGCAAAATAATCTCCCTCCCCAAACCTGAAAGGATGAACAGGAAATTTAAAATGGGTGACATGAATTAGTGGCTATATTAATACAATAGTATAAAAATAACTCAATGCTGAACATATAATAAACATCCAAAAAAATTTTCACAGTTAAGAACATCACCCTTAACTGTTACTATTATTATTAAATACATAGAATTGCCTTTGAAATAAGCTTTTTATTTTATATATGCTTGTAAGGTGTTGATTTCGTTACGGATGTCTTAGTCAGGTCTAGAAAATAAAGATGCTTTTTT
>SJYV01055231.1:503968-532366 GCA_006410875.1 Neotragus pygmaeus | reverse complement strand
AAAGCAAAATAATCTCCCTCCCCAAACCTGAAAGGATGAACAGGAAATTTAAAATGGGTGACATGAATTAGTGGCTATATTAATACAATAGTATAAAAATAACTCAATGCTGAACATATAATAAACATCCAAAAAAATTTTCACAGTTAAGAACATCACCCTTAACTGTTACTATTATTATTAAATACATAGAATTGCCTTTGAAATAAGCTTTTTATTTTATATATGCTTGTAAGGTGTTGATTTCGTTACGGATGTCTTAGTCAGGTCTAGAAAATAAAGATGCTTTTTTTTCCCCTGCAATAAATTATAAAATTAATTATGCATGCAACACATTACCTTATACTTATAATGGTGCTATACACAACTCTCATAGCAGAAAGTGTACAAAATTGGAATAAAAAACCTGGATCTGAGTGTGGGCTCTGTTACTAATGTTAACCAAGAAGGAGCTGCATAAAGTCCAGGAGCTTTAGCTTCCTGGTTTTGTAAAACAGGGCTAAGCCTGTGTCAATAATAATAGCTAAGGTTTAGAGTGTAATGCCTCCAATATGCCAGAGACTTTTCTAAGATTTTTGCACACATGAACTCAGTTATCAATATGTCTAATGTCTAGCATTAATTTAGTGAAAAGGGGACGTGCTGATCAGTTTCCATTTGCCCTGTTCTGCTAGAGCGCTGACCCCAGCAGATGAGTCCCTGGGGCCCCCTGACACCTGACTTTCAGTTAGGTTCAGGCTGGGGGAAGCAGTGGCCAAAGATGAGAGGGTAGCAGGAGAGAGAGACTGGGGTATTTCCTCCCCACTTCCTCCTTGGTTTAGCAACCCTATTCTCATTTGTGTATTTGGGAGGAGGGTGTTCCCCAAGACTGAATCACCTGCCCAACAGCCTCCTTTCTATCTTTCCTCTTCTCCTTGGGCACACTGACTATTCTCTCCTTCTTTAACCTCTTCAGATCCTGGGTGGTACTGACCTCCTGCTGTGTGGAATCTTCTGGACCCCAACATCCCTCTCTTATCTCCTTACCTCCCTTCCCACAGCTCTGTGGGAACTAGCTTCATTACAATGGCTTGACTCAAACCCTATGAGTAGAATGCTCTTTCTTGCTAGGACCCAGACTCTTACAAGGATTTACTATTAAACCAACTACTCCTTACTTAGTGGAAGGATATCTGAAACAGAGTTTCATCTTGTTTTGAAAGAATTGATATATAAGGAAATAGGATCTTGCCTTTCAGCCATTAAAAAAAAAAAGGTTTGTTTCTAATTTGAACTAGTTCACTATTTTTTTTTAAACAAAGAAAACAAACAAACAACCCTCATTCATTTGGTTCACACTTCAGGGAAAGGATATTTGGGATTTGACTTGGTTTAGGAGTTCAACAAATTCACTTGGTATATTCCAGTTAAATGGTTCATGTTTGGTTTGGTTCAGGTTCAAGCATAAAACCCTAAAATACTGGAAAAGGTGAGTTGGCGTAAACTGGTTTTTCTGAGTGGGACTAATGCATACTCTAATTATGGGGATACGTTCCTAGAATGGTAGAAACCATTAGGTCATCTTAGTAATGAAACAAAATGAGTGATTCTCACTGAAACAAATGGCTCATCAGCCACTGGTTTCCCAGTGTATATAGTTTAGCTTCCTAAACAAAATCATGACAAACTGTGTCTGTGTATTTTCTAAGTACTGTTCTATATCTCCTCTCTTTTTTTCTAGACAAATTCCCTTTCCACTGAGATCAGCATTTCTCAAAGTATGAGCACTGGACCATCTCCTGGAATTTGTCAGAAACGCAAATCTTTGATCCCCACTCCAGATCTACTAACTTAGAAATTTCTATAGGTGGACCCAGCAGTCTGTGTCTTAACAAGCCCTTCAGGTGATTCCAACACACAATAAGGTTTGATTAAAAAAAAAAAAAAAAGTGAGATTTTACATTTCTTGAAGCCAAGTTCTATCTAGTATTTCTGCGTTGGGATTGGGATCTACTCAAAGATCATGCTGATATAATTGATTTCATGTGTACATCAGTGACAAGATAACAGGGGCCACTGATGGAGTGACCAAAGACATCAGTGACAGAGGTAGTGTTTGAAACTTGGCCGATCTAACTGCAGCGCATAGTTCCCTCACCAGGATGCTTGAATTTCTCCCTAATGGCCAGACAGTATGTTCTTGCGTGCTCATCACTTTAGTTGAGTCCGACTCTTTGTGACCCCATGGACTGTAACCCCCAGACTGCTCTATCCATAGGATTCTCCAGGCAAGAATACTGAGATGGATTGCCATGTTGTCATCCAGGAGATCTTCCTGACCCAGGGATCGAACCCAAATTTCTTGTGTCTCCTGCACTGCAGGTAGATTCTTTATCCACTGAGCCACCTGCAAAGCCCAATGTGCACACAGAGAGGAGACATAAAAGCAATGAAACCCTGAGAAAAACTTGAGAAATAATATTCACAGAAACTGTTTAACCTTCGCACGTGTTTAATATGAGAAATTTAGTATTTATTTGGAATAATATGCATTTGTTTCATTATTTTACCCAGTAGAAAAACTGAAGACATCATTTTGCTAATGCATATCTAAATGTTCAAGCACGAGTTTCTGATTATCCTGTAGCTAAGTAAGTTTTCATGTTTTTGTTCTTAAAGCCAGTTCTTTGCTTAATGAGAAGCAGGCAGAGCTGCACACACAGAGGACAGCTACAGTTTGTGATAAAGCCATGGACACCTAGTTCTAAGCGTTCCAAATGTTTAATTGTATATTCTGGCTTTCGTAGTTCTTTCTCTAGGACAGTAGATCTGTTTTATCACATATATGTATTTTTGCCTGGAGCCACAGCTTCCCAGAGAAAAGCACCAAATGGACAGGAAAAGTAGGCATGGGGGTGGCTGGGGCTTTCTAAACTAGGGATTCCCTTAGTCGGAAACTAATGATGTTTCACAATGCAGGCACATCTTTCATCTCACAATGAATAATGTATAATGGTTTAGAGAAAGATATAATAAAAGATCCCTATGTTCCAAAGCCAGTAATTTGGGAGTTATGCTAGTTCCTCCCTCTCTCGCCCCCAAAGACAATCTGTCACCAAGCCCTACTGATTTTAGATGCCAAACGATTCTCTTTCCTTAACAGTCTCATTACAACTGCTTTAATTTAGGACCTTGACTCGGTTGGTCTTCCTTTCCCTCGCTTACTTTTGCCTCACTGTCATGACAACTATCTTTCTTTTTTTCCCTTTTTTTCTTTTAATTGGCTGGGTCATGTGTCTGTAGATCTTAGTTCTCTGACCAGGCATTTAACCCATCCCCTGCTCCGCAGTGGAAGCTCGGGGTTCTAACCACTGGACAGCCAGTTATGAAATTTTCATAACAACTATGCTTGTCTTTTTTTTTTTTAATGTTAATTTATTTTTGTTACTGCATGTGGGCTTTTCTCTAGTGGCAGCAAGTAGGGGCTATTCTTCATTGCCATGTGGGCTCTAGGAGCACAGGCTCAGTAGTTGCGACCCCACAGGCTTAGTTGCCCCGAGTCATGTGGAATCATACCAAACCAAAGGTAGAACCCAGGTCCACTGGATTGGCAGATGGATTCTTAACCACTAGATCACCAGGGAAGTCCAGACTACACTTTTCTTAATATGTTGTTTCTCTATTTTATTTGCCACCACCAGCCTCCCCCGTCCCCCTACCCCTGATTAAGTCCTCAGCAGGCTTACCTCTTATCTCTTCCCATTGTTCGAACAATATTCCAGCAGTTTGCTGTACAAGCCGATTTGCTTCATTCTTTCTAGGTTTTACTTCCCAGCCATTTCCTCTGCCTGGAATTCCCTTTTTCCTCCTAGACCAGGAGGGCAATCTGTTGTATTAATATTTCTTTCAAAAGAGAATTTTTGAATTCAAAGAGAATTTTGGTTCAAAGAGAATTTTTCTAGAATTTTTCTAACAGAAATCCCACACTCAAGGATTTCTGTTACCATTACAGCCTTATATGTGACCTCACAATTCATCTCTGATTACTTCAGCTATTTGTATGCCTTGTTCAGTTTAGATTTCTAGACATGGCACACAATGCCTGATATAAAATAGGCACACTTACGGAATGATTACATTCACAAGTATCATAAGGTAGTCTGTAGCTATGACAAATGATATTAGGCATTGATAAAACTTGAAAATTTTATCTCTCATAAAAGTTTTCAAAAGCCAGGTGCTTGGGGTTGAAATTATTTGATCATTTCTGTCTCCTATAGGATTTGCTCACTTTTTGTCTTGATTCGTGGAGTAAGTAGGTAATTTGTTTCATCTGCCACAAAAATCTTCTTCCTATTGTTGAGGTTATGTCAATAGGGTGTAAAGGAATCAGAGAAAAGCTAGCTAACCAACTTATTATGGCCTTATTCTGCTCTCATTCCATGTTGTAATTGTCCAGTTCAGCTAAGTATAGATGTGTCCAAGAAATTTGATTTTCAAAATGAGCTTGAACTGCTTAGATTATTGGGCAGACATATTAACCTCAAGAGTCATATCATGAACATTTGACATATAAGACAAAATGCAAATGTATTAATTAACAATACAAGATACAGACATGTTCAAAGACCTATTTCTATCTACCCCTGCCTTAAATAGGAGGTAAATTTAGAAATCGGAGGGTTATTTTTCAAGCGTGAATTTAGAACAAGAGGAAACTGCCAGTCTCACGAGATACTTCTTGCAGACCAGAAAAAAAGCCAGATGAACTATCTCTGCCTTCACTGTAACAAAATACACTTATCCTCCAGGACTGAACATACTGTGTCTGGCAGAGTAAATGATTTTCTCCTGGACAATGTAGGAGAAACGCAACCAATTTTCTGTTTGGGGAATGGATTTGGTCAATCTCATTGCGTAAATTCTTGCCTTCTGCTAACAATTTTGTTTTGTTTACATAAGATGTAGTAAACAGGGACCTCAGAACTCACCCCTTCTCCATCTTGGCTTTCTCAACCACTCTTCCTATTTGGCCCTTTGTCCTGATCTGTCCTTGTTATTCTAGCTATGATTTTTACTTTCTTTTGATCACTTTACAGGTAGGCCAGGGAATAAGAATAAGGAGTCACTTTGATAAGATTTCAATGCACGCAGTTTTCTCAGACATCCAATTATGATCTGTCTTCTCTATAGAAGACAGGGCTTATCCTCCATATTTTATTCTTAAAGAATAACATTCTGGAAGTACCTAACAGTAGTTCCCTAGATACTGACTGTACTTGACACATGATGGTCTTGACATCTACTGCCCCAAGATTTTTTTTTTAAAGAAAGAGGTAAAATTAAACATGAAGAACTGAATCTTTTTTCATAATGACCCTTCAAAACATTTTCCTTTCTGCCCCCACTTAAAAACAGAAGATGGGAGGTGACCTTCATAAAGTTATATTGGGTAGAAGAATTACTCATTTCCAGAGGCTAGAAAGAGAGGCTCTCTGTTCACCTCGCCTCCTGCAGTGTTTTTCTGTGGTTGCAGAGGCTCAGAAAAGACAGTGTGTGTAGATATTCTCGTGTGGCTTAGGAGCTGACTTCATTTTCTCTTCTTTTAAAAATTTCACTCTTGGGATGCCTGACTTGTTGTCCAAGGTTGGCCACAATTATTCATGGCCTTGAAGGACATGACTTGAACATTATCTTTCACATCTGTACAATAGGAATCAAAATACTTAGTCTTGATCTACTATACACGTATAAACAAGGTCAGCTCCTAAGAAGAAATAAATTATTCATTGTATTCTTTTTTTTTTCCTTAAGATTTTTCTTCTGGTTTCTGAATTTGGGGCAAATTTCTGAAATGTGATTCTACTTTTTCATATAATACACATACACGAGAAATTTGAAGCCTCTTCCAGTACCTGACTCACAACTTCTTTTATTCCACATGCAACTTTTGAAATTACCTTTACACAGCATGAGCATATTTTGATGTTTGCCAGTAGACACCAAACTGACCATTTAGAAATATTAAATAAAACTCTCAGTTGTTCCTGTAACGATCATTTGTTTCGTGAACCCTTTTCAATAGATTTACTACCCCTCTACCCAACCTAGATTTCTGATTCTTCCTCTTCATAAAATACTAACACATCTCTGCTAGGAATCATACAGAGAATGCTAAAGGAAATGGGCTTTTCCTTTTAGAAGTTTACAGTTTTACAGACTACACTGATATGTAACATATGAAGAGCAAAATAAGTAAAGTAAGTCATTATAAATTGGGAAAGGAGTACGTCAAGGCTGTTTATTGTCATCCTGCTTATTTAACTTATATGCAGAGTACCTCATGCAAAATGCCAGGCTAGATGAAGCACAGCTGGAATCAAGATTGCCAGAGAAATGTCAGTAACCTCAGATATGCAGGTGACATCACCCTTATGGCAGAAAGTGAAGAGGAACTCAAAAGCCTCTTGATGAAAGTGAAAGAGGAGAGTGAAAAAGCTGGCTTTAAACTCAATATTCATAAAACGAAGATCATGGCATCCGGTCCCATCACTTCATGGCAAATAGATGGGGAAACAATGGAAACAGTGAGAGACTTTATTTTCTTGGGCTCCAAAATCACTGCAGATGATGACTGCAGCNAAGAGTCAGACAGGACTGAGCAACTGAACTGAACTGAATTGGGCATTCCAGACAGATAAGCCTGAGCTCAGAGTCCAGCTCCACCACCTACTGGCATTGTGACTAGTTCTAGGACAGCATCCTGTGGACCTTTGGCATTAGCTAATCTTAAACCTTCATTTCCTCTTCTGTAAAATGGGGTTAATATCATCAACAAACCTTCTTGTTTGTTTCTTAAATAGTATAAACCACGTAAGCACTTAGCGCAGTGTCTGAACATAGTGAAAGCTCAACAAACAGTTGTATTTTAGAACCACAATAGCTTGCATTTATTCAAAGAGTTTTCAGATACATCATCTCATTTGATCAGTTCAGTTCAGTCGCTCAGTCCTGTATGACTCTTTGCGACCCCATGGACTGCAGCGCGACAGGCTTCCTTGTTTGTCACCAGCTCCTGGAGCTTGCTCAAACTCATGTCCATCGAGTCAGTGATCTCATCTGATCTGGACGCCAATTTGGTAAAGAAGATGAGATATACTCCCTCACAACTCACTACACACACATCACCTTCCAACTAGATGAGGAAACAGAGACACAGAAAATGAAAGTGACCTGCTCAAGTCGGTGACAGAATCATTACAGACACTGATTTGGAGCTCTTTTCACTCCATCTCACCAAACAGAAGGCCCAGATATAAGGCGTTCTCAGGTGTAGACAGAGTGATATCATGTACTGAACAATTACTGTTCTCTGACCAGACTTAAAAAATGTTAAAGAAAACATGAAAAATTTCAAGGACTCTCTGAATGGTGAGAAAAACATAACTTTTAGATGAGGTGAGGAATCGGTTCTTTGGGAAAAATTGACCAGCAGTGTCTTCTAAGGGGCTGAATCTTAATCCTAAAGTAATTTAAATTTAAAAAAAAATTTATATATGTGTGTGTGTGTTTTTTTTCATATTCTTTTCTGTATGGTTTATTACAGGTTATTGAATATAATTCCTTGTGCTATACAGTTCAGTTTAGCTGCTCAGTCATGTCCAACTCTTTGCGACCCCATGAATTGAAGCACAACAGGCCTCCCTGTCCATCACCAACTCCCAGAGTTCACCCAAACTCATGTCCATCAAGTCAGTGATGCCTTCCAGCCGTCTCATCCTCTGTTGTCCCCTTTTCCTCCTGCTCCCAATCCCTCCCAGCACCACAGTCTTTTCCAATGAGTCAACTCTTTGCATGAGATTGCCAAAGTATTGGAGTTTCAGCTTTAGCATCAGTCCTTCCAAAGAACACCCAGGACTGATGTCCTTTAGAATGGACTGGTTGTGCTATACAGTAGGTCTTTGTTATCTATTTTATAAATAGTAGTTTGTTTCTGTTAATCCCAAACTCCTAATTTATCCCTCCCCAACTCCCTTTCCCCTTTGGTTAGTTTGTTTTCTAGTCTATGAGTCTGTTTCTGTTTTGTAAATAATTTGTATTATATTTTAGATTTCACATATAAATGGTATCATGTACTTGTCTTTCTCTTTCTGACTTAGTTCACTCAGTATGATAATCTCTAGTTCCATCCATGTTGCTGCATATGGCATTAATTCATTCTTTTTATGGCTGAGTAGGACACGACTGAAGCGACTTAGCAGCAGCAGCAGTATTCTATTGTGCATGCATATCTGTATGTATATCACGTCTTCTTTATCCATTTATCTGTCAATGGAGAATCAGTTTACTTCCATGTTTTGGCTATTGTATTAAATAATGCTGCAGTGAACACTGAAGTGCCTTTATCTTTTCAAATTAAAGTTTCCTCCAGATATATGCCCAGAAGTGGGATTGCTGGATCCTATAGCAACTCTATTTTTAGTTTTTTAAGGAAACTCCATACTGTTTTCCTAAGAAATTTTAATCAAACGTGCCTTAGAATAGCAGCGATATAGCAATTTCTTCTGTAAACTGAGGATATTACCCACTCAGAATAAAGATTAACTTGGGGAATTTGTATATGGAACTTGTTACAGAAGCTGAGGCTGTAGAAATAAACAAAATAGGGGGACTTCCCTGGTGGCACAATGTATAGGAATGTGAGTGCCAATGCAAGGGGGACACAGATTTAACCCCTAGTCCGGGAAGATTCCACATGTCTCGGAGCAACTAAGCCCATGAGCCACAATTATTGAGCTCACTTGCTGCAACTACTGGAACCCAAAGGCTTAGAGCCCATGGTCTGAAACAAGAGAAGCCATTGCGATGAGAAGCCCCGGCTCGCCACAACTAGAGAAAGCCCACATGAAGCAACAAAGTCCCAGCCCAACCAAAAATAAAAACAAATAGATAAATAATTAAAAAAAAAAAAAAAACCACAGGAAAACTTTTGTCCCTCCATTCTTTTTCCCTTCAATATATCCTACCCATGGACTGGCTGAATTTACATTAACTAGGGATTCACTTTGGTTAATGCTGTCATAGGGAATCATTTCTAAGGTACACATGGTTCTGATGTTTACTTGTTTACCAGTCATTCATAGATTAGCATATTGTTTAATTGACTTGCTTTCCTAACTTTCACGTTTATTTACTTGCGGCTGTGCTGGATCGTGGTTGCTTTGTCTGGGCTTTCTCTAGTTGCAGTGAGCGGGGCTGCTTTCTAGCTGTAGTATGCTGGCTTCTTACCGTTGCAGAGCACGGGCTCTAAGGGGCATGGGCTTCAGTAGTTGTGGTGCACAGGCTCAGCTGCCTCTTGGCACATGGAATCCTCTCAGACTAGGGGTCACACCTGCATCCCCTGCATTGGCAAGTGGATTCTTCGCCACTGGACCACCAGGGAAGTCCTTCTGATCTTTTAAATGACACTGTAGAAAACAGAAGAATTTTAGCAAGGAGGGGAGGCAGGCAATTTGAGGATAGAGAGTAATTTGAAGAGTAAGTAATATTGGGATCAATCAGCAAGTGGGTGCCCAAGTAAACTGAGAACAGAGGACTCTCAGGGCAGAGAGTTGCAGAGAAGGAAATGATATAGTCCCAAACTTATAGTGTGGCAAAATAATTCTCCAGAGTTATGCTTACATCCAGGGAAAGTATAAAAGTATTTTTCTTCCTCACATTCCTCTTGCATAAGTGGGCCCTGATGCATCTTGTAATTTTAACTTAAGATACCACTCACTGTTACTTGACTTGTTCTTCAGTCACTAAATCGTGTCTGACTCTCCCACGATCCCATGGACTGTATAGCATGCCAGTCTCCTCTGTCCTCCACTATCTCCTCTGTCCTCCACAAAGTTTGTTCAAATTCGTGTCCATTGAGTTGGTGACGCTATCTAATTTTCTCATCGTCTGCCACCCTCTTCTCCTTTTGCCTTCAGTCTTTCCCAGCATCAGGGTCTTTTCCAATGACTCAGCTCTTCATATCAGGTGGCCAAAGTATTGGAGGTTCAGCTTTAGCATCAGTCCTTCCAGTGAATATTCAGGATTGATTTCCTCTAGGATCGACTAGTTTGATCTCCTTGCAGTCCAAGGGAGTCTCAAGAATCTTCACCAGCACCACAATTCAAAAGCATCAGTTCTTGGGTGCTCAACCTTCTTTATGGTCCAACTCTCACATCCATATAGGACTACTGGAAAAGCCAAAGGTTTGACTATACGGACCTTTGTCAGCAAAGCAATGTCACTGCTTTTTAATAGGCTGTCTAGTTTTATTTGTGAAAAGGCAATGGCAACCCACTCCAGTATTCTTGCCTGGAAAATCACAGGGACAGAGGAACCTGTTGAGTTGCCATCTGTGGGGTTGCACAGAGTTGGACACGGCTGACGTGACTTAGCAGCAGCAGCAGCAGTTTTATTTGACTACATAATGGCTAAACAGATATTTGAGGGCTGGCCTGGGAAGTTATAGTGTTTCTACTACAAATGACATTTTTTTAACTTAGGAAATGCCTATGTTTATATTATACATATAGATAATAGCATGTTGATGTCTTTAAACAAGAAACAGGCAGCTATAACAGCCCTTATTCCTTAGCTCTCTCAAAATAGACTACATAACTTCTACCATTATAGGCCAGTATATTTTTCTATATTACTTTTTTAAGATGTAATGAAAAAGCAGTGGAAACTAATACACTTCGAATTTTTCAAGGATAGTTTTGGTTGTTTAATTGCAGCAAATTAGTTTAGAGGAATTGTTCAAAATAAAGAGACTGCCCTCTGAAATGGAGAAGGCAATGGCACCCCACTCCAGTATTCCTGACTGGAAAATCCCATGGACGGAGGAGCCGGGAAGGCTGCAATCCATGGGGTCGCTGAGGGTCGGACACGACTGAGCGACTTCACTTTCACTTTTCACTTTCATGCATTGGAGAAGGAAATGGCAGTGTTCTTGCCCGGAGAATCCCAGGGGTGGGGGAGCCTGGTGGGCTGCCATCTATGGGGTCACACAGAGTTGGACATGACTGAAGTGACTTAGCAGCAGCAGCAGCAGTAGCTCTCTGAAAATATCTAATGCTTCACAAAATAAAATGTTGAATAAATTTATATACTTTTTAATAGAATTGGACAGTAATATCTAGTGGAACTCTTTGCTAGTCATCAAGCTGCCCTAAAGATACTTGATTTCTTTTCCTAAATAAACCATTTCTCCCTAACTTCTTTGTAACCCTAACTGCAAATTCCCAAATATGCATGGCACCATATTTAGTACAAAACATTTCAAAGCAAATGACATTTATTTGGCATTACCCTTATCCTCGTTGATCTCCTTCATTTTTCATTGAATTGAAATCAACTTTACCAAATTGTGAGTTAATCTGAGTCAAATTCTAAAGGATCACATTAACATTGAAGACATTTGAATGCAAAGATTTAGGCCAGTGCATCACCAATCACCTGGTTCAGACCTCTTCCTCTGCATCTTAGTCCAAGTTACCATTATCTCTTAACTGGTATTTTACAACAGTCTGTGAAACTGGTTTATTTGCCTTTACTCTGCCACTGCAATCAAGTCTCAATACAATGGCCAATCACTTTTCAGCTTGAATCCCTCCAAGTGCTGTCTATTGCACTTAAAATAAGATCCAAATTTCTTACCATGACCTATGAGGGTCCACATGACCCAGTTTTCCCCTTTCCTTGTCCTTCTTCCATTCATTTATACTTTCTCCATGTTTTCCAAAGGTTTAGCCTGCCACTTACCCAGGGCTTTGCATTATAACTTCCATCAGATGCCTGACTTCCTGGATTTCACAAAAATGAATTCTTCTGTTTATTCCGATCTCATTCATTCCCTGCTCACCTCTGTAAAATGGCCCTCAGGCCACCTGCTACTGCTAAGTTGCTTCAGTCGTGTCCAACTCTGTGCAACCCCATAGACAGCAGCCCACCAGGCTCCCCCGTCCCTGGGATTCTCCAGGCAAGAACACTGGAGTGGGTTGCCATTTCCTTCTCCAGTGCATGAAAGTGAAAAGTGAAAGTGAAATCGCTCAGTCGTGTCCGACTCTTAGCGACCCAATGGACTGCAAACTACCAGGCTCCTCCGTCCATGGGATTTTCCAAGCGAGAGTACTGGAGTGGGTTGCCATTGCCTTCTCCACTCAGACCACCTAGTTCCCTTTAAAATATGATGCTGTCTTATTTCTTTCATAGGACTTGCTGCTCAGTACAATTATTTTATTTATGACTATCTCTCTGTCTTTCCTTCCCACTAGAATTTAAGCTCTATGGGAGCAGGGATCTTGCCTTGTTCTTAAACATTTTGTCTGAGAAGTCTCCTGGTGCATATGGTGGGTAAACTGATGATATTTTGAACTCTTATAACCTATATTTTAGAAGAGAAGGAGACTTTAAAGTGTAACCTTTTCATGATAATATAATAAAAATTAAAGCATAGAGAGATTAAAAAGCATATTTGGTAAGTTATGAAACCAGTACTAGAATCCAGTTTTCCCTACTCCACAGCTTCACGTGGCTTCTCCGTTATAGTTAGTTGCCCTGAATTCTCCTTAATTCTTGAGCTAGCTTGATCACATTTCTCCTCTTCCTTCTTTGTACACTTTCTTCTAAGCTATTGTTTTCTCTATTAGTCGCTGCTAACACAATTCATTTATTTGTGAGGTTTGCTAGTTTTAGTATTAAGTCTATGAAGTTCTTTGTGATGCTAGTTATGAAGAATATCTTATGAAAATAAACCGTAACATGTGAAAAAAGCCACAGTCTACAGCAGTACCGCACACAGTGCATATAACAAAGGCTCAGTTGTGCTGTTGCAGGGAAGAGTCAATAATTAGTAACACATTTCTAAAGGTCTCTCTTGCATAATTTTTGTGTCCAGATGTCTATGACATTTGGGTTCTAAAATAGAGTTCCAAATACCACACATTCATGCACATTTTCCAAGAATAATTGGATGATTTTTGAATCTTTCTATTTAATAAACATCAGGACTAAAGATGGACTACTTCACAATATCAAATTTATTCATTTTAAACATCCATTTCGATGTGGAAAGTGTTTGGAATAAACACAATTAAAAGAGTGCCAGATTGTAAATCCTTTGAAGTTTTTGTTTATTATATGTCTCATCCAACTGCTAGTAGTGTAAAAATGGAAAGTAATTTACATAAAATTTTTCAATTCACATTTTCTTGGAGATGAACATTTTCTTTTTCTTTCTTTCTTTCTTTTTTTTTTTTTGAGTTTAACTATTAACAGTTCCCTCAGAACTCTTTAGTGGATCCCCACAACCTGGTATATAAAGTCCAAGAGCCTAATAAAGTATAAACTCCTTTTCCTGCATCTGGCCCTAACTCCCTCTCCAGCTTCAATAGTTCCCCCTCACCGAAACACACACACACTCTTCAGAGTTTATGCTCCAGGGACACTGAACAGCTTGTAACTCCTGGAACACAGTGGGAACCTGCTCATTTCGATGTCTTTGTCCATCCTGGGCCCTTTCTCACCATGTCTCCCAGCTCAATTCTATGTACCTTTAAGTTCTGGTTCACGTGCTACTTCCTGTAGGAAACCATCTCTGATGTCTTCAGTTTGGGTGAGGGAGTTCTTGGGAGCACAATTCCCCCATTGGATGACACTGAATTGTAACGAACTTTATGAACTTTTCCCATTGGGCCTTGGGCTACTAAAGGGGGTTCATCTTTGTCTCCATCTCAGTTCAGTCGCTCAGTCCTGTCTGACTCTTTGCAATCTCATGAATCACAGCACGCCAGGCCTCCCTGTCCATCACCAACTACCAGAGTTCACTCAAACTCACTTCCATCGAGTTGGTGATGCCATTCAGCCATCTCATCCTCGGTCGTCCCCTTCTCCTCCTGCCCCCAATCCCTCCCAGCATCAGAGTCTTTTCCAGTGAGTCAACTTTTCACTTGAGGTGGCCAAAGTATTGGAGTTTCAGCTTCAACATCAGTCCTTCCAATTAACACCCAAGACTGATCTCATTTAGGATGGACTGGTTGGCTCTCCTTGCATTCCAAGGTACTCTCATTAAATAAAAGATAAATGAATAAATAATGCATTTGCATAGAAAAATTAAATTACAGAAAAGCAAAGATTAGATGTCAGTGGTCGCTAGGTGCCAGCGAACCTCAGTTAATTAGAACCAACTAACTGCCTGCGTTTCCTGGCATTTTTAAAGAGAGAAGATTTACACTACTGATGCTTTAAAAAATCTTAGGAAAAAAATGTTGTTTTACAAAGTATCTCTTAAAAATGAATGAAAGATTACTCTGTAAAGCAACTGTTAGTTAGTTAAGTCGCTCAGTCGTGTCCGACTCTTTGCGACCCCATGGACTGTAGCCCACCAGGCTCCTCCGTCCATGGGATTCTCAACTGTACTCCAATAAAAATTAATTTAAAAATGAATAAGAAAATTAAAAGATAATCTATAGGGTACATCATAGCATAAGGAAGATTTAGCAAAAACTTCTCAACCTTATATGTCTATTTCAGCGGCCACAAATCCTTGGAGAACTGGGGTTCCTCAAAATAATTTAAAATTATCTTTAATCTACTACTATAGTCTGAGTATCTTTGTATATATATAATAATGATGCTAAGTTGTTATTTGTTGTTTAGTTGCTAAGTTGTGTCCACATCTTTGTGACCCCATGAACTGTAACCTGCAAGGCTCCTCTGTCCACGGGATTTCCCAGGCAAGAATACTGGACTGGGTTGCATTTCCTTCTCTAGGAAATGATGCTGTATGAATATTTTAAAATGTATATTGATATTTGAGATTAATAAGATATAAACCATTTAAAGCAATACTTAATTCACAAAACCAATGTCATTATATTTTTTTCTCAATACTTGTATTCAGACATTCATTTCATAGATATATACTGAGAGCCTTGTGTGTGTTAGGCTCCATACAGGTCCTGGGAATTCAACAGGGAGCAAGTCATAGGTGGCTCTTGCCCTCGGGTATTTACAGTCTAGTCGGAAAGAAACAATAAATAAACAAGTGATAACACATTGAATGAACCCTATGAGAGGAAAAACTGGCAGCTATGTTAGAAAATTAGAGAAGAAAACAGATATTCAAAGAAGTCTTTTCTAGAAAAGTGGCTTTTTTTGTAATTAAAAAATTATTTATTTCTGTTTGCACTGGGTCTTCATTGCTGTGCTAGGTCTTCTCATCTTGGTGGCTTCTCCTGTGGCAGAACACAGGCTCTAGGTGCACCCTTCAGAAGTTGTGGACCTCTGCTTTGTTGCCTCTCGGCATATGGAAATCTTCCCAGACCAGGGGTTACAACTTTGTCGCCTGCATTGATAGGTGGATTCTTAACCACAAAGAAAATCTAGGAAAGTGACTTTTAGATTGAAATCTAAAGACTAAGAAGTAGCCAGCAAGGAAAGAAGTGAAGGAACAGCATTCTGGGTGGAGGGATCTGCATGTGCAAAGGCCCAGTCAAGAAAGAACTTCAAAGGTTTTGAGGAACTGAAATCAGGCCAATGTATATAGTATAGTGGGCAAAGAGCAAGGTGGAGTTGGAGGAGTAAGTAGGCAAGACCAGCTCGTTTGGTATAGGGCATTATAAGTTTTGGATATCCTTCTAAATCACAGTAGGAAAAAAGCAAAGTCGTAAGGGACCCACTGTCTATCTAAATTCCTTATGTATGTGTGTATGTGTTCAGTAGCTGCCATGTCTGACTCTTTGTGACCCCCATGGACTGTAACCTGTCAGGTTCCTCTGTCCATAGGATTCTCCAGGAAAGGGTACTGGGGAGTGGATAGCCATTCCCTTCTCCAGGGGATCTTCCCAACCCAGGGGATCAAACCCAAGTCTCCTACACTGCAGGCAGATTCTTTACCATCAGAGCCGCCAGGGAAAGGCTAACTTGTGCTGAGTATAAATAAGCACTTAATTGTGTTTCCCAGATATCCAAGTATTATTTATGAAAGTATTTATCTTTAAGAATACAGAAAGAACACTGGAATGTCAAACATTTTCCCCAAATGTGAATAATTTATCCTAACAGATGTAATCAAGTATATATTGATGGAAGCTTGGACTGGTATAATACCCTTCTCAAACAACCTTAAACAAATATCCACAGAGGAAAAAAAAAAAAGAGCTATTGAACTTAGAATTCAAAGGACAATTTTTTTTTCTTCTTCAACTCTGGGCACACTGATTCCAAAAGGCAACATTTTGTCCAATTGGTTCTTGTCTTGGCCATGAAATTTCTAAAGGAGTGTGACTTGAGATAGAGCTCATGGCAGAAGCAGGTGTGTTTAGCCAGGATGGATACTGTCTTTATACTTGAATTCCAGAGGCTTACTATACCCCTTGCTTTAAATTCATTCTCATTGTTTATTCTCACATAAGCTGAATTTTTGTGCCCCTAAATTATTTTCCCAAATGAGGAAGAGGAGATGTTTCTACATCTTTTTGTGTTTGAAGCACAGTCTCAAAATAAGTATATCATAAACATACCTTAATGGATCTGTACATATTATTTTATGATTTTTAAACAGTTTCACCCATTTCTGACTGCCTAGATTCCATAACTGGAGGTGTTTGCTCTCTATAGTACTCTTAGGAGATTGAGAAATCAGCTGTCAGTGACTTCCCTGGGGTCTCTGGAGCTTTGGTGATATAAGCACTTTTCTCCATTGTGTTAAATTTAGGAGGAAAGAAAAATTTGCTGAGTTTGNTTCTGACTGCCTAGATTCCATAACTGGAGGTGTTTGCTCTCTATAGTACTCTTAGGAGATTGAGAAATCAGCTGTCAGTGACTTCCCTGGGGTCTCTGGAGCTTTGGTGATATAAGCACTTTTCTCCATTGTGTTAAATTTAGGAGGAAAGAAAAATTTGCTGAGTTTGGTTTTTTATGGCAATAAGCCAATTTTCCTTTCCATATGTTGCTTGCCCTCGGGCACTCAGAAGGTACATGGGATTCATTTCCACTGAAGAAGAAGACTTAGAGCATGGGGGTGGGGGGAGTGAATGAGACAGGACGGTATGATTAGCTACTTGCTATGATCTGCAAAAAGATATAAAAATTAGGACAGAAGGCTGGGGATTAAGAAGGGGCACAGTCAGGCTGGCATTCATGAGAGCATGTAGATTTTCTTGATTTGTTGTGCAAAACAGGAAAGTTTGAAGTACAAGTCCTTACTGAGATCACACACCAGTAGATTTCAAAGAAGTGACCCATAGTTGGGTTAAGTACTCTGATGAGGGAAGAAGAGATTACTGGGAACATGTAAAAGATGTTTGCCTAGCGGGAGGTAGACTTTCTGGAGGAAGTCCTTTCTAAACTGAGATCTAAATAATAAAAAGGGAATTTCAGGCCCAGAAATGGGATGGGGTAGACTAGCATGTGGAGCACAGAAGAGAAAGCACTATTTTTTTTTTCCCAAAATATAGTTAAATGGGAGGTGCATTCCAAGAACTGAGCTTAATTCAATGTGCTGAAGCATGGTGTGGAAAGAAGAAGGGGGCAAGGGATAATTAAAGAAAGGCTGGAGCTATGTATCCAACTATGAAGCACTTTACAGGACAAGCTAAGGATTGATCTGAGGACAACAGGGACTCAATACAGATTTTAAGGAGGAGAATGACTAATTGAGAAAGAGCAGCTGGGCACCTTTGTGCATTGGAGGGGTCAGGAGGTAAATCTGGAAACCAATAGAAAGCTGTTGCTATAATGCAGATGATAATGGTGACCTGAACTGAAGTAGTAATAGTGAACTGGGTAGACGTGGATGGATTAGGAAGCGAAAATCACGAGACTTGATAATTGGTTGGAAGAAAGAGATAGAGAGGGAGAAAAGGAAGCCTTTGTTTCTCTAGTTTTATGGTTTAAAGAGCTGGTGGATGATGTGTCTTTTCTATAGGAGGAAACTCAAGTCATTCAGGTCAGTGTTGTTTGAAGGAAGCCATACCATCTATTGAAGATCACACTGAGTTGGGAGGGAAATTTGGGCAATCAAAATGCAGCTATGAGTTAGGTACTATAGTTTTGATTTCCCAAGATAGTCCTGTTTTATACCTATTTTCCTGAAGTCTCATCTGATTTAGCTTTTTTTTCTCCTAAAGAAGAGAATCCTGGTTTGGACCATAGATTACAGTCACCTTACTTATGGGTAACAGCCCTTAAAAGGAAAAATAAGTGAGTTCTTTCCTTGAACACACATTTTACTAGGGTTGCAGTCATAAACTAAGTGTGCACAAGGGATGAGTTGACTGGAATAACTTCACAAAGAATCATTTTCATTGTTCATATCATTTATCTGAGTAAAATTACTGTAGAAGAAATTATAAGTTGTATCTATCCTGATTGAAAAATTTCAAGCACTCGATGAACTTGGTCATTTCACCTCAACTTGCCATTTTATTTTGAAAATTGTGAGTATAAAGGAATTCCCTGGTGGTCCAGTGGTTAGGACTCCACGCTTCCACTGCAGGGAGCGAGGGTTCTATCCGTAGCCCAGGAACAAAGATCCCATATGCCACACAGCCAAAATCAATCAATAAATAGTGTGAATACAAGTGATTCTAAATTCTCCAAAGGGCTTTAATAAACCAGGGATATGGCTACTGCATTATAAATGTTTTCCACAATCTTTTGTTCACATAGATGTGATTTATGGTAGATGAGATTATTTTTAGGCTAGGAGGCCCCATTATAGCCGAAGTGAACAGTTCATATCAGGGCTATGATAAAAGAAGATATTTGGGATGCCTGAACAGGTGAAACTATTCTAGAGCTCTGACTTTAAACATTTCAATATCTACCTAAATATTTTAATATATATATCTCACATATATTTATAGCCCATCTCCTTCCAAAAAGTATGTAAGATAGCTTCAAAAGATTCAGCCCCCATCAAAAATCAGTTTTTCATAGACGTTGATATGTTTCTAACTGCAACTGTTTTTTGAAAGATAACTTTATACAGGCCACCCGGCTATTTCACTTTCAAACAGATTGCATTCCAAAAATGCGTTTGAGGGTTGGCGCTTTGAGAGTTGGAATACATTTTTCTTTCAGAAACACTGTGACGGTTGAGTTCCCAGGCAAGTGCACAAAAACCTGGTCAACCTTGGCTGTATATCCCTTGTTTGAATTCTGGGCCCCAGAAGTATCACTGAGGAGACTGGAATGAAGAAAGCTCCCCCCACCCCACCCCGCCCCNTTTAAAATTATTTCCAAGGAAAATATTTTTTAAATGGAGCTAAATGAAAAGAGGAGGAAACAGAAAGAGATCTAGAGCACATACCTGTCTCTTATACACATCTAGATGTGTATAAGAGACAGACCCCACCCCGCCCCATCCATTTTCTCCATAAAGAAGAAAATTCTAGAAAATGTGGTCTGTCTTGTTATCTCCGTCTTTCTTCTCTCTGCTCTCTCCTGCTGGTGTTCCTCCAGTTCCAAAACTTCCCACTATCTCCACACTTGTCCCAGTCTTCACTGCTTCCCTCTATTTGGGCCTGTTTCAACTCTTTAAAAGTGCCATTTTTTCCTAATGACTGCTTCTTTTTTTCCCAAATCAAACTCACAGGTCCTCAGTGGAGTTATCTTAACTTTCTATTAAAACATTCTAATGGAACCCCATATGTGAATGACTAATGGATTCTGCATATTTGCAGAGCTCTTTTTTTAAAAAGATATGGAATACATACATATTACTTCAAATATGTATATTTTCGAGAGGAAGAATGTAATGCAGTTTAATAGGGGAAATTCATGTTAAGACAAGGTTTATTTTTAATGCGCAAAGATTTTATTTATACAGAATTAGTTTCAGCATCAGATGTACACTAAAACTTCTGGTAGATGCTTAGCGGAAGCAAAACTCCACATGAAATCACAGTACCATACACGTTCATTCCCAGTAGAGTGATGGTCTTCCCTGGTGGCTCAGCTGGTAAAGAATCTACCTGCAAAGCAGGAGACCCGGATTTAATCCC
This sequence comes from Neotragus pygmaeus, assembly GCA_006410875.1. Taxonomy (NCBI): domain Eukaryota; kingdom Metazoa; phylum Chordata; class Mammalia; order Artiodactyla; family Bovidae; genus Neotragus; species Neotragus pygmaeus. The sequence goes on along the minus strand of SJYV01055231.1, from coordinate 512,339 downwards.
TGGGTCAGGAAAATCCCTTGGAGAAGGAATTGGCAACCCACTCCAGTATTATTGCCTGGGAAATTCCACGGACAGAGGAGCCTGGTGGGCTACAGTCGTTGAGGTGGTGGAGTCAGACACTATTGAGCGACTAACACACACAGTGGAGTGATAGAGGTGCAGAGCAGGAGGACCTTCTCCAGCTTTTTTCCCTTAGAATCACTTGATTGCTGAAAATTAAAAGTGCCTCTCTCTATTTCTAGGCTGTCCAAAACAAATCACCTGAGGTCAATTTTCCGTATACATTCTCTATGCATTACCATAGTAATAGATATCTTTTAGGTATTAACATGTGCTCACTGATTTTCCAAACACAACAAATCAGTGTCTGAAAGAACCTGGCTATAAATGTGAAGACTACAGTAAACTCAGAAACCAAGAAGATCATTATGTAGTATTAAATGGTTAAAATTAAGACAAGGTATTTTTGGACCAAGTTTTCCAAAATTTGATTCTTTAAGTTCCCACTTTTATTTATTTACCTTGTTCTTATATATATATTTGGCTATACCATGCAGCTTGAAAGTGAAAGTGAAGTCTCTCAGTCATGTCTGACTCTGCGACACCAATGACTGTAGCCTACCAGGCTTCTCAGTCTGGGATTCTCTTGCCAGGTTTCTCTTGCCTGGGATTCTCCAGGCAAGAATACTGGAGTGGGTTACCATTTCCTTCTCCAGGGGATCTTCCTGACCCAGGGATCGAACCCAGGTCTCCCACATTGGAGGCAGATGCTTTAACCTCTGAGCCACCAGGGAAGCCTACCATGCAGCTTGCCATATCTTAATTGGCCTGACCAGGGATTGAACTGGGCCCTCAGCAGTGAAAGTGTAGAGTCCTTCCTACCCACTGGACTGCCAAAGAATTCCCATCAATTCCTACTTTAATTTATTTACAAGTTTCTGCCTTTACTTTTAAATGCAGCAACAATTAGCACTTGTATATCACCTTATAATAAACTTTGACATACACTTGCACTTGTAAGGTATTATTCCTATTTAACAGAAAGAGAAGTTGAGGCTCAGAAAAGCTAAATCTTGCTCAGGATTTACAGCTCAGATTGGAAAGAATTCGGTTCCTGAGACTCAGCTTCCAGATGAGTTCTGCTGTATTCGGCTGCCTCTCTAGTTCCCAAACTGCCCAATATTTCCACACTGATAGTGAAGACCCTGGCATCATGGGTGAGGAGAAGGGCATGGAACGGCAGGAATTTAGTTCAGGACTGCCATTTCTAGAAAGCCATTTAGATGTGTATTCTCTTATAAGGAATGGTCACATTTACATCTGCCAATAGCTAATGTGAACTTGAGATATGGTCAGAAGAGATGGAGGAAGGGAGTAAATGGATTCAGGAATAAATGGAAACTTTGCATACTCGGGGAACATATTTATACACTATATAGATATATGTGTGTATATATGTGTATGTATAATAATGACTTTACATTGCACATCAGAGAACACAGATCAATATCCACCATTATTATTCAGTTGTAAAGTCACTCCCAACTCTTTGCAACCCCATGAACTGCAGCATGCCAGGCTTCCCTTCCTTCACCTAAGTTGTCCTTCTCCCTGAGTTTGCTCAAACTCATGTCCATTGAGTTGGTGTGAAACCATTTACCACAGGTTGGGACTTGAACCCATGTGCTGGGACTTGAATCAAGCCAAAACCCAGTTTGGGACTCTAACCCACATAGCTGAGACTCAAACTCAGCCAAAACCCTTCTTGGGATTTAAACCCATGTGGCTGAGACTTGAACCCAGTCAAAACCTGCAGTACCTGGTTTCAGGACCAAAAGAAACTCAGGTTATTGATGCCTCACCACAAAAAGAATTCAGTGAGAGACAAAGCGATAGGTAAGAAGTGGATTTATTCAGATTCAGAGAGAAGCACACTCCATAGAGTGGGGGCCATCACACAGCGTGAGTGAATCTATGAAATGTGGTGTGGTTGGTTTTTATAGGCTGGGTAATTTCATATGCTAATGAGTGGGAGGATTATTCCAACTATTTTTCAAAAAAGAAAAGAAACTTAGTCATATCTGATTCTTTGTGACCCCATGAACTGTTCCCCACCAGGCTCGTCCATGGGGTTCTCCAAGCAATATTGGACTGGGTTGCCATTTCCTTCTCCAGGGGTTCTTCCAACCCAGGGATCAAACCCAGGTCTCCTGCATTGCAAGCAGACTCTTTACTGACTGAGCCACCAGGGAAGTCATTTTTCAGAAGGGGCGGAGATTTCCAGGATTGGGCCACCACCCACTCCTCTGTCTTTTGACAGTACCTTGGAAGTGTCATCTTTTTTGAGTGTTAGTTCTAAAAGGTGTTGTATGTCTTCATAGAAACGTTCAACTTCAGCTTCTTCAGCGCTACTGGTTGGGGCACAGACTTGCATCCAAGTACTGCATTTCAGACTCTTCTGTTGACCATGATGGCTACTCCATTTCTTCTGAGGGATTCCTGCCTGCAGTAGTAGATATAATGGTCATCTGAGTTAAATTCACCCATTCCAATCCATTTTAGTTCATTGATTCCTAGAATGTTGATGTTCACTCTTGCCATCTCCTGTTTGACCACTTCAATTTGCCTTGATTCATGGACCTGACATTCCAGGTTCCTATGCAATATTGCTCTTTACAGCATCAGACCTTGCTTCTATCACCAGTCACATCCACAGTTGGGTATTGTTTTTGCTTTGGCTCCATCCCTTCATTCTTTCTGGAGTTATTTCTCCACTGACCTCCAGTAGCATATTGGGCACCTACTGACCTGGCGAGTACCTCTTTCAGTATCCTATCATTTTTGCCTTTTCATACTGTACATGGGGTTCTCAAGACAAAAATACTGAAGTGATTTGCCATTCCCATCACTCCATGGGAAATGGATGGAGAAACAGTGGAAACAGTGTCAGCCTTTATTTTGGGGGGCCCCCAAATCACTGCAGATGGTGACTGCAGCCATGAAATTAAAAGACGCTTAGTCCTTGGAAGAAAAGTTATGACCAACCTAGATTGTATATTCAAAAGCAGAGACATTACTTTGCCGACTAAGGTCNTGCAAGGAGATCCAACCTGTCCATTCTGAAGGAGATCAGCCCTGGGATTTCTTTGGAAGGAATGATGCTGAAGCTGAAACTCCAGTACTTTGGCCACCTCGTGCGAAGGGTTGACTCACTGGAAAAGACTCTGATGCTGGGAGGGATTGGGGGCAGGAGGAGAAGGGGACCGAGGATGAGATGGCTGGATGGCATCATTGACTTGATGGATGCGAGTCTGGGTGAACTCGGGAGTTGGTGATGGACAGGGAGGCCTGGCATGCTGCAATTCATGAGGTCACAAAGAGTCGGACACGACTGAACGACTGAACTGAACTGAACTGAACAGTTCATACCACCTAGTTGGAGCTCCATGAATGCCCTTTCTATCTGGCCTCAGTGGTTAAAGAGAAGGACTCTATCCTCATTCCAGGGTGTAATTCTAAATTATATCTTCTCCCTCAGCACTAATCAGAAAGGTCTCTGAGCTGAAATTCAAAGAGATCTCTCGAATTTTAATTCCTTATTCACTTAATGAGTAACTAAGTTTTCTGTTTGGTGAGTAAAAATTGGATCTGGGTTCTATTAATTTAAGCTACTATCTGTGTGCTTAACAAAGGAGAAAATTACAATTTTCCATGGGTTGTCTCCCCTCTTTCCCACAACCATCAAATAGGAGATCAGTTTAACAGCAGGATATGCAGTTGATTCTAGAGTCAGGAAGTCCATCCATTAAGCTGTTAGACCAAGACAGGCACAAGGGCTAAAGACAAGGACTAAAGATGAGGGGAGACAGAAAAGAGACATACCAAAGGGAAGCCTTTTCTTTTCTTTTTTTTTTTTAAGCTTTTTATTTTGCATTGGAATAAAGCTGATTAACAATATTGTGATAGATTCAGAGACAGCAAAGGGACTCAGCCATACATACACATGTATCTCTTCTTTCTCAAACTCCCCTCCCACACAGGCTGCATGTAACACTGAGCAGATTTTCATGTGCTATACGGTAGGTCCTAAAGGGAGGACTTTCCTGGTAATCAACCTGAAATAGCTACTCTACCTATCATTTTGTTCTAATTCTCCATGAAGCACTAACCATTGTCTGACATTTTTCTTCTTTGCTTATTGACTGTCTCCCTCCACTAGAACGTAAGCTCAAAAAGGATAAGGACGCTTGGAATGAGACACAACTGAAGCGACTTCGCATGCACACATACATATCTAAAATAGTCATTTAGGAAAATGAGCAGAGGAAGGAATTAATCACAAAGATAACTGTCTGTTCATGAATACAACAAATAGACATTTGTACTTGATGGTAAATGTTATGCCATGTTGAGGATATTGTTCCTGATCTCAAGGATTTTATAGGGTAGTGGGGCAGGAAGATATTAATGCATATGTACTTTGAAAGAAAAACACAGGCTACTTTGACAGTTGGAGACCCTGAGCTACTCTAGAGGGTCCTTAGCAGTTGAGTCTTGGGTTGGAACTTAAAAGGTAGAGAGGAGTTTGTCAGGCAAGTAAGTAGGTATGAGCATTCAAATCAAAGTGAGCGTTTCATGCAATATCACACCATTTCATCTCAAGGAAGAAAGCAATATGGTATTCAAAAATTGGAAAGGAACAACTTTGGGTGGAGCATGGTAAATAGAGTGGGGGTGGGGAGGGTGGAATGAAAGGGATCATGTATGGACTTAAAGATTTGGGGCTTTATTTTGAGACAGTAAAGGATTTTAAACCAGAGAGAGACAAGACCAGATCTGTGTTTTTAAAAGATCATTATGTATGCTTGATAGAAAACAATTGGAAGGAAATCAACTTGAATGCAGAAAACCTGCTTGGGAGGGGTTATCATAAGATTATAAGTGAGACTTGACAATACCTCTCATTGGGTGGAGAGAACTAGATGGATTCAAGAGGTAGAATAGATAGGATTTGGTGATTGATTACATTAGAGTATGAGCCATGGTCTTCTCTGGTGGTTCAACAGTAAAGAATCCACCTGCAAAGCAAGTTTGATCCCTGGGTCAGGAAGATCCCCTGGAGGAGGGCATGGCAACCCATTCCAGTATTCTTGCCTGGAGAATCTCTTGAATAGAGAAGCCTAGTGGGCTACAGTCCATGGAGTCACAAAGAGTCAGACACAACTGAAGCTACTAAGCATGCACATGAGGCATGGAAATGTTTCTGGAATGACTGGCCATATTTTTACATAAGAAGGTGGTGTTCATTAATGACACTGGGACCCCAAGTGAATGGGAAGAGAATGGAGAGTAAATATCATCAAGTTCAATCTGAAGAGGTAAGCAGTTAGAAAAATGGGGCTGGGCTGGGCTGGGCTGGCCTGGGCTGGCCTGGGCTGTAACAGGCAGTTGTGAGAAAGGAAGGTTTGAAACTCATTGGCATAGAACAATGATTCCTAAACTTTTTGGGGGGGGGTCCTTTTTTTAGGACTATGGCAGAGTCCCTGCCCCTCCTGTGGAGAGTAGGGTGGGGGCTAGAATGCTCCTTTATGGGTAAAAAAATTTTTTTTGGCAAACAACACCATAAATTGTATTTGTTTATAAATCATAAAATATTGTCAATCTCTACATTAAATATTAGTAATTATTTTACTGTAAAGCTTTCTTTTACAGTAAAGGAAGGCTCAGACAGTAAAGAATCTGCCTGCAATGAGGGAGACCCAGGATTTAAGCCATAGGTCAGGAAGAACCTCTGGAGAAGGGAATGGCTGCTCCCTCCAGTATCCTTGCCTGGAGAATTCTATGGACAGAGGAGCCTGGCAGGCCACAGTCCATAGGATCGGAAAGAGTCAGACGTGACTGAGTGACTTTCACTTTTTTTTTCACATAAATAAATAGAAATAAAAATTATATCAATATCTTCTTGTAACCCAATAGATCATGAAACTTTACAGGTAACAGGTCTAGAGACTTTTGAAAAACAAAGTACCTTTATTTCAGACATACATGTCCTAAAAGTACCAAAGCCACCTTTGAATCTTTTAATTTAGATCAACTCGTAAAGCAGTCAAGTTAAAGTTTTTAAAGTTAACAATCAATCAATCATTGAACAAACAAAAATACAAAGGAAGGTTCCTCAATTCTAAGCTAAACATCAAATTCCTAAACTGAGAGGCAGGCTATCTGGGAGCCAAGTGGCAATTTCAGAAAAGGATCTACGGTACTCTTAGTACACATACAAAACTTCAGATCTCATAGGATGTTAGATTAAAAGTATGTTTATCTATTAGTTGGAACTGTTTTAGTTTTGAATCGGGTCCTTCGCTAGTGGCTCAGATGGTAAAGCGTCTGCTTCCAATGCAGGAGACCTGGGTTTGATCCCTGAGTTGGAAAGATCCTCTGGAGAAGGCAATGGCAACCCACTCCAGTACTCTTGCTTGGAAAATCCCATGGACAGAGAAGCCTGGTAGGCTACAGTCCATGGGGTCACAAAGAGTCTCGGACATGACTGAGCGACTTCACTTTCTTTCACAAGCAAAAAGGGGCTGGAGTAGGAAACAGCAGCCTACTCCAGTACTGCTATTTGGGAAGTCACATGGACTGTATAATCCACGGGGTCACAAAGAGCCAGACATGACTGAATGACTTTCACTCTCTAACTCAACAATAAACAACGTCTTAATATCATCAAATACCCAGTCAATGTTAAAATTTCTTGTTGTTTCATAACTTTTTCCCTCTTCAGTTCAGTCACTCAGTCATGTCCTACTCTTTGCAACCCCATGGACTGCAGCACACCAGGCCTCCCTGTCCATTGCCAACTTTCGGAGTTTACTCAAACTCATGTCCATTGAGTCAGTGATGCCATCCAACCATCTCATCCTCTGTTGTCCCCTTCTCTTCCCACCTTCAATCTTTCCCAGAATCAGGGTCTTTTCAAATGAGTCAGTTCTTCGAATCAGGTGGCAAAAGTATTGGAGTTTCAGCTTCAGCATCAGTCCTTCCAATGAATATTCAGGACTGATTTCCTTTAGGATGGACTGATTGGATCTCCTTGCAGTCCAAGGGACTCTCAAGAGTCTTCTCCAACACCACAGTTCAAAAGCATCAATTCTTTGACACTTAGCTTTCTTTACAATGCAACTCTCATATCCATACATACTGGAAAAACCATAGCTTTGACTAGACAAATCTAGTCTTATAAGAGATTATTTACATCAGAATATAAATGGTATTCAAATATTACATTTGATTGCCATAACTGTTGCCTTTCTCTTTTCTTAAGAGCTCATACTTTATGAGGATAAATAAGAGCAGCTGCTGCTGCTGCTGCTGCATCACTTCAGTCGTGTCCGACTCTGTGCGTCCCTGGGATTCTCCAGGCAAGAACACTGGAGTGGGTTGCCATTTCCTTCTGCAATGCATGAAAGTGAAAAGTGAAAGTGAAGTTGCTCAGTCGTGTCCAACTCTTAGCGACCCCATGACTGCAGCCTACCAGGCTCCTCCATCCATGGGATTTGCCAGGCAAGAGTACTGGAGTGGGCTGCCATTGCCTTAAATAAGAGCAGAACAGTTAAATTTGAAGTAGAAACTGGCAAGTAGCAAAAGACACAGGAAACTAGAATAAAATAGGAATTCAAATATAACTTTTGGTGACAATCTCTAAAAATAATATTATTGTTCTGAAACAAAACAGAACATTGGAGAAGTTGACATATAAATAACATGATATATGTAATGAACGTGATATATATTACACTCCTTATAAAAGGATAGATTTCTTCTACTTCTAAGCACTCAAATATTTTCCTGTATCTAGGAAATCCAGTGCACAGATACAACAGATAAAGATACAATAATTCCTAACTAGTTTACAGGTTCCTAAAGACTTTATTATGGTAATTTAAAATACCAAAGTAGACATAATACCCTGGATAAGCTTCAACAATAAGCATGACTAATCTTATTTCATATATAGCCCCACTCTGTTATTTTCTCCTGTATTATTTTGAAGCAAATCCCAGACATCATATCATCATATCTATAAACATTTTGGCTTTTATCTCTAAAACACAAGGATTAAAAAAAATAACAAAAATGCCATTATCACATCTAAACTATTAGCAATGATCCCTTAGTATCATCAAATATCCAGTTAGTATTCAAATTTCTAGTTGTACCATAAGTTTCATAAAGGAGCTTCTTTCATATGGTATGTTTGTTTGAATGAAGATCTTAGTAAGATCTACAAATTATACTTGGTTGATAGTTTCTTAAGTCTCTTTTACTGTATAGGTTCTCACTCCATTTTTCTCCTCTTTTTTTTTTAATT